>CAUDMG010002955.1:1112500-1533558 GCA_958450375.1 Homarus gammarus | reverse complement strand
AGGGGGGAGGTATAGGGGACAGGGTGAGGGGAGGTAGGGGAGGAAGAAAGGGGTGGAGGAGGACGGGTTGGTGGGAGGTAGGGGATAGGGGAGGGGTGGAGGGGTGGAGGTAGGGGGCTGGAGCAGGGTGGTTGGAGGTAGTTAGGGGAGGAAGGGGTGGGGGGTGGTTAGGGGTACGGGGGAGGGGAGGAGGAGGAGATAGGTGTAGGGGGGTGTGTGGAGGGTGATGGTATTAGGGGATGGGTGGAGGTAGGGGTTGGGGCAGGGGTGGAGGGTTAGGGGAGTGGGTGGACGGGGGAGGGGAAAGGGGGGGCGAGGGGTGGGGGGTTTAGGGGCTTTTAGGGGAGGCGGTGGAGGACGGGGTGGAGGCAGGACAGAACGTGTGGAGGTTTGGATGGTAAGGGGAGGGGTTGTTTGGTTGGTTGGAGGTAGGGAGTCGGGGTTGTGGAGGCAGTTAGGGGAAGGGGTGGCTGGAGGTGTTGGTGGGGTGGAGGTAGAGGTAGGGGATCCTAGGGGAGGGGTGGGTTGGAGGTAGGGGCGGGGTGGTGGAGGGGTGGAGGATGGTGGAAGGGCCTCCCTAGAGGGGGTGGAGTGGAGGTTACTTGGGAGTTGGTAGGGGAGGGGGAGAGGGGTGTGGAGGTATTAGGGGGGCTAGGTCTGGTTTGGGGGAAGGGGTAGGGGAGGGAATGGAGTGTAGGTGGAGGGGTTAGGGTAGAGGGGAGGGGTGGATGGAAGGTGTGGAGGTAGGGGAGGGGTTGGGGTTAGGGAGGGTGGCCGTGGTTGGAGGGGGTTTTGGAGGTTTAGGTGGCGGACGGTGGAGGTTGGTGGAGGGGTAGGGGGAGGGGCGGTGGAGTGGGGAGGAGTTAGGGGGGGGGTGGTGGACGGTAGGGAGGTAGGGGAGGGTTGGTGGAGAGGGTGGGGGGTGGAGGTAGGTTCAGGTTTTAGTATGGTATAGGGCGAAGGGTGGTTGGAGGGGGTCGGACGTGGACGTGGAGGTAGGCGGGACGGGGTGGATGGTGGAGGTAGGGGGAGAGAAGGGGTGGAGGTTGGAGGGGGTGGAGGTGGAGGTGTGGAGGTGGAGACGGTGGAGTCGGAGTGGGAGGTTAGGGGAGGGTGGGAGGTGGGGGTGGAGGTAGGGGAGGGGGTGGACTGGAAGGTAGGGGTGGAGAGGTCGCTTGTTTTGTATTTTTTTTGGGAGGGTGTTTCTTGGTTGTTCGGGGGGGGAGGTGGAGGTAAGGGTGGAGTGTATGGGGAGGGGTGGTGGAGGGTTTGTGGAGGGTAGGGGGTTTCGGGGGAGGGGTTCTGGTGGAGGTTTTGGGATTGGTGTGGGAGGAGTTGGTGGGAGGTGTCGGGGGATCAGGGGAAGGGTGACGGTAGGGGGAGGGGTGGTTGCATGGAGTTGGAGAGGGTTGGAGGTGGAGGTTGGTTAGGGGGAGGGGGGGTAGGGCGTTGGAGGGTTACGTAGGAGGGGGGAGGGAAAGGAAGGATAGGGGAGGGAAAGTTAGGGGGGGTTAGGGGAGGAGGGAAGAGGAGGGGAGAGGTTTTTAGGGTAGGGGAGGGGTGAGAAGCGGAGGGAGGGGAGGTAGGTTGGTGGAGGGCAGAAGGGGGGGAGGAGGGAGTAGGAGAGGGGTGGGGGAGAGAGAGGAGGGAGTAGTTGGAGGGGGGGGGTGGAGGTAGGGGAGGGAGGGGGGGGAGGGAGGGAGGGGGGTAGAGGGGTAGGGGAGTGGTGGGAGGGTGGAGTGGAGGGGGGGGGGTGAGAGGGTAGGGGGGGGGGGGGAGGGGGGGGGGGGGGGAGGGGGATGGTGGGGATGGAGGGTAGGGAGAGGGGTGGGGAGGGAGGGGGTGTGGGTGAGGGGAAGGGAGGGGTAGGAGGTGGGGGAGTGGGAGTAGGGGAGGGGTGTGGAGGTGGGAGGGGGGAGGGGGGAGGGGTAGGGGTAGGGGAGGGGGGGGGGGGTAGGGGAGGGTGGAGAGGGAGGGGGGGGAGGAGGGGAGGGGGAGGGGGAGGGGAGGGGTGGGGAGGAGGGGGGAGGAGGGGAAGGAGGGGGAGGGGGGAGGGGAGGGGAGGGGGGGAGGGGGGGGGGGGACGGGGGGGACGGGAGGGGAGAGGGGAGGAGGGAGGGGAGGGGGGAGAGAGGGGGGGAGGGGGGGGGGGGGAGGGAGGGTGGAGGGAGGAGGGGAGGAGGGGAGGGGAGGGGGGGGGAGGAGGGGAGGGAGGGGGGGAGAGGGGTAGAGGGGGGGGAGGGAGGGGAGGGGGGAGGGGAAGGGGTGGGGGGGAGAGGGAGGGGGGAGGGGGAGGAGGGGGGGGGTAGGGAGGGGGAGGAGAGGGAGGGGTAGGGGAGGGGAGGGGGAGGGAGGGAGGAGTAGGGGGGGGAGGGAGAGGGAGAGGGGAGGGGGAGGCGGGGGGAGGAGGGAGGGGAGGGGGAGGGGGGGGGGAGGGGGTGGAGGGGAGGGGGGGGAGAGGAGGAGGGGGGGGGAGGGGGGGGGGGGGGGAGGGGGAGGGAGGGGGGGGTGGAGGTAGGGGAGGGGTGGGAGGTAGGGGTAGGGGGAGGGGAGGGGAGGGGGGGGGTAGGGGGGGGGAGAGAGGGAGGAGGGAGGGGGGGGGGGGAGGAGGGGGGGGGGGAGGGGGAGGGGGGAGGAGGGGGGGAGGAGGAGGGGGGAGGGGGAGGGAGGGAGGTGGGGAGGGGGAGAGGGGGGGGTGGAGGGGGGGGGGAGGAGGGAGGGGGAGGGAGGAGGGGGAGGGGGGGAGGGGGAGGGGGGGGTAGGGAGTGGGAGGGGGGGAAGGGGAGGGGTGGAGGTGGGAGGGGGGGGGTGGGGAGGGGGGGAGGAGGGGAGGGAGGGAGGGTGGGGAGGGGGAGAGGTGAGGGGGGGGGGGGGGGAGGGGTGGAGGTAGGGGAGGGGGGGGGAGGGGAGGGGGAGGGGGGGGGTAGGGGAGTGGTGGAGGGAGGGGAGGGGGGGAGGGAGAGGGGAGGGGTGGAGGGAGGGGAGGGGGGGTGGGAGGGAGGGGAGGGGAGGGGGGGAGGGAGGGGAGGGGGGGGGAGGGGAGGGGGGGAGGGAGGGGGAGGGGGGAGGGGGAGGTAGGGGAGGGGGAGGGGGTAGGGGAGGGGGGGGTGGGGAGGGGGGGAGGAGGGAGGGGAGGTGGGAGAGGGGAGGGGGAGAGGTGGAGTAGGGGGGGAGGGGGAGGGAGGGGGAGGTAGGGGGGGAGGGGGGGAGGAGGTGGAGGAGGGGAGGGGGGAGGGGAGGGGGGGTAGGGGAGGGGGGAGGGGGGAGGGGTGAGAGGGAGGGGTGGAGAGGGGGGGAGGGGGGAGGGGAGGTGGAGGAGGAGGGGGAGGGGGGGGGTGGGGTAAGGGAGGGGGAGGTAGGGGAGGGGTGGAGGGAGGGGGGGGGTAGGGGGAGAGGGGGGAGGGGAGGAGGTAGGGGAGGGGGGAGGGGAGGGGGGTGAGGGGGAGGGGTGGAGGTAGGGGAGGGTGAGAGGTAGGGGAGGGGGAGGTAGGGAGGGGTGGAGGGAGGGGAGGGGTGGGGGTAGAGGGAGGGGGGAGGGAGGGGGGAGGGGGAGGAGGGAGGGGGGGGGAGGGGGGGTAGGGGAGGAGGGGAGGAGGGAGGGGGGGGGGTAGAGGGAGGGGTGGGGAGGGGGGAGGGGAGGGAGGGGAGGAGGTAGGGGAGGGGTGGAGGTAGGGGAGGGTGGGAGGTAGGGGAGGGGGGAGGGGTGGGGAGGGGTGAGGTAGGGGAGGGGGGAGGTAGGGGAGGGGTGGGAGGAGGGGAGGGGAGAGGAGGGAGGGGTGGAGGTAGGGGAGGGGTGGAGGTAGGGGAGGGGGGAGGGGAGGGGGGGGGTAGGGGAGGGGGGGGTAGGGAGGGGGGGGGGTAGAGGGAGGGGTGGGGAGGGGAGGGGGGAGGTAGGGGAGGGGGGGGAGGAGGGGAGTGGAGGTAGGGGGAGGGGGTGGGGGAGGGGAGGGGGGAGGAGGGGGAGGGGAGGTAGGGGAGGGGTGGAGGTAGGGGAGGGGTGGAGGTCTGGGAGGGGTGGAGGTAGGGGAGGGGTGGAGGTAGGGGGAGGGGTAGGAGGTAGGAGGAGGGGTGGGGGTAGGGGAGGGGTGAAGGTAGGGGAGGGGTGAAGGTAAGGGATGGGTGGAGGTAGGGGAGGGGTGGAGGTAGGGGAGGGGTGAAGGTAAGGGATGGGTGGAGGTAGGGGACGGGTGGAGGTTGGGCAGGGAAGGAGGTAGGGGACGGGTGGAAGTTAGGGAGGGGAAAGAGGTAGGGGAGGGATGGAGGTAGGATGGAGGTAGGGGGGAGGGAGTGGCGGTAGGGGAGGGAGAAGAGGTAGGGGGGATGAAGAATGGGAGGGGTAAGGGGAGGTGGAAGACATAGGGAGTGGGGGAAGAAATAGGGAGAGGGAGTGGAGGTAGGGGAGGAGTGGAGGGGAAGTAGGTAGGGGGATCAGGTTGACGCTAAGTGTATATACATTAAATAAAGTTTATTTACCTTTGACCTCAAACTTATAGAGACATTGTACTGACCATACAGTGTGTGTAGAATAATACTAATAATAATAAACGGTTTATTGAAAAAGTTCTGCAGCCCGAAGGCTGAAAATATACATTGGACATAAATGACTTATTACATACATTGGTGGTTTAACAAAAGCCTTCATTAGAGAAAGGTGAAGGAACATACAGTGAACATACAGATTAATGTTTACACACGTAGATCATGTGAGCTGAGGTGTTGAACAGCAGACACGTAGTGTAGTAACTCCCTCACAGATGGCGTTATGAGGGGCATCACGTGGAGTACTAGTTCCCTCACAGGTGGTGGTATGAGGGACCTCACGTGGTGTAGTACTTCCCTCACAGATGTTGCTATGAGGGGCCTGATGTGGTGTAGTAATTCCCTCACAGGTGGTGTTATGAGGGACATCACGTGGTGTAGTAATTCCCTCACAGGTGGTGTTATGAGGGACATCACGTGGTGTAGTAATACCCTCACAGATGGTGTTATGAGGGGCCTCACGTGGTGTAGTAATTCCCTCACAGATGGTGTTATGAGGGGCCTCACGTGGTGTAGTAATTCCCTCACAGGTGGTGTTATGAGGGACATCACGTGGTGTAGTAATTCCCTCACAGATGGTGTTATGAGGGGCCTCACGTGGTGTAGTAATTCCCTCACAGATAGTGTTATGAGGAACTTCACATGATGCTGTAGCAATTCATTCACTACGTGGTGTCGTAGCATCATGGGGACACCACGTGGTCTGTTGTCACAGGACTTCACTCATTCAAGTGGGTGAGGTGTGGTCCCAGGCCTCTCTATCGTGGAGTCTCAGGAGAATTATCACTGGGTACCTGGGACCTCACTCTGTGATGGTTAGCTTGGCTCAGACTCAACTGCAGAGTTGTTTTTCACTGACTCAAGCACTGTTCACCACAATTCAACACTGGTTCCATTCCTTTCCCAAATGAAATAGTAACTCCTGGCGAGAGCTTGCTGATAATCCGGTGGGAAGGAGGGTTCAGGGGAGGGAGCTGGTATGGGCCAACATAACAGTTGACGTGGCTGCTGCTGAGCAGCGCCAGGTGCGTCTGACCCGTCTTGACCCGTCTGTGTGTGTGTGTGTGTGTGTGTGTGTCTCATATTTCAGTTATAGCGTGTCAGTAATACCATCAGCTTGTTTCTACATCTGATGGAACTCCGATATTATTATTATTAGTAGTAGTAGCAGTAGTAGTAGTAGTCGTCGCAGTCGTAGTAGTAGTAGTATGGGATTGACCAATCCAGAGGAGATTGCTGCCACCGAACATCAAAACTCAGTTAAGCTCACGGCAGCCCTCACGGACCACATAATAGCTCAGAACACAACAGGGGAGGTGGATACCAGTGAAGTAAACAAGATTCGAAGGTCCATTACGACAGAACGACAGCACAGCCAAAGTAATAAGTTGCAGCAACTGTTGTTGCAAGTACCAGAGAAATTGAAGAATAAAAAGTAGCGTTAGCGCAGGAGGTGGGCGCCTCGAACTGGTTAACTACGTTACCGATAAGGGCAAATGGTTTCAGTCTCAATAAACAAGAATTTACAGATGCCACTGCTCTAAGGTACGGTAGGCCAGTGGAAGGTTTGCCCTCACAATGCGTGTGTGGCTCTTCCTATGACGCCGATCACGCCATGGTGCGCAAGAAAGGGGGCTTCATATGCATGAGGCATGACGAAGAAAGGGATCTCACAGCAAATATGTTGAAGGAAACCTGCCGTGATGTCAGGGTAGAACCGACCCTCCTTCCATTGGACGGTGAGATTTTCCAACATAGGACTTCAAACACATCCAACAAAGCCCGTGTTGACGTCAGTGCTCGAGGATTCTGGACGCAGGGACAGTGAGCCTTCTTCGACAACAGGATTTTTTATCCCATGGCCGCATGTCACCGTAACTTAGCTCTCGATGCTGCACACAGGAGGAACGAGAACGACAAGATAAGGGCATACGGGGAGAGAATTCAAAACGTTGGTGTAGGCAGCTTCACTCCTCTAGTGTTCACAACCTCTGGTGGGATGGGACCAAGTGCAAGATGCTTCTACGCCAGACAAGCAGAGGTGATATCCAAACAGCCTGGATGAGATGTCAACTGTCCTTCTCTCTCCTTCAGTCGGCTTTGCTCTGCCTCAGAGGAACGAGAGCATCGGCCCCAAAGCTGACAACACCTGCAGATATTGACTATGAGGCAACAATCACTGAATGCCGCATAGATCTGCGGCTCAACTAACTCAACACAGCTAGGATAGCTACTTATGTATTAGGATATTTAATATTAAGGTAATAAAATGGCAGCGAAGGTATGGCTATTGGGGGAGGCTGGAGGCCATTATGTTGAAAAAAAAGTAGTAGTAGTAGTAGGAGCAGTAGTAGTAGTATTGCACCTCATAAGAGGTCTCACTGAACGTAGATGAACATTTTAAGAGAAAAGTTGAACATGACAATACCAGTAGACTTAGGGCTCCGTCTCCGGGCTGGCGGCGGGATGGAGCGCTCATATCGTAAAATAATAATGATAATAATAATAAACGGTTTATTAATAGAGTTGCAGCCGGTGGCTGAAAATATACAGACTTACATTAGATTTAGACATAATGATATAATATGCATTGAATACATTTACAGGGCTGTACAGTCCATAAATCAGGAGTTGTTTATTATTTTAACAATAGATGGGATGGTGCTGTTCTTATATCTATCGGTGCAGGCTCTTATGGGCTGAATTTTGTTGTAGTGGCGGACTGCGCGAGTTGGGTGGGGGGCTGCAGGTGGCAGGAGGCGGCGATGGCGAGGATGGTGCAGTAGTCCACGGCCAAACCTTTCCAATGCTTGGTGGTGGAGGTCACTGAGGGATGGCATTTCCAGGGTGGAGAGTGTTGGTGTAGCCGTTGGTGGAGCCGTGTGTGTGTGTGTGTGTGTGTGTGTATGTGTGTGTGTGTGTGTGTGTGTGTGGCAATATCCGCATCTTGTGGGTGAGAGAGAAACACTTGCATCACAGGGCCATGGCGTGTGTTTTTAACAAAGATGTGTGGATCCCTGGCAGGTGTGGGACAGGTACGCGGCTCTTGACAGGTATGGGGGCAAGGTAGGTATGTGGCTCCTGACAGGCGTGGGGGCAAGGTAGGTATGCGGCTGCTGACAGGTGTGGGGGCAAGGTAGGTATGTGGCTCCTGACAGGCGTGGGGGCAAGGTAGGTATGCAGTTCCTGACAGGTGTGGGGACAAGGTAGGTATGCAGTTCCTGACAGGTGTAGGGGCAAGGTAGGTATGCAGTTCCTGACAGGTGTGGGGACAAGGTAGGTATGCAGTTCCTGACAGGTATGGGGACAAGGTAGGTATGCAGTTCCTGACAGGTGTAGGGGACAAGGTAGGTATGCAGTTCCTGACAGGTGTAGGGGCAAGGTAGGTATGCAGTTCCTGACAGGTGTAGGGGCAAGGTAGGTATGCGGTTCCTGACAGGTGTAGGGGCAAGGTAGGTATGCGGTTCCTGACAGGTGTAGGGGCAAGGTAAGTATGCGGTTCCTGACAGGTGTAGGGGCAAGGTAAGTATGCGATTCCTGACAGGTGTAGGGGCAAGGTAGGTATGCGGCGGGCGGGGCGGTGGGTGTGGGCCTTCAGGAGCCTCACCTTTGATCTATCACAACAGCCGGACATTTACCGCCACTGGTCACTCGTGTCCTTGTCTGGTACACCTCTGTTATTATAAGGCCAAGTCCTAGTACACCCTTGTACTAGTAGTGTCCTCCTAAGGTTTTACACCCTTGTAGTAGTTGGGCGTTCGCTGGTTCCGTGAGTACAACCCTTGTAGTTAGTAAGGCTTCCGGATCCTAGTACAAACAACGCACAAGAAACCCTTGTAGTAGTAGGCTTCCGTCCTAGTACACCCTTGTAGTAGTAGGCTTCTGTCCTAGTACACCCTTGTCCTAGTAGCCTTCTGTCCTTGTACACCCTTGTCCTAACTTAACCTAACCAAACAGGAACATAACCTAACGGGTGTCTCAGTCTTAGCGGGTCTTCGTCACTCGACCAGGTTAGGTTAGGTTAGGTTAGGTTAGGTTCCACCCTCGGGCTATACTGATGATACTGTACCATTGGCTAGACAGATCAAACGAGGCGGTGGTGGTGACCTTTGGCTGGGTGTTGGCTGCCCAGGGTGTGACCTCTGATCTATTGCCACAGTAACATGACCCTCCAGGTGTACGCAGGAGGGGGGGGGGGGAGGGTGGCACTGCTAGGGTGTGGTCGGCTGCCATCGTCTAGAGTTAACCCCGACCCTCTGTGTGGCCTTTGGTTGATGAGTTTTTCTTGGATTCTAGTTATGTTTCCTATAACACGTGTGTGTGTGTGTTAGATTTCTCTCTCTCTCTCTCTCTCTCTCTCTCTCTCTCTCTCTCTCTCTCTCTCTCTCACCCCCAGATATTAAAAAGGGTAGATTACCTTTCCTACCTTCCCCTTCCTTCCCTCCCTCCTTCCTCCCCTTCTCTTCCTTCTTTCTCTTCCTTCCTCGTTCCCTCCTTCCTTCCCTTCTATTTCCCTAACTTCCTTATTTCTGTTATTCTCCCTCCTTCCCTCTCTCCCTATTCTCCTCTTCTTCCCTCCTACCCTCCCACCCTCCCACCCTCCTACTCTCCCACCCTCCTACCCTAATACCCTCCCACCCTCCTACCCTCCCACCCTTCCACACCCTCTACCCACCCACGCTCACGACCCGCCCACCCCTCCTACCCTAATACCCCCCACCCTGGCCCAACCCTCCCCTCCCACCCTCCTAACCCGCACCACCCCTCCTACCCTCCCACCCTCCGACCCTCCGACCCGTCCCTACCCCTCCCCGCCTCCTACCCATCCAACCCGTGCAACCCTCCCCACCCACCTACCCTTCCACCCTCCTACCCTCCCACCCTCCTACCCTCCCACCCTAATACCCTCTCACCCTCCCACCCTCCTACCCTCCTACCCTCCCACCCTCCCACCCTAATACCCTCCCACCCTCCTACCCTCCCACCCTCCTACCTCCCACCCTCCCTACCCCCCCCTAATCCCATCCCCCCTCCACCAGAATACCCTCCCTCCCCTCCCACCCTCCTCCCCTACCCTCCCACCCTCCTACCCTCTAATACCCTGCCCACCCTTAATACCCTCCCACCCTCCTGACCTCCACTCCCCCCACCCGCCTACCCTCCCACCCCTGCCTAACCCTCCCACCGTGTTACCCCTCCCACCCCCTACCTCGGTAAGACCCCACGCCCTTGTCCCACCCCCTCCTACCCTCCCCCACCCCTCCTACCCTCCTAACCCTAATACCCTCCCACCCTCCTACCCTCCCACCCCCTCCTCTACCCTCCCCCCACCCTTTGTACCCGCCCACACCTCCTACCCTAATACCCTCCCACCCTCCTACCCTCCCACCCTAATACCCTCCCACCCTAATACCCTCCCACCCTAATACCCTCACTCCCTCCCACCCTCCTACCCTCCCACCTTCCTACCCTCCACCCTTACCTACCCTAACTACTCCCACTCCACACTCCCACCCTCCTACCCTCCTACCCTCCCACCCTCCTACCCTCCTACCCTAATACCCTCCCACCCTCCTACCCTCCCACCCTCCTACCCTCCCACCCTTGTACCCTCCCACCCTCCTACCCTAATACCCTCCCACCCTCCTACCCTCCCACCCTCCCACCCTCCACTTACCCTAATACCCTCCCTCCCTCCTACCCTCCCTCCTCCCTCCCTCCCACCCTCCTACCCTCCTTTCCTCCTACCCTCCCACCCTCCCACCCTCCTACCCTCCCCCTCCACTCCCACCCTCTCCCCCTCCCCACCTCCCCATCCCCTACCCATCCCTCCCCCCCCCACCCTCACTCCCTCCCACCTCCACCCTACACCTCCCACCCGGGGCCCTCTCACCTCCCTACCCTCCCACCCGCCTCCCCCCGCCCTACCCTCCTACCTACACCCTACTACCCTCCACCCCCCTACCCTCCAACCCTAAGACCCTCCCACCCTAATACCCCCCTCCCTCCCACCCTCCTACCCTCCCACCCTCCTACCCTCCCACCCTTGTACCCTCCCACCCTCCTACCCTAATACCCTCCCACCCTCCTACCCTCCCACTCTCCAACCCTCCCACCCTCCTACCCTCCCACCCGTCCCACCCCCCACCGTCCCACCCTCCTAACCTCCTACCCTCCCCACCCTCCTACCCTCCCACCCCTCCCTACCCCTCCTACCCTCCCACCCTCCCACCCTCTACCCTCCTACCCCCCACCCTTCTACCCTCCCACCCTCCTACCCTCCCACCTCCTAACCCTACCCTCCCACCCCTCCCTCCCTACCCTCCTACCCTCCCACCCCTCTACCCTACACCACCCTCCATACCCTCCCACCCTCCTACCCTCCCACCCTCCTACCCTCCCACCCTCCCACCCTCCTACCCTCCCACCCTCCTACCCTCCCACCCTCCCACCCTCCTACCCTCCCACCCTCCTACCCTCCCACCCTCCCACCCTCCTACCCTCCCACCCTCCTACCCTCCCACCCTCCTACCCTCCCACCCTCCTACCCTCCCACCCTCCTACCCTCCTACCCTCCCACCCTCCTACCCTCCTACCCTCCGACCCTCCTACCCTCCCACCCTCCTACCCTCCTACCCTCCCACCCTCCCACCCTCCCTCCCTCCTACCCTCCCTCCCTCACTCCGTGTGTTAGACGGCCCCGTCAGCTTCAGTCAAGGTCAACATCTGCTGGCGGAAGTCTCTCTCTCTCTCTCTCTCTCTCTCTCTCTCTCTCTCTCTCTCTCTCTCTCTCTCTCTCTCACATAAGTAGAGGCTGCGGCGGCCTAGTAGACACATCACTCATTTCCTTCCTGGCCTAAAAGGTATCTGGTTCGATCCCTGGGCACACTCCCAGTACACCCAGTTGAGGGAGTGGAGGCGGTGGAGTGTTCAGTTGAGGGAGTGGTGGTGGTGGAGTGTTCAGTTGCGGGAGTGAAGGCGGTGGAGTGTTCAGTTGAGGGAGTGGAGGCGGTCGAGTGCAGTCTCTAATGGGCCGTCATGCCTCTGGGACCCACTAAATTAACCCCTAAAATACTGCAGCAACTATCCACCCCTCAAACATACAAACAATAATAATAATAATAATAATAATAATAATAATAAATAATAATAATAATAATAATAATAATAATATAAAATAAATAAATAAATAATTTCCTTTTTTAGGTCACATTCCAAAACTATGTAACTCCAAAAAAATTTAGGGGAGCCACTACAACAGTGGTTCTCAACCTTGTTTGCCTCATGCACCCCTTTCACCATATGTCAGAATGTCATTCCCTCCTCCTTTCCAAGATTGTCAGCCTCAAAAAGTGTATTCCAAATAATATGAATATAATACTGAAAATCCTTTATTTTTTCCATATTAGTACATATACATTTACAATTTTACATGGATTATTTTTATAGTGGAGTTTTACAAATTAAATGCCAATTGAAAATGTTGATGGATTTATAAAACTTGAATAAAAGTAAAATAGTTTTTTTTTTTTTTATAATGAATTACTTAACAGACCAAACTGAAGCATAATGCAATAAACAAAAAGTTCAATAGAATACCAGGATATTGTAAATTTGTAATTAATTTTATTCAGATGAAAATTACAGTCAATGAGAAACCTGTGATTGTTTTTTCTTCGCCAGTTCTGGGATACGCGGAGGAGTGCTTGAAAGGGCACAACGCAGGTCATTTTCTACCTCTAATCTACTACGTTGCTTCGTTTTAATTTGAAACAGAGTTGAAAAGCCTGACTCACAAAGATATGTCCACACAAACGGAAGCAATGCACGGATAGCTCTTTCTGCCACTTTTGGGTAGGAATCGCACATCAAGGGCCAAAATTCTGTGATTGATTTCTCATCGAACATATCTCTTGCTCCCGAATCAGTTTCCCCCCCCCCCCTCTGAAAACCTGAATTCCCCCCCCTCCCCCTGGGGGGAATTCCCCCCTGGTTGAGAACCCCTGCACTACAAGCATCTTAATATAGTATAGTTTCTGTAAATAATTTTTTCTGGGACAATAGTCAGTCAAATGAGAGTTCTGGTGCGTCAAATTACAGCTCCAGCTAGTCAAATGAGTCCCAGCTTGTCAAATGAGTCTCAGCTTGTCAAATGAGAATCCCAGCTTGTCAAATTAGAATCCAATCTTAATTCTCCCTCCGTCACGTCTCTACACACGATTGAGAAACCAAATGACGAAGCAGCGACCAGAATTATCATACCTGTTCGTCATTAAGTCATCACAGCGAGGTAAAAAACAAACAAAAACACATTATTACCTGGAACACCACACAACAGATGATGTCACTGTGAGCAGGAGGGAGGAAGATGATGTCAAGGCAAGTGTGTACTTGTTGAATGACGTCACTATGAGTATCAAGGTAAAGAGCAGGTGACTTCACGGTAGGAGTGTGGGGAGAAGGGGACATGAAGGTAAGTGTGTGTTTTTGTGTTTGTGAGGGGATGACGTCACTATGAGGTTCAAGGTGGGGGTAAAAAAGGAGGTGACGTCACGGTAGGAGTGTGGGTGAGTGTGAGAGTGTAAAGCGGCCCTGACCTTCATACTTCCTCCACCCTTATTTCATCTCGCTGGAGGGGTAGGGGGTGGGGAAGGGGAGGCAGAGAGGGAGGGAGAGTAAGGGTTAAGAGAGGGAGGAGGAGTAAGAGGGCAGGGGGAGAGAGAAAAGGGGAGTAAGGGGGGTAAAGGGAGAGAGGGAAGGGGGAGTAAAGGAGTAGGGGCAGAGTGGGAGGGGGAGTAAAGGGGTAGGGGCAGAGAGGGAGGGGGAGGGGTGAATAGGGGCGGCGGAGGAACAGTGGGTAGATGGGGGTGGTAGTCGTTTGGTACATGAGAATGACGTTTCACCTCGTACTGTACACACAGATGCATGAATAGATGACTGAACCATTCATCCAGGTCTAGGTACAGCTGCAGTAATTACTACACGACAGGTACAGGTACAACGATGACTACACGACAGGTACAGCGATGACTACACGACAGGTACAGCGATGACTACACGACAGGTACAGCGATGATTACATGAAAGGTACAGGTACAACGATGACTACACGACAGGTACAGATACAACGATGACTACACGACAGGTACAGCGATGACTACACGACAGGTACAGCGATGACTACACGACAGGTACAGGTACAGCGATGACTACACGACAGGTACAGGTACAACGATGACTACACGACAGGTACAGGTACAACGATGACTACACGAAAGGTACAGGTACAGCGATGACTACACGACAGGTACAGGTACAGCGATGACTACACGACAGGTACAGGTACAGCGATGACTACACGACAGGTACAGCGATGACTACACGACAGGTACAGGTACAACGATGACTACACGACAGGTACAGCGATGACTACACGACAGGTACAGGCACAGCGATGACTACACGACAGGTACAGCGATGACTACACGACAGGTACAGCGATGACTACACGACAGGTACAGCGATGACTACACGACAGGTAAACCGATTCTGTACGACAACTATTGACAGGACTCCGTCACCGAGAATCAGGAGGTGGGGAACGCCCTTTAACCTAACATAACCTAACCTAACCTAGCTTGAATCTAACCCAGCCTAAACTAACCTAACCTAACCTAACTCACCCTAACGTTAACCTAACC
Organism: Homarus gammarus; assembly: GCA_958450375.1. Classification (NCBI taxonomy): domain Eukaryota; kingdom Metazoa; phylum Arthropoda; class Malacostraca; order Decapoda; family Nephropidae; genus Homarus; species Homarus gammarus. Next base: position 1,519,318 of record CAUDMG010002955.1, on the reverse strand, counting down.
TAACTCACCCTAACGTTAACCTAACCTAACTCACCCTAACGTTAACCTAACCTAACTCACCCTAACGTTAACCTAACCTAACTCACCCTAACGTTAACCTAACCTAACCTAACCTAACCTAACCTAACCTAGCCACTGAAGACGCTCCCACCCTCACTCGTTCATACGTTGAAGTATATTCTGAATCGCTTTACCTACTAATTTGCATACGGCGAGTTGAATTAAAATTATGAAAAAAAACAGAAAAGACAATTCGTTCTCTTTTGTTGACATAGGCTAAGTTAAGTGTATGTTAATTTGAAAGACTCTGATGAATATAAAATCATGCCGTGTTTAGCCAAGGGTGAAGAGGTGAACAGGCAGGTATATGGTGTCATGAGCTCATATGACACAAGGTATATGGTGTCATGAGCTCATATGACACAAGGTATATGGTGTCATGAGCTCATATGACACAAGGTATATGGTGTCATGAGCTCATATGACACAAGGTATATGGTGTCATGAGCTCATATGACACAAGGTATATGGTGTCATGAGCTCATATGACACAAGGTATATGGTGTCATGAGCTCATATGACACAAGGTATATGGTGTCATGAGCTCATATGACACAAGGTATATGGTGTCATGAGCTCATATGACACAAGGTATATGGTGTCATGAGCTCATATGACACAAGGTATATGGTGTCATGAGCTCATATGACACAAGGTATATGGTGTCATGAGCTCATATGACAAGGTATATGGTGTCATGAGCTCATATGACAAGGTATATGGTGTCATGAGCTCATATGACACAAGGTATATGGTGTCATGAGCTCATATGACACAAGGTATATGGTGTCATGAGCTCATATGACACAAGGTATATGGTGTCATGAGCTCATATGACACAAGGTATATGGTGTCATGAGCTCATATGACACAAGGTATATGGTTTCATGAGCTCATATGACACAAGGTATATGGTGTCATGAGCTCATATGACAAGGTATATGGTGTCATGAGCTCATATGACAAGGTATATGGTGTCATGAGCTCATATGACACAAGGTATATGGTGTCATGAGCTCATATGACAAGGTATATGGTGTCATGAGCTCATATGACACAAGGTATATGGTGTCATGAGCTCATATGACACAAGGTATATGGTGTCATGAGCTCATATGACACAAGGTATATGGTGTCATGAGCTCATATGACACAAGGTATATGGTGTCATGAGCTCATATGACACAAGGTATATGATGTCATGAGCTCATATGACACAAGGTATATGGTGTCAAGAGCTCATATGACACAAGGTATATGGTGTCTTGAGCTCATATGACACAAGGTATATGGTGTCATGAGCTCATATGACACAAGGTACATGGTGTCACGAGCTCATATGACACAAGGAACACGGTGTCATAATCTCACTTGACACAAGAAACACGGTGTCATAATCTCACATGACACGAGTAACATGGTGTCATAATCTCACATGACACAAGAAACACGGTGTCATAATCTCACTCAGATGACACAAGGAAAACGGTGTCATAATCTCACATGACACAAGAAACACGGTGTCATAATCTCACATGACACAAGAAACACGGTGTCATAATCTCACATGACACGAGTAACAGGTGTCATAAGGTCATAGCAGCACCAGGAACTCGTACCAAAAAAGCTCTTAGTCTGTAGAACACTTCCGCTGACCTCGCCTGACATTTCCGCTTGACAGTGTGGAAATTAATGCGTCGTGGTGCTGGCTGGCCTTGGGGAGAGGCTGTCAGGAAGGCTGTTAAGCTGGTGGGCATGTATTCAAGCTGATGGGGAGGTTGTCAAGCTGCTGTGGAGTCAATAAAGCTGTTGAGCAGGTCGTCAAGCGTTTGGGGAGGCAGTCAAAATGTTAGGGAAATCGTAAACTGTTGGTGAAGTTACAGGGAATTGTTTTTAAATTGTTGAAGCCAAATGTTAGGGATATTGCCAAGCTGTTGGGGAGTCAATCAACCAGCTGAGGAGGTTGTCAAGCTTTTGGTGATGTATTTATATTGGTGAGAAGCTGACATGTTTAGTGAGGAGAGACAATTGTCAAGTTACTGGGGATGAAGAAGCACCTCTCTCTCTCTCTCTCTCTCTCTCTCTCTCTCACGCGCACTAAGTCCAACTAACCTAACTCGATCACCGGACAGCAACGTGCTCTTCCTCTCTCCCTCGTATTACTCTCCACTCCCTTCTCTCTTTTTTTTCTGTTTCCTCAATATTCTTATGATAATCTCCATACGTCAGCCCCAGGTTATATTCATTTGTAATATGTTTTTTCTCCTGTAAAACTTCCTTTTTATCGGTTTTTACCATATTATCTTACCGTTATTTCCTACTTCTCTTTCCATCTGTTTCATTACGTTATTCTCTTCTATCAGATTCATCATCTCTTCCATCCAACATTCTCAACTATTCGAGAAAAGAAAATGATGATGAAATAAACGAGATCACAACAAAACATTAAAAACAAAACGTTAGCCAAAGAAAAGGTGGAACAGTTATGGCCCGTTAGGTGGAATTTTTCCCGTGGGATTTGCTTTTATTTTTTTATTTTTTTTTTTTTTTTGCTGAAAGTACAATGACATTTATTTCTGAAGCACTAGTTATTATGATTAAATATTTTCAGTTCATTTATTAGTATTCATTGTTCTCTGAAGCCTTTACGTAGAAAAAACCTTTGGAGGGCCAATTCTTATTTTAGTTACCCTCTTCAGGCCAACACCAGTGCTATATCACATAGTTGCAGGTTGAGGTTTTCAGCTTCACACATTGCCTTACCTGTCTTCCCAGGAATACCTCATTTGGGTTTGTGTGATCTTAAGTGTGTAAATTCATTTTACTTAATAAACCTGATTAGCGCTAATAATATGATAGCAAAAGGCATATATGTGTGCATTATTTTGAGGCTACAATTTATAGAATTTAATTTGCGTTTAGAAACTTAAGAGCTCAATCTTGTTATGACAGCTAAGTTATGTACATCCAGAACAAGAACTATCATGCAACTCACAACCTTGACCTCATTTGTCACTGTATTTCAAACGTTTTTCCTACCCAAGTTTTTCCATATTTGGCTGCAAAGGTGATAGATATTGCAAGTGGGAGGACGGCATGCAAGTGCTTATCAGTAATATGAGCTCGGTACTTGCATTGATTTATCTTCATCCGAGAGAATAACTGTTTACACGTATAAGTACTTCCAAACTTAACAGCCCAAAAGCATGCATGGTAATAGATGTGTGGCAGCTTTTCCTTGTCCACTATCCCATAAAATTGATAATTTCACAGGCTGATGAATTTTACCGTCACCCCACGGGCCACGCCTGACCATCCCAAGGGCCACATTTGGCCTGCGGGCCGTGAGTTAGACACCGTGGGGTTAAGCGGAGTGAATCAGGCCATAGGTACTAATGTTAATAGCAACAATAACCAATAACAAAAAATGAAGTGAAAATAGTAATAATAATGACAAATAATAATAATAATAAAAATAATAATAATAATAATAACAATAATAATAATAATAATAATAATAATAATAATAATAATAATAATTTCCAAGGCTGTCAAGAAACATGCACAGGAAGATATAGAGTGTAGAGGGGTGTAAGAGGGTGGAGGCCCTACACCCCTCTACACTGTAGGGGGTGTAGGAGTGTGTAGGGGGTGTACGAGGGAGTAGGGGGTGCAGGAGTGTGTACGGGGTGGGGTGTAGGAGTGTGTAGGGGGTGTACGAGGGAGTAGGGGGTGCAGGAGTGTGTACGGGGTGGGGTGTAGGAGTGTGTAGGGGGTGTACGAGGGAGTAGGGGGTGCAGGAGTGTGTACGGGGTGGGGTGTAGGAGTGTGTAGGGGGTGTACGAGGGAGTAGGGGGTGCAGGAGTGTGTACGGGGTGGGGTGTAGGGGGTGTAGGGGGGAGTGTAGGGGTGTAGGGGGTGTAGGAGGGAGTGTAGTGGGTGTAGGGGGTGTAGGGGGTGTAGGAGGGGGTGTAGGAGGGGGTGTAGGGGGTGTACGAGGGAGTAGGGGGTGCAGGAGTGTGTACGGGGTGGGGTGTAGGGGGTGTAGGGGGGAGTGTAGGGGTGTAGGGGGTGTAGGAGGGAGTGTAGTGGGTGTAGGGGGTGTAGGGGGTGTAGGAGGGGGTGTAGGAGGGGGTGTAGGGGGTGTAGGAGGGAGTGTGGGGGGTGTAGGGGGTGTAGGAGTGTGTAGCAGTGTGTAGGAGTGTGTAGGGAGTGTAGGGGGTGTAGGGGGTGTAGGAGGTGTAGGGGTGTGTAGGAGTGTGTAGGGGGTGTAGGGGGTGTAAGAGGGGGGTATGGTGTGTAGGAGGTGTAGGGGGTGTAGGAGTGTGTAGGGGTGTAGGAGTGTGTAGAGGGTGTAGGAGTGTGTAGGGGGTGTAGGAGTGTGTAGGGGTGTAGGAGTGTGTAGAGGGTGTAGGAGTGTGTAGGGGGTGTAGGAGTGTGTAGGGGTGTAGGAGTGTGTAGAGGGTGTAGGAGTGTGTAGGGGGTGTAGGGGGTGTAGGAGTGTGTAGGGGGTGTAGGAATGTGTAGGGGGTGTAGGGGGTGTAGGAGTGTGTGGAGGGTGTAGGGGGTGTAAGGGGTGTAGGAGGGTGTAGGGGGTGTAGGGGTGTAGGAGTGTGTAGAGGGTGTAGGAGTGTGTAGGGGGTGTAGGAGTGTGTAGGGGGTGTAGAGGGTGTAGGAGTGTGTAGGGGGGTGTAGGAGTGTGTAGGGGTGTGGGTGTGTAGGGGGTGTAGGAGTGTGTAGAGGGTGTAGGAGTGTGTAGGGTGTGTAGGAGTGTGTAGGGGTGTAGGAGTGTGTAGGGGGTGTAGGAGTGTGTAGGGGGTGTAGGAGTGTGTAGGGGGTGTAGGAGTGTGTAGAGGGTGTAGGAGTGTGTAGGGTGTGTAGGAGTGTGTAGGGGTGTAGGAGTGTGTAGGGGGTGTAGGAGTGTGTAGGGGGTATAGGGGGTGTAGGAGTGTGTAGAGTGTGTAGGGGGTGTAGGAGTGTGTAGGGGGTGTAGGAGTGTGTAGGGGTGTAGGAGTGTGTAGAGGGTGTAGGAGTGTGTAGGGGTGTAGGAATGTGTAGAGGGTGTAGGGGGTGTAGGAGTGTGTAGGGGGTGTAGGAGTGTGTAGGGGGTGTAGGAGTGTGTAGGGGTGTAGGAGTGTGTAGGGGTGTAGGAGTGTGTAGGGGGTGTAGGAGTGTGTAGGGGGTGTAGGAGTGTGTAGAGGGTGTAGGAGTGTGTAGGGGTGTAGGAGTGTGTAGAGGGTGTAGGAGTGTGTAGGGGGTGTAGAGGGTGTAGGAGTGTGTAGGGGGTGTAGGAGTGTGTAGGGGTGTAGGAGTGTGTAGGGGGTGTAGGAGTGTGTAGGGGGTGTAGGAGTGTGTAGGGGGTGTAGGAGTGTGTAGGGGGTGTAGGAGTGTGTAGGGGGTGTAGGAGTGTGTAGGGGGTGTAGGAGTGTGTAGGGGTGTAGGAGTGTGTAGGGGTGTAGGAGTGTGTAGAGGGTGTAGGAGTGTGTAGGGGTGTAGGGGAAGGTGTGTAGGGGGTGTAGGAGTGTGTGGGGTGTAGAGTGTGTAGGGGTGTAGGAGTGTGTAGGGGGTGTAGGAGTGTGTTGGGGTGTAGGAGTGTGTAGGGGGTGTAGGTGTGTAGGGGTGTAGGAGTGTGTAGGGGTGAGGAGTGTGTAGGGGTGTAGGCGTGTAGGAGTGTGTAGAGGGTGTAGGAGTGTGTAGGGGTGTAGGAGTGTGTAGGGGGTGTAGGAGTGTGTAGGGGTGTAGGAGGTGTAGGGGTGTAGGAGTGTGTAGGGGATGTAGAGGGTGTAGGGGGTGTAGGGTGTAGGGGTGTAGGGGTGTAGGAGTGTGTAGGGGTGTAGGAGGGTAGGGGTGTAGAGGGTGTAGGGGTAGGGGTGTAGAGGTGTAGGGGGTGTAGGAGTGTGTAGGGGTGTAGGAGGTGTAGGGGTGTAGGAGGTGTGTAGGGGGTGTAGGAGTGTGTAGGGGTGTAGGGGTGTAGGAGTGGTGTAGGGGTGGTAGGGGAGGTGGTGTAGGGGTGTAGGGAGGTGGTGTAGGGGTGGTAGGGGAAGGTGGTGTAGGGGTGTAGGGGAGGTGGTGTAGGGGGTGTAGGAGGTGTGTAGGGGTGGTAGGGGAGGTGGTGTAGGGGTGGTAGGGGAGGTGGTGTAGGGGTGTAGGGGAGGTGTGTAGGGGTGGTAGGGAGGTGGTGTAGGGGTGTAGGGGAGGTGTGTAGGGGTGTAGGAGTGTGTAGGGGTGTAGGAGTGTGTAGGGGTGTAGGAGGTGGTGTAGGGGTGTAGGGAGGTGTGTAGGGGTGTAGGGTGTTAGGGGTGTATGAGGGGTGTAGGGGTGTAGGAGGTGTAGGGGGTGTAGGGGTGTGTAGGGGGTGTAGGAGGTGTGTAGGGGGTAGGTGGTAGGGGTGTAGGGGTGTAGGGGTGTAGGGGTGTAGGAGGTGGTGTAGGGGTGTAGGAGTGTGTAGGGGTGTAGGAGTGTGTAGGGGGTAGGAGGTGTGTAGGGGTGGTAGGGGAGGTGGTGTAGGGTGGTAGGGGGTGTAGGAGTGTGTAGGGGGTGTAGGAGGTGTGTAGGGGTGTAGGAGGTGGTGTAGGGGTGGTAGGGGAAGGTGTGTAGGGGTGTAGGAGGTGTGTAGGGGTGTAGGAGGTGTGTAGGGGTGTAGGAGGTGGTGTAGGGGTGTAGGGGTAGGTGGTGTAGGGGTGTAGGGGAGGTGGTGTAGGGTGTGTAGGGGGTGTAGGAGTGTGTAGGGGGTAGGGTGTAGGGGTGTAGGGGTAGGGGGTGTAGGAGGTGTGTAGGGGGTGTAGGGTGTAGGGGTGTAGGAGGTGTAGGGGTGTAGGAGTGTGTAGGGGGTGTAGAGGGTGTAGGGGTGTAGGGGTGTAGGGTGTGTAGGGAGGTGGTGTAGGGGTGTAGGAGGGTAGGGGTGTAGGGGTGGTAGGGGAAGGTGGTGTAGGGGTGTTAGGGTAAGGTGGTGTAGGGGTGTGTAGGGGAGGTGGTGTAGGGGTGGTAGGAGTGTGTAGGGGTGTAGGAGGTGTGTAGGGGTGTAGGAGTGTGTAGGGGTGTAGGAGTGTGTAGGGGGTGTAGGAGGTGTGTAGGGGTGTAGGAGGTGTGTAGGGGTGGTAGGGGAGGTGGTGTAGAGGGTGTAGGGGAAGGTGGTGTAGGGGTGGTAGGGGTGTAGGGTGTAGAGGGTGTAGGGGTGTAGGTGGTGTAGAGGTGTAGGAGGTGTGTAGGGGTGGTAGGGTGTAGGGGTGTAGGGTGTGTAGGGGGTGTAGGAGGTGTAGGGGTGTAGGAGGTGTAGGGGGTGTAGGAGTGTGTAGGGGGTGTAGAGGGTGTTGGGGGTGTAGGGGGTGTAGGAGTGTGTAGGGGTGTAGGGGTGTAGGGGTGTGGGTAGGGGTGTAGGGGGTGTAGGGGTGTAGGAGGTGTAGGGGGTGTAGGAGGTGTGTAGGGGTGTAGGAGTGGTGTAGGGGTGGTAGGGGAGGTGGTGTAGGGGTGGTAGGGGAGGTGGTGTAGGGTGTGTAGGGGTGTAGGTGGTGTAGGGGGTGTAGGGGTGTAGGGGTGTAGGGTGTGTAGGGGGTGTAGGAGTGTGTAGGGGTGTAGGAGGTGTAGGGGGTGTAGAGGTGTAGGAGTGTGTAGGGGGTGTAGGAGGTGTGTAGGGGTGTAGGAGTGTGTAGGGGTGGTAGGGTGTAGGGGGTGTAGAGGGTGGTAGGGGTGTAGGTGGTGTAGGGGGTGTAGGAGGGAGTGTAGGGGGTGAAGGAGGTGTGTAGGGGTGGTAGGAGTGGTGTAGGGGGTGTAGAGGGTGTAAGGTGTAGGGGTGTAGGAGGTGTAGGGGTGTATGAGAGTGTAGGGGGTGTAGGAGTGTGTAGGGGTGTAGAGGGTAGGTGTGTAGGGGGTGTAGGAGTGTGTAGGGGTGTAGGAGTGGTAGGGGTGTCGGAGTGTGTAGGGGGTGTAGGGGAGGTGTGTAGGGGGTGTAGGAGTGTGTAGGGGGTGTAGGAGTGTGTAGGGGGTGTAGGAGTGTGTAGAGGATGTAGGAGTGTGTAGAGGGTGTAGGAGTGTGTAGGGGTGTAGGAGTGTGTAGGGGGTGTAGGAGTGTGTAGGGGGTGTTCGGGGTGTAGGAGTGTGTAGGGGTGTAGGAGTGTGTAGGGGGTGTAGAGGGTGTAGGAGTGTGTAGGGGGTGTAGGAGTGTGTAGGGGGTGTAGGAGTGTGTAGGGGGTGTAGGAGTGTGTAGGGGGTGTAGGAGTGTGTAGGGGGTGTAGCAGTGTGTAGGGGGTGTAGGAGTGTGTAGGGGGTGTAGGAGTGTGTAGAGGGTGTAGGAGTGTGTAGAGGGTGTGGGGGTGTAGGAGTGTGTAGGGGGTGTAGGAGTGTGTAGGGGGTGTAGGAGTGTGTAGAGGGTGTAGGAGTGTGTAGAGGGTGTAGGAGTGTGTAGGGGGTGTAGGGGGTGTAGGAGTGTGTAGGGGGTGTAGGAGTGTGTAGGGGGTGTAGGAGTGTGTAGAGGGTGTAGGGGGTGTAGGAGTGTGTAGAGGGTGTAGGAGTGTGTAGGGGGTGTAGGAGTGTGTAGGAGTGTGCAGGAGTGTGTAGAGGGTGTAGGAGTGTGTAGAGGGTGTAGGAGTGTGTAGGGGGTGTAGGGGGTGTAGGAGTGTGTAGGGGGTGTAGGAGAGTGTAGGGGTGTAGGAGTGTGTAGCAGTGTGTAGGGGGTGTAGGGGGTGTTGGAGGGGGTGTAGGGGGTGTAGGAGGGGGTGTAGGGGTGTAGGAGGGGGTGTAGGTGGTGTAGGGGGTGTAGGAGGGAGTGTAGGGGTGTAGGGGGTGTAGGAGTGTGTAGCAGTGTGTAGAGGGTGTAGGAGGGGGTGTAGGGGGTGTAGGAGGGGGTGTAGGGGGTGCAGGAGGGGGTGTAGGGGGTGTAGGAGTGTGTAGAGGGTGTAGGAGGGGTTGTAGGGGGTGTAGGAGTGTGTAGGAGTGTGCAGGAGTGTGTAGAGGGTGTAGGAGGGGGTGTAGGGGGTTCAGGAGGGGGTGAAGGGGGTGTAGGAGTGTGTAGGGGGTGTTGGAGTGTGTAGGGGGTGTAGAAGGTGTAGGAGGGGTGTAGGGGGTGGACGGGGTGTAGGGGGGTGTAGGGGCTGTAGGGGGTGTAGGAGTGTGTTGGGAGTGTAGGAGGGATGTTGGAGGTGTAGGCGGGGGTGAAGGGGGTGTAGGACTGTGTAGGGGGTGTAGGAGGGGGTGTAGGACTGTGTAGGGGTTGTAGAAGGTGTAGGAGGGGGTGTAGGGGGTGGAGGGGGTGTAGGGGGTGTAGGAGTGTGTAGGGAGTGTAGGAGGGATGTTGGAGGTGTAGGAGAGGGTGTAGGGGGTGTAGGAGGTGCAAGAATGCGTAGGAGTGTGTAGGAATGTGTAGGAAGGGGTGTAGGGGGCGTAGGAGTGTGTAGGAGTGTGTAGGAGTGTGTAGGAGGGGTGTAGGGGGTGTAGGAGGGGTAGGAGTGTGTAGGAGTGTGTAGGGGGTGTAGGAGGGGGTGTAGGGGGTGTAGAAGGGGGTGTAGGGGATGTAAGTGGTGTAGGAGTGTGTAGGAGTGTGTAGGAATGTGTAAGAGGGGGTGTATGGGGTGTAGGAGGTGTAGGAGGTGTAGGAATGTGAGGAGGGTGAAGGGGGGTGTTGGTGGCTGTATCAGGGTGTAGCTGGGTGTGTAGGAGGGGTGTAGGGGGTGTAGGGGGTGTAGGAGGGGTAGGAGTGTGTAGGAGTGTGTAGGGGGTGTAGGAGGGGGTGTAGGGGGTGTAGAAGGGGGTATAGGGGATGTAAGTGGTGTAGGAGTGTGTAGGAGTGTGTAGGAATGTGTAAGAGGGGGTGTATGGGGTGTAGGAGGTGTAGGAGGTGTAGGAATGTGAGGAGGGTGAAGGGGGGTGTTGGAGGCTGTATCAGGGTGTAGCTGGGTGTAGATTGAAGTAAGGAACAATACACAGGAAGTACCGGGGTGTATCACAGGGCTGAGGACAACACAATTGGGTGTTGGTCATTGTCGACGACCAGCCACCGTGACCCGCTTAGCTTGGCCCTGCTACCTCCTCCCATGCCTCCCTAGCTCCTCCCCTCCCCTCCTAGCACCTCACCTGCCCTCCTAGCTTCTCCCCTGCCCTCCTAGCACCTCCCCTGTCCTCCTAGCTTCTCTCCTGCCCTCCTAGCTCCGCCCATGCCTTCCTAGCTCCTCCCCTGCCCTCCTAGCTTCTCCCCTGCCCTCCTAGCAACTCCCTTGCCCTCCTAGCTCCTCCCCTGCCCTCCTAGCTCCTCCCCTGCCCTCCTAGCTCCTTCCCTGCCCTCCTAGCTCTTATCCTGCCCTCCTAGCTCCTCCCTTGCCCTCCTAGCTTCTCCCCTGCCCTCCTAGCTCCTCCCCTGCCCTCCTAGCTCCTCCCCTGCCCTCCTAGCTCCTCCCCTACCATCCTAGCTCCTCCTCTACCCTCCTAGCTCCTCTCCTACCCTCCTAGCTCCTCCCCTACCCTCCTAGCACCTCCCCTACCCTCCTAGCTCCTCTCCTGCCCTCCTAGCTCCTCCCCTGCCCTCCTAGCTCCTCCCCTGCCCTCCTAGCTCCTCCCCTGCCCTCCTAGCTCCTCCCCTGCCCTCCTAGCTCCTCCCCTACCCTCCTAGCTCCTCCCCTACCCTCCTAGCTCCTCCCCTACCCTCCTAGTTCCTCCCCTACCCTCCTAGCTCCTCTCCTGTCCTACTAGCTCCTCCCCTACCCTCCTAGCTCCTCCCCTACCCTCCTAGCACCTCCCCTACCCTCCTAGTTCCTCCCCTGCCCTCCTAGCTCCTCCCCTACCCTCCTAGCTCCTCCCCTGCCCTCCTAGTTCCTCCCCTGCCCTCCTAGCTCCTCTCCTGCCCTCCTAGCTCCTCCCCTACCCTCCTAGCTCCTCCCCTACCCTTCTAGCTCCTCCCCTGCCCTTCTAGTTCCTCCCCTGCCCTCCTAGCTCCTCTCCTGCCCTCCTAGCTCCTCCCCTACCCTCCTAGCTCCTCCCCTACCCTTCTAGCTCCGTCCTCATCCTCCTAGCCCCCCCTACCCTCCTAGCTCCTCCCCTGCCCTCCTAGTTCCTCCCCTGCCCTCCTAGCTCCTCTCCTGCTCTCCTAGCTCCTCCCCTACCCTCCTAGCTCCTCCCCTACCCTTCTAGCTCCGTCCTCATCCTCCTAGCCCCCCCTACCCTCCTAGCTCCTCCCCTGCCCTCCTAGTTCCTCCCCTGCCCTCCTAGCTCCTCTCCTGCCCTCCTAGTTCCTCCCCTACCCTCCTAGTTCCTCCCCTACCCTCCTAGCTCCTCCCCTACCCTCCTAGCTCCTCCCCTGCCTTCCTAGTTCCTCCCCTGCCCTCGTAGCTCCTCGCCTGCCCTCCTAGCTCCTCCCCTGCCCTCCTAGCTCCTCCCCTGCCCTCCTAGCTCCTCCCCTACCCTCCTAGCTCCTCCCCTACCCTCCTAGCTCCTCCCCTACCCTCCTAGCACCTCCCCTACCCTCCTAGCTCCTCTCCTGTCCTACTAGCTCCTCCCCTGCCCTCCTAGCTCCTCCCCTGCCCTCCTAGCTCCTCCTCTGCCCTCCTAGCTCCTCCCCTGCCCTCCTAGCTCCTCCCCTACCCTCCTAGCTCCTCCCCTACCCTCCTAGCTCCTCTCCTGTCCTACTAGCTCCTCTCCTGCCCTCCTAGCTCCTCCCCTGCCCTCCTAGCTCCTCCCCTGCCCTCCTAGCACCTCCCCTGCCCTCCTAGCACCTCCCCTGCCCTCCTAGCTCCTCCCCTGCCCTCCTAGCTCCTCCCCTGCCCTCCTAGCTCCTCCCCTGCCCTCCTAGCTCCTCCCCTACCCTCCTAGCTCCTCCCCTACCCTCCTAGCTCCTCCCCTACCCTCCTAGTTCCTCCCCTACCCTCCTAGCTCCTCTCCTGTCCTACTAGCTCCTCCCCTACCCTCCTAGCTCCTCCCCTACCCTCCTAGCACCTCCCCTACCCTCCTAGGTCCTCCCCTACCCTCCTAGCTCCTCCCCTACCCTCCTAGCTCCTCCCCTGCCCTCCTAGTTCCTCCCCTGCCCTCCTAGCTCCTCTCCTGTCCTACTAGCTCCTCCCCTGCCCTCCTAGCTCCTCCCCTGCCCTCCTAGCTCTTCCCCTGCCCTCCTAGCTCCTCCCCTACCCTCCTAGCTCCTCCCCTACCCTCCTAGCTCCTCCCCTACCCTCCTAGTTCCTCCCCTACCCTCCTAGCTCCTCTCCTGTCCTACTAGCTCCTCCCCTACCCTCCTAGCTCCTCCCCTACCCTCCTAGCACCTCCCCTACCCTCCTAGTTCCTCCCCTACCCTCCTAGCTCCTCCCCTACCCTCCTAGCTCCTCCCCTGCCCTCCTAGTTCCTCCCCTGCCCTCCTAGCTCCTCTCCTGTCCTACTAGCTCCTCCCCTGCCCTCCTAGCTCCTCCCCTGCCCTCCTAGCTCCTCCCCTGCCCTCCTAGCTCCTCCCCTGCCCTCCTAGCTCCTCCCCTACCCTCCTAGCTCCTTCCCTGCCCTCCTAGCTCCTCCCCTGCCCTACTAGCTCCTCCCCTGCCCTCCTAGCTCCTCCCCTGCCCTCCTAGCTCCTCTCCTGTCCTACTAGCTCCTCCCCTGCCCTCCTAGCTCCTCCCCTGCCCTCCTAGCTCCTCCCCTGCCCTCCTAGCACCTCTCCTGCCCTCCCAGCTCCTCCCCTGCCCTCCTAGCTCCTCCCCTGCCCTCCTAGCACCTCCCCTGCCCTCCTAGCACCTCCCCTGCCCTCCTAGCTCCTCCCCTGCCCTCCTAGCTCCTCCCCTGCCCTCCTAGCTCCTCCCCTGCCCTCCTAGCTCCTTCCCTACCCTGCTAGCTCCTCCCCTACCCTCCTAGCTCCTCCCCTACCCTCCTAGCTCCTCCCCTACCCTCCTAGCACCTCCCCTACCCTCCTAGCACCTCCGCTGCCCTCCTAGCTCTACTTATCACCACCCGGCACGTCTCAGGCTAGCTTCACCTTAACTTAGGCACAAAATTAAATTCGAGCCAAAAGTTGTTGCATCTCAGTTATGAAAAAGTATTAGTAGGCCTAAATCAACCACCTTCTCGGAGACGTGGGATTATTGGGTCCACGTGAAGATTAGTCACCCAGGTTTATTTAACCATAAGTCTGATCACCCATACGTTAATCTAACCTAACTTAACCTAACCTGATCTGATCTAATCTAACCTAACCTAACCTAACCTAACCTAACCTAATCTAATCTAACCTAACCTAACCTAACCTAACCTAACCTAACCTAATCTAATCTAACCTAACCTAACCTAACCTAACCTAACCTGCAGTTTATTTCACCTAAGACTTAACCACCCTAACCTAACCTAACCTAACCTAACCTAAACCCTCAGTGTAGGATTGGGGTGTCTAATCATCAGGTGAAATAAGCTGGGAGGGGGAAGGGGGTGGTGAGCAAACTGACTAAGACGTTATATATAAAGGAAGGCTATAGGGAATCTCTCTCTCTCTCTCTCTCTCTCTCTCTCTCTCTCTCTCTCTCATGCCTCGAGGAGAGAGAATGACTTGCCCGGGATTGTGTTACCCCTTTGTGACGCTGGTAGGGACACACACACAAGAGTGAGAAACGATATACATTATGTATGTTGTGTTGTCAAGGGTAAGAGACACAATTGAGACCCTGCAAGTGTGTGTAAATGAGGCAGAAAGTCAGATGAGCAACCTGGGACTTGGTCACAATTTTTATGGTGCCATATGGCAGCAGGGTCTACCATTAGTCAACACATTATGCTTCCAATATCTTCCCAGACGGTAGTACCTCCCTGTTTGGTAGCTGTCTACTACCTACAATAGATAGATATATAGATAGATATTTACTTTACTGGTGCTCAATAAACTATAAACTAGTCCTCGCTCCTTCCCTCCGTCTCTCCCTCCTCCCTCCCCCTCTCCTTCCTCCCTCCCTCTCTCCCTCCTCCCTCCCTCTCTCCCTCCTCCCTCCCTCGTCAGTATCAAGTTAAGACATCCGGGAGTTAGTTATGGTTCAGTCGACCTGTGAATCCAGGAGTGCAAGGTATGGAGGGAGAGAGGGAGAGGGGGAGGGAGGGAGGGAGAGGGGGAGGGAGGGAGGGAGGGAGGGAGGGAGGGAGGGAGGGAAGGAAGGAAGGGAGGGAGGAAGGATCAAAACAGTACCGGCACACCTTCCTCCACTCTCTTTTTACTTCATTAATGAACCTGTTAACACATGTTTGTAAATATTCCACTATGCGTTATATCCTCTGGAAACATGATCTTAGTGACCATATTAGAGTTTTTGATAATGGGAAACCGATTGGTGGCATCGCTTTTGTGATCCGGAGTCATATTAAATCTCATAAATCCAAGATGGCCGCCAAAATCGCCGTGAAATAGAAATTGTAACATAATTTCGCTGGTTTTCCTTATATGGTGTTGGTATTGGTGTCTTTTTGTTGCTTCTTGACTACAGTGCTTTAATTTTCACCATAATTGCCTGATAATAGAAGTCATGACAGAGGAAATTATAAACGATGTCCTGAATGTTACTGCAAAGGACGAAAAGGAATGCCTGGTCTTTTACCGAGATAGAAACATAGAACAAACCTCAACGCTATGAAGATAAGCCTCAGAAGACAAGCCAAAAGGTGAAGAAACAACTGAACATGACATACAACTTAAGGCACAGTTTGAGGTCTTTTGTTATCACTCCCCACATGTACGGGAGCCAACTTTGCCACTACACACTATTCTTAGTTTGCATTGACGTCACAGCTCCCATAATCCTTTGCGCCGTCCGCCATCTTGTAGGTACAGACTCATTGCATTATGGGAGTATGTGAAATCATGTGAAAACTAAGAATACACACATCATTGTTTTACATCTGGTACCTACACTACTAACACTTGATCGAGGATGAAGTTTATCTATGCCAATCACATTACAATTGCTTGTTGATTCCCACCATTAACATGGCAGGCGCATCACCCCACCACCTGCTGACTTCATAGTTTTCCTTCCTCATCATGACATCACTTCACTATTACAAAACACACACACACACACATACACACACACACTCACAGACACACACTCACACACACACACTCACACACTCACACACACACACACACACACACACACACACACACACTCACAGACACACACTCACACACACACACACACATCACACACACACACTACTTGAGGGTGAGTAGCCAGAGTGAGACCGATATTGATGGAAGCATGAATGGGGAGAATGAGCCCCAGACTGCCAGCGTGGTCTCTTTAATAATCCCAGGTCTGAAGACTGTCCATAACCCTGTACTTCTTCCAATAATTACGGGGGAGGAACTCGCGGGACTAATGAAGGAACCTGTGTATAAAAATCCTACTGGAATAAGGGCTGTGAGACGCATTATCAAGAACTCCGGGGATGATGAATTTGAAACGGTTAATTTATTGGTCAGGTTGATCTATGAAGCCAACGCGTGACTCTCTACTAAGTTCAAAGTGGAACGAGTAACACGAACGCTTAGGTTCATTTCATGGAACATCCGGAGTGTTAACCGCAGAATTAATGACCTACAATTGTTTGTTAAAGTTTATAACATTGATGTAATTGGTTTACAAGAACCTTACACGTCCAGCACCCAGAAGAAAGCTGCACCCAGGATAGCTGGGTTTACAGCATACAATAGTGGAGCAGGAAGTGGCCTGCTCACTTATGTAAAGAATAGTCTGGTCTGTAAATGGATCAAAACTCACAATGGTGAAAGTATTCACTATCAACAATTTACAGCAAAGACAGCAAACAGTCAATTATCGCTGTATAACATCTACAGTATGTTCGGTGTAATGAGCTGCGAGCGGACGTGTTACCAAAGCCATCAGGTAACAATGCTATGCTGTGTATGGGTGACTTTAACTCTCGTCACACTGTCCTCGGTGATGTCCAGTGTACTGTAACTCTAATGGGAGGGTGTTCGTGAATTACATCAATAATCATAATATCACTGTATACGACACAGACAAAGTGACACATCTGATGGGGGGCAGACTTGATTATGTGATTGGGTATAACCTAGTAGACAGTAATGTCAAGGCTAAGGTCATCTTAGACCACCTAGTCAGTGGTCATTATGCAATACTTACTGAATACACTGTTGCTGATGTCAAGTGTGAACACCATCCTAAGCTCAGAATTAACATCCCAGATAATCTTAAACTGCACTTCAAGGCCGACATCCACAGATGGTATGCTGGATATACATCTGGGTCAGTGGATGAATTTTGCTGTGATCTTGTAAATGTCATTACCACATATTATACCACCTGGGTTAAGTCAAGGAGGAAGGGAGGCAGCACTAAACCACCTCTGTGGACACATGACCCCATCCTCACCAAAGAAGGAGAGAAGGTAGAACAGCTTGCCAACACTTATAAGCAAAATAAAACCAGTGATAACCTTCTGGCTTTCCTCAAAGTTAACAGAGCATTTCGTGAACTGAAAGGTCAGGTGAGAAACACCTATTGGGAACAATTCTTACAGGGAATTAATAGAACAACCACTCTAGCAGAAGTGTGGAACAAAATTAGAGCCATTACCAAGTCACCCACCCCAGTCCAACTTCATCACAGCCCTGCAGAATATGCTGACATGCTATTAGACCAATGGACTAGTGTATCACAAATCACTTCCCTGCCTCCTGACATACAGAAATATCTTAAAACCACACACATTAATAGGGGGTTTCAATATTGAAATAGACCTTACCGACCAGTTTCCTAAAACGCACCACGAACTAAGAACAGCACTAATAAAACGTGAATCATCCTCCCCTGATGAGGATGGCATTACCTATAACACCCTGAGACTGTTAAATGAGATCTGCCTAAGACATGGACTCATGGAAACATAGTACCAATCCCTAAAGCTAACTCTCCAAACTTCAGGCCCATTTCACTCACATCCTGTATGTGTAAAGTCCTTGAAAGAGTTGTTCTCAATCGTCTCATGTTACACGTCAAAGACAAACTGGCCCCTAATCTGTATGGGTTCATGCCCTGGCATAGCACACAAACATGCTTTGCAGAATATCTTGTTCACTCAAAAGATAAGACACAAACAGCCGTCATAGACCTTAAATCAGCCTTTGATGTAGCTAATAGAGACATTATACTTGAACAACTAGCTAATTTTGGCATCCAAGGTAACCTCCTGACATGGATAAAGGGTTATCTGTCCAACAGGTATGCCAGTGTTCTGTTTAGAGGAGTTAAAAGTGCCAGAATGAGATCATTTGAGCTTGGCACGCCTCAGAGAGGAGTGTTAAGTCCTATGCTCTTTAATATGCTGATGCACAAGCTTATTGCTGACATTCCAGTTCAGCCAAACGAGGCTGTAATATGCTATGCTGATGATATCTGCATTATGACACAGACCGAGCTCAGGCTCCAAGCCTTGCTGGATGTATTTGCTCAGAGGACTGTGGAATGTGGTCTCATAATATCTGTTGACGAGACGAGGGTCTTCAATCCTCGTCCTGCTCTCCCTCTGCCTCTTGACTTTAACATTAACAGCATGCCCTTGGAACTATGTAGCTCCTATAAGTATCTTGGAATTTGTGTGAATGATGCAAAATTTGTCAGCAACCTTCGTGCCAAACTAATGCAGTGCATTAAACCCCTCAAAACCCTTGTTGGCAAGGGCTATGGAATTAACGTCACCTATGCTCGTACTTTGTGTCTGCACTTCATTCGTTCTGTAGTTGACTATCGTGCTCTCCATCTTGTGACTATTCCGCCCAAACAACTCAACAGCCTGGAGGTAGTGCAAAATGAAGCCATGTGCATCATTCTAGGATGCCCCAAATCAACCAGAATTGTAAACATGAGGAAAGAGCTCGGGCTGCCCTCCCTATCTGAGAGGATAGCTCTACTTAATACCATGTTTTGTGTCAAAGTTTTGAAGAACAATGGTCCCCAAACTACAGCTAAAACTGAGTTGATGTTCTATCTAAGTAATCCCGACCATCTCGCTAACCTTCCACGAAAGACTCTCTTTGGGGCGTGGCTTCATAAAAGTGTTACAGATCTCTTGAAACTGAATGTCCCAATCACCCCAGACGAACCTATTAATGCCATTCCTCCTTGGCTGGATATATCAGTTCCTATTAATTACACTCCTGTTGGTAGTCAGCAAATGTTAAACACCGATGTGGTGAGATGTGTCACACTAGAAACTATTAACAGACACATAGAGAGTATTAAATCAAGTGAATGTTATGCTTTTACTGATGGTTCTGTGCAGACAAACACAGGTAGAACAGGCTGTGCAATTGTAATATATAAAGAAAAAGAGAAGATAGTGTCAAACAAGCAAAGGCTGAACAACTGGGCCAGCACAACACAAACTGAACTAACTGGAATTAGCCACAGACTACCTTAAAGAAAATGGAGGTGGGGTAATATTCTCTGACTCTCAAGGTGCTTAGAAAGCAATGAACAGCCCGTCAGGCTCTATGTCTAAAGTTGTATGTGATATTAAAAGAAATGTGATAACTGCCAATGAGAACAAATGTCATATCGAATTTGTGTGGATTCCGTCCCATGTTGGAATTAGGTATCATGACCGTGCTGATAGACTGGCCAATGAGGCATGTAAGAAAGAAAATGTTGACCGTGACTTGGCCTGTCCAATTCTTTACTTAAAAACATTCAAGTCAGAATCATGAACTCTGATCTAGAAGAACTGAGGAATACAGAGAGACCTGGCAGTTGTAGCATTAGTAAATATGACAAATTTTGTGACGAGAGGTACCGGTATGGCCAGCATAAGGACAGACCAGACAATGTGATGTAGTCGTGGCCAGAATTAGGCTAGGATACAGACACATCTGGCAAGTTAGTAACGCTGTACCCATACCGGAACACTCAGCATGTAAACTTTGTGATAAACCTTTAAAGCATACACTTGAACACTATATTATTGAATGTGACACTGTCAAAGACTTCAGGCCACCTGGCTCATTGTATCATGAACTTTGTAATCACTATATTGAATCAGGGGTGCTTTAGCACATTCTTGTTGTTTATCCCAAATTTGCTAGCCCACACTGATTAGTCTTCAATTAGAATATGACGTGCAATGTATATGAACCACTGTCTTGCATGGCAGCGAACAGTGACATCACCCACATGACTCTGACCTATATGTACTGCTAATGAATACTGTATGATGTATTTCTTTGTGTACGAACCTCTGTCCTGCATGGCAGTGAACAGTGACATTACCCACATGAATCTGACCTATATTTACTGTCAATGAATATGATGTATTTCTTTTTGTACAAACCTCTGTCCTGCATGGCAGTGAACAGTGACATCACCCACATGTCTTTGTGTATGAGCCACTGTCCTGCGTAGCAGTGAGAAGTGATACCACCCTCAGTGTCAAGACCTGACTGAATTACTCAGAATAGGCAAACTGTACTCCAAGCTTTGTCAATAAATTTGTTAAACTAAAACTAATTCACTGTCACTCGGAATCGAGTATGACGATCATCCATCTATGATACAATGATATGAGTTATTAAGGATGTCACCCAGGTTGGTGAGTTCTGAGGTGACTAGAGAGGCCGATACGGGACCGGCAGAGTCGTTCACAGATGTTGCACATGTGAAGGGCTACATCTAGTGGGGGAGGGGCAGCGGCAGCGTCTTTCCTGCGTTGGCACAAGTCTGCCTCGGGTAGCAGTCGGGATAACTCGAAAGTCTTAACACCTTCTCGTGTGGTGCTCCCCCAAGCGTTACGATGTGGAGTAATCGACTCCCAGGTGAGGGGGGGGTCGATTTGGCACTTTTTCAAGTTTGTCTTAAGACTGTCCTTATACCTTTTCAGTTGCCCGCCAGCGTTACGTTTACTATTAGTTAGATGACTGTGAAGTAGCTGCTTTGGCAGTCTACTGTTGTCCAAGCGGGTAACATGGCCAGTCCAACGTAGTTGTTCATGGATAATGGTAGTCTCGATGCTCCTACAGTTGGTGTCAGCGAGAATACTGGCATGTGTTCTATTGTCTTCTCAGAGAAAACAGAGGATGGAAGGTAGACTACGTTAGTGAAAGTTTTCAAATGCCTTGAGGTGCCTCCTGTATGTGACCCATGTCTCGCTGCCATACAGCAGGGTGGGGAAGACCACTGCTCGATAGGGTTAAGATGATCAGCTCCCTTTATTGTTTTCAAGAGAAAATTTATTAGTTAAAGGAAAACAATTCTGGGGTGTAATTAATATAAGTGTTTAACTGCTGAACGGTTCGATGGTTAGATGACGTCACGTCGTAAGGGTGAGAGAAACCACAACGTGGACTCACTCAACGTTTATTGATTGATATGGTCAAAACTTGGAGAAGTGAGACACTACTGATTACATTCCATTACATGTATACATTATACGTCAGTTAGTAATATACTATTCTGTATGGTCATTTTCCAAATTGCCTTACACTATGCATGTATGTAGTTCACGACATTTCACCATAATACAAACAATCACTGTGTTCTTTCACTCATGTGTGCAGGCTTTTAGCTCCACTTAACTCCTAGTATCGCTCCAAGTAACTCCTGGTTATAGTTAATGTGTGTACACTCTGGTGAGGTTGGACGATACTGTGTGCCAGAGGTATCCTGAGCCCCTTACCTGTGGTCATAACAACGAAACGCTTGTTCTATGGCTGTGACATTTACTTGTACAAACATCTGGCGAGGTCACAGGTCGCGGGGCCACGTGGGAGTCAGAAGTCGCGGAGTACGAGGGCAGCGATAACAAGAGGATATAACACCTTTCACATTTCATATACTGTATATTAAATCAAAGTTAGATCTGTCAGTGTGAGAGCTGTTGTCAGTTAGGGGGTGAGGGAGGGAAGGAGGGAGGGAGGGAGGGAGGCATCGCTGGCCTACCGGATGACAGTAAGCCTAAAATGATAAAATACACCTTTTCACATACACTTTGAGACATTGTTGTATACCTATTTGACATATCTCATTGCCGAATGACAGTCTATATGCAGACTGTCAGTTTATTGTTCACGTCTGTCAATTTCATAACCCTTGTCAGTCATTTCTGTTAACATGAACGAACAATTATTTAGAATGTCATTCAACATGTGTTCTGTCATTAGGTTATAAAATATGTCAAATAGGTATACAGTATAACAATGTCTCAACGTATATGTGAAAAGGTGTAATAGGCAATGGAAAGTGTTATTTTCCGGCCGTATATAACATAAGAACATAAGAATGGAGGAAACTGCAGCGGGCCTATTGACCCATACTGGGCAGTCCCGTTTATACCCAACCCCTATTGCTCATATAAGCATCCAACCTATGTTTGAAGCTATCCAGCGTATTCGAGTTAATGATGATATTTGGTAACTTGTTCCAGTCATCCACTACTCTGTTTCCAAACCAATGTTTACCTATTTCACTCCTAAATCTAAATTTGTCTAATTTAAAACCAATGTTACGAGTTCGATCTTGGTTGGAAAGTTTGAGTACCTTTGTAATGTCCACTTTGTTTAGCCCTGACTTCCATTTATACACCTAGATCATGTTGCCCCTCACTTTACGTCTCTCGAGGGAGTGCAAATTAAGATGCTTTAACCTGTCTCTGTATTCAAGGTTCCTAATGCCCGGTATTAGTCTTGTCATTCTCCTCTGGATTCTTTCCAAGGATTCTATATCCATTCTGTAAAAAGGTGACCAGAATTGGACTGAGTAATGGAGGTGAGGTCTCACAAGCGCTAGATATAATTTTAAGATGACCTCGCTAGTCTTGTAACTAACACTCCTTTGTATGAACCCAAGTACTTTATTAGCCTTGTTACGAGCAAAAACACATTGTTTACTTGGCTTAAGATTCCGACTTATCATTACTCCTAAGTCTCTCTCGCAGTCGGATTCCACAACGGCATCGTTGTTCATCTGGTAACTGGTTTCCCTGTTTACATCTCCTATACTGAGTACTTTACATTTGTCCACATTGAATTTCATCTGCCATTTTTCCGACCATTCGAAAAATTTGTTTAGATCTTCCAGTAGTTTTGCAGAGTCCTCGTTAGATTTAATTACATGTCCTATTTTAGTGTCATCAGTAAATTTACTTATGTTGCTGTCTATGCGGATATCTATGTCGTTTATGTATATAATAAATAATAATGGTCCAAGTACTGAGCCTTGGGGAACTCCAATAGTGACGTTGCTCCAATGCGATTTAGTGCCGTTTAACCTCACTCGCTGTTTCCTGTCCCGTCGTTATCAGTTAGCTCGCCGGTATCTGAACGCATTGGTCCAATCTTATCTCGTGTTTTAGTTTGATACATTTGGTAGAATCATTTGGGGTTTGTTTTCGCCTCCCCTGCTATCTTCAGTTCATAATTCCTCTTCGCTTTTCTTATCTCGGTCTTAACCCTACCGGCCAATACCTTATAATACTCCCAGAGGTAAATTTCGCCACGATTTATCCTTCTACCTATAGCCTTCCATTGGCCAATGATGTTCTTCAAATAATTATGTATCCAAAATCGTTGTCTGATCTGAGTTTTTTGTATGGTATGTTCTGCCTTTGTGCATTAAGTAACTCATTATTTAAATTGTCGTGGAAGTCGGCAATCTCAGATCTCGTTATCAGGTCGGTGTCATCTGTCAGGTTCACACCCAAGCGTGACACCCCCTCTCTCTGCTGTCTCTTTAAACTATCAAAGTCTGCCCTTCTGAAATCTGGGACTTTAATGGAATTCCCTTTACATCGGACCTGAAAATTTAACTGGAATCTGATTTCTTCGTGATCTCTGTTTGCAAGTTCGTTCCCTACCTTGACATGGCTAATGAGGTTTTCTCTGTTCGACAGAACTAAATCGAGTATATTATTACCCCGGGTGGGTTCGGTTATATGTTGACTTAGGAAACAGTCCTGGATCGTTTCGAGGAAATCCTCTGATTCTGAGTTACCCGTAAGGTCAATCCAATCTATTTGGCCAAGGTTAAAATCACCTACTATACAGATTTTGTTGTGTATGGAAGCCCTGCGCATTTCATCCCAGATAAGTCGCTCATTAACTCTATCAAGATTGGGAGGTTTATATATTACTCCTATGATTAATTTTTCCCTACCGTCGATTAATTCTATCCAAATTGTTTATGTATTCCGCTCAGTTTTTATTTCCTTATTTATTTCGCACTTCAGATTATCCCTGACATAGATGGCTACTCTGCCTCCTTTCCTGGACGGCCTATCGGTATGGAACAATTTGTATTCCGCAATTTGGTATTCGACAGGTAACTCACACGAGTCAAGGTTGATCCATGTTTCAGTGAATGCTATTATATCGATTTTTTCGGTACATACCAAGGCCCTAATATCATCCATTTTGTTTCTCATACTTCTACTGTTCGCATAGTAGACATTTAATTTAGTCGTGTTCTGAGTCCTCCCTTTACCGCGTTTAGGTTTAAACTCCCTGTCAAATTTAGTTTTGTCATCATTCCTAACACTATTTCCCTGTAACCTTTCACTTTGTTTACCCTCTCCCACTGCAGTCTCCTCCACCCCCGTGCTCACATGTTCCCCTAGCAGTTTAAAGACTTAGATATCTTTTGAACTGCCCCCTCTAGAGACCCAGCCAGGATTGCCACCCCATCCCTAGACAGGTGTACCCCATCCCTAGCATAAGGGTCCCTTCTGCCGTAGAAGTTGTCCCAGTTGTCAATGAATGGGACTGATATTGACTTGCAATATCGGTCAAGACGGCCGTTGACACCAACTGCCCTTGACAACCATTCATTGCTAACTCTCCCTCTAGGCAGGACACCACATATGATAGGGATCCCTCCCTCAGTCCTAATACGATTTATAGCTGTCTTGAACTTATCAAGAAGCTCTTCACTCCTACACCGGCCAATATCATTGCCTCCTGCACTGAGGCAGATAATGGGTTTGTTACCATTACCAGACAAGATATTGTCCATCCTGTCAACTATATCCCCCACCCCAGCCCCTGGCAAACATACCCTCATCCTATTTTTATTTTTACCACAAAAGGCTCTGTCGAAGTACCTTACCTGTGAGTCACCAACAATTAAAGTTTTTATACCTTCCTTGTCAGCCCTGTCCCTGACTGTACTAACGTCCAATTCGTCTATCAAGGGACTGAACGAGTTGGTACACTTAGCTGTTGTTGTCGTTGTTGTAGTATCCTTGGTGTGTTTCTTCACCACCAGTTTGGTTGTCCCTCTCCTCACAACCTTCCATTCCCCAGAGTTATCGTCATTCACCGGCTTTCCTTGTCTCGTTTCTTCCTTCATCCTTGCTATCTCTTCCTTTAATTTCAAGTTTTCTAATTCAAATTTCAGGTTTTTTTTTTCCTTGGTACTCTCTAACTCGGCCCACAGAAAGGTGTAACCCCGTTCACCAGTAGCACTAGCCATATCTGATAATTATCCCCGGGAGCAGAGCTAAATAGCCGTGACCTTTCCTCTAGTGAGGTCAGAACACAGTGAAGATAGCCGCCCCGTTGACGCCCCACCAAGGGAGGTCACTGAACGAGTCACGCCTCTCATAATGTGAACTTGTTTTAGGGTAAAATTATATTCATCTCATGTCACCTACCGAGATGCTCACTTGTAACCAGGGCCGAGAGTGACAAAGGCTTGCAGGTGTACACAACAAGGTCAAGCTGGTGTCATCATCATTATTTTCTCTCGTTGGGCTTATTGTTATTATCCAGTGGGTCATCGCCAGGTGGCCAGAAACTCCCTGATGTTTGTGTTAAGAATAGCTTCATGGGAGTCGCCCGGGATAGATTAGGTATTCCCAAGTACTGTATCTTGTTTTTGTTGTGGAGGAGAGTTCGGTCACTGACGCAAACACATCTGGTCCTATCTCTTGCTTTTGTATAGTGGGGAAATTTCTTTCTCTGTTTGGAAGGGTGGGGGGGGGGGGGGGGGAGGCTGATGGATTGTGGCGGCACTGGCACTAGACAGACAATTCTATCCCATTTTCGGGTGTTTTCGAGGCCATTTTTCATATTCCGGCGCCCTTGCTCGCGGACACTGGTCAAAGAAGGTTGTCTATTGCCTGGTTGTAATGATTAAGAAGTGATAATGGACCCTTTGAGGTGTGTGTGTGTGTGTGTGTGTGTGTGAGTGTGTGTGTGTGTGTGTGTGTGTGTGTGTGTGTGTGTGTGTGTGTTCTAGCTCAGAACAGTATGTGAGTTACTAAAGCGACGTTGAGTAAGAGGAGTGGCGGGAGGGAGAGAAGATGAGGAGGAATAACGTGAGGAAGGAGCGGTACACGTGATGGACCAGGCGGTACACGTGATGGACCAGGCGGTACACGTGATGGACCAGGTTGTACACGTGATGGACCAGGCGGTACACGTGATGGACCACATTGTGCACATGATGGACCAGGTTGTACACGTGATGGACCAGGCTGTACACGTGATGGACCAGGTTGTACACGTGATGGACCAGGTTCTACACGTGATGGACCAGGCGGTACACCTGATGGACCAGGTTGTACACGTGATGGACAAGGCGGTACACGTGATGGACCAGGCGAAACACGTGATGGACCAGGTTGTACACGTGATGGACCAGGTTGTACACGTGATGGACTAGGTTGTACACGTGATGGGCCAGGCGGTACACGTGATGGACCAGTTTGTACACGTGAGGGACCAGGTTGTACACATGATGGACCAGGTTGTACACGTGATGGACCAGGCGGTACACGTGATGGACCAGGTTGTACACGTGATGGACCAGGCGGTACACGTGATGGACCACATTGTGCACATGATGGACCAGGTTGCACACATGATGGACCAGGTTGTACACATGATGGACCAGGTTGTACACATGATAGACCAGGTTGTACACAGGATGGACCAGGTTGTACACGTGATGGACCAGGTTGTACACATGATGGACCAGGTTGTACACATGATGGACCAGGTTGCACACAGGATGGACCAGGTTGTACACGTGATGGACCAGGTTGTACACGTGATGGACCAGGTTGTACACGTGATGGACCAGGCGGTACACGTGATAGACCAGGTTGTACACGTGATGAACCAGGCGGTACACGTGATGGACCACATTGTACACATGATGGACCAGATTGTACACATGATGGACCAGGTTGTACACATGATGGACCAGGTTGTACACATGATAGACCAGGATGTACACATGATGGACCACGTTGTACACTTGATGGACCAGGCGGTACACCTGATGGACCAGGTTGTACACGTGATGGGCCAGGTTGTACACATGATGGACCAGGTTGTACACGTGATGGACCAGGTTGTACACGTGATGGACCAGGCGGTACACGTGATGGACCAGATTTTACACGTGATGGACCAGGTTGTACACGTGATGGACCAGGCGGTACACATGATGGACCAGGTTGTACACATGATGGACCAGGTTGTGCACGTGATGGACCAGGCGGTACACGTGATGGACCAGGCGGTACACGTGATGAACCAGGTTGTACACATGATGGACCAGGTTGTAGACGTGATGGACCAGGCGGTACATGAGATGGACCAGGTTGTACACATGATGGACCAGGTTGTACACATGATGGACCAGGTTGTACACATGATGGACCACGTTGTACACGTGATGGACCAGGTGGTACACGTGATGGACCAGGTTGTACACATGATGGACCAGGTTGTACACATGATGGACCGGGTTGCACACGTGATTGACCAGGTTGTACACGTGATGGACCAGGCGGTACACGTGATGGACCAGGTTGTACACGTGATGGACCAGGTTGTACACATGATGGACCAAGCGGTATACGTGATGGATCAGGTTGTACAAGTGATGGACCAGGTTGTACACATGACGGACCAGAAGGTACACGTGATGGACCAGGGTGAACACGTGATGAACCAGGTTGTACACGTGATGGACCAGGTTGTACACGTGATGGAACAGGTTGTACACATAATGGACCAGGTTATACACATGATGGATCAGGTTGTACATGTGATGGATCAGGTTGTACACATGATGGACCAAGTTGTACACATGATGAACCAGGTTGTACACATGATGGACCAGGTTGCACACATGATGCACCAGGTTGTACACGTGATGGACCAGGCGGTACTCGTGATGGACCAGGCTGTACACGTGATGGACCAGGTTGCACACATGATGGACCAGTTTGTACACGTGATGGGCCAGGTTGTACACATGATGGACCAGGTTGTACACGTGATGGACCAGGCGGTACTCGTGATGGACCAGGTTGTACACGTGATGGACCAGGCGGTACTCGTGATGGACCAGGTTGTAAACGTGATGGACCAGGTTGTACACATGATGGACCAGGCTGTACACGTGATGGACCAGGTTGTACACATGATGGACCAGGTTGTACACGTGATGGGCCAGGTTGTACACATGATGGACCAGGCGGTACACGTGATGGGCCAGGTTGTACACGTGATGGACCAGGCGGTACTCGTGATGGACCGGGTTGTACACGTGATGGACCAGGCGGTACTCGTGATGGACCAGGTTGTACACGTGATGGACCAGGTTGTACATGTGATGGGCCAGGTTGTACACATGATGGACCAGGCTGTACACGTGATGGACCAGGTTGTATACATGAGGGACCAGGTTGTACACGTGATGGACCAGGTTGTACACATGATGGACCAGGCGGTACACGTGATGGACCAGGCGGTACACATGATGGACCAGGTTGTACACATAATGGAACAGGTTGTACACGTGATGGACCAGGTTGTATACATGAGGGACCAGGTTGTACACGTGATGGACCAGGTTGTACACATGTTGGACCAGGCGGTACACGTGATGGACCAGGTTGTACACGTGATGGACCAGGTTGTACACATGATGGACAAGGTTGTACACGTGATGGACCAGGTTGTATACATGAGGGACCAGGTTGTACACGTGATGGACCAGGTTGTACACATGTTGGACCAGGCGGTACACGTGATGGACCAGGCGGTACACATGATGGACCAGGTTGTACACATAATGGAACAGGTTGCACACGTGATGGACCAGGTTGTACACGTGATGGACCAGGTTGTACATGTGATGGACCAGGTTGTACACGTGATGGACCAGGCGGTACACGTGATGGACCAGGCAGTACACGTGATGGACCAGGCGGTGCACGTGATGGACCAGGCGGGACACGTGATGGACCAGGTTGTACACGTGATAGACCAGGTTGTACACGTAATGGACCAGGTTGTACATGTGATGGACCAGGCGGTACACGTGATAGACCAGGTTGTACACGTGATGGACCAGGTTGTACACATAATGCACCAGGTTGTACACATGTTGGACCAGGCGGTACACGTGATGGACCAGGCGGTACACATGATGGACCAGGTTGTACACATGATGGAACAGGTTGCACACGTGATGGACCAGGTTGTACACGTGATGGACCAGGTTGTACATGTGACGGACCAAGGTTGTACACGTGATGGACCAGGCGGTACACGTGATGGACCAGGCGGTACACGTGATGGACCAGGCGGTGTACGTGTTGGACCAGGCGGTACACGTGATGGACCAGGTTGTACACATGATGGACCAAGTTGGACACGTGATAGACCACTTTGTACACGTGATGGACCAGGCGGTACACGTGATGGACCAGGCGGTAGACGTGACGGACCAGGCGGTACACGTGATGGACCAGTTTGTACACGTGATGGGCCACGCGGTACACGTGATGGACCAGGCGGTACACGTGATGGACCAGGTTGTACACGTGATGGACCAGGTTGTACATGTGATGGACCAGGCGGTACACGTGATGGACCAGTTTTTACACGTGATGGACCAGGCGGTGTACGTGATGGACCAGGCGGTACACGTGATGGACCAGGTTGTACACGTGATGGACCAGGTTGTACATGTGATGGACCAGGCGGTACACGTGATGGACCAGGTTGTACACGTGATGGAACTGGTTGTACATGTGATGGACCAGGTTGTACACGTGATGGACCAGGTTGTACACATGAAGGACCGAGTTGCACACATGATGAACAAGGTTGTACACATGATGGACCAGGTTGTACACGTGATGGACCAGGCGGGACACGTGATGGACCAGGCGGTACACGGGATGGACCAGGTTGTACACGTGATGGACCAGGCGGTACACGTGATGGACCAGGTTGTACACGTGATGGACCATACTGTACACGTGATGGACCAGGCGGCACACGTGATGGACCAGGTTGTACACGTGATGGATCAGGTTGTACACGTGATGGACCAGGTTGTACAAGTGATGGACCAAGTTGGACACGTGATAGACCACTTTGTACGTGATGGACCAGGCGGTACACGTGATGGACCAGGTTGTGCACGTGATGGACCAGGCGGTACACGTGATGGACCAGGCGGTACACGTGATGGACCAGGTTGTACACATGATGGACCAGGTTGTAGACGTGATGGACCAGGCGGTACATGTGATGGACCAGGTTGTACACGTGATGGACCAGGCGGTACACGTGATGGACCAGGTTGTACACATGATGGACCAGGTTGTACACATGATGGACCAGGTGGTACACGTGATGGACCAGGTTGTACACGTGATGGACCAGGTTGTACACATGATAGACCAGGTTGTACACATGATGGACCAGGTTGTACACGTGATGGACCAGGCGGTACACGTGATGGACCAGGTTGTACACGTGATGGACCAGGTTGTAAGCATGATGGACCAGGTTGTACACGTGATGGACCAGGTGGTACACGTGATGGATCACATTGTACACGTGATGGACCAGATTGTACACATGATGGACCACGTTGTACACATGATAGACCACGTTGTACACATGATGGACCAGGTTGCACACGTGATGGACCAGGTTGTACAGATGATGGACCAGGTTGTACACGTGATGGACCAGGTTGTACACGTGATGGACCAGGATGTACACATGATAGACCAGGTTGTACACATGATGGACCAGGTTGTCCAAATGATGGACCAGGTTGTACAGATGATGGACCGGGTTGTACACGTGATGGATCAGGTTGTACACGTGATGGATCAGGATGTACACATGATAGACCAGGTTGTACACATGATGGACCAGGTTGTAAACGTGATGGACCAGGTTGTACACATGATGGATAAGGCGGTACATGTGATGGACCAGGTTGTACACGTGATGGACCAGGTTGTAAGCATGATGGACCAGGTTGTACACGTGATGGACCAGGCGGTACACGTGATGGACCAGGTTGTACACATAATGGACAGGGTTGTACACGTGATGGACCAGGTTGTACACGTGATGGACTATGTTGTACACGTGATGGACCAGGTTGTACACGTGATGGACTAGGTTGTACAAGTGATGGAACAGGCGGTACACGTGATGAACCAGGTTGTACACGTGATGGACCAGGTTGTACACATAATGGACCGGGTTGTACACGTGATGGATCAGAGGGTACACGTGATGGACCAGGTTGTACACGTGATGGACCAGGTTGTACACGTGATGGACTAGGTTGTACAAGTGATGGAACAGGCGGTACACTTGATGAACCAGGTTGTACACGTGATGGACCAGGAGGTACACGTGCTGGACCAGGTTGTACACGTGATGGACCAGGTTGTACACGTGATGGACCAGGCGGTACACGTGATGGAGCAGGTTGTACACGTGATGGACCAGGTTGTACACATGACGGACCAGAAGGTACACATGTTGGACCAAGTTGTACAAATGATGAACCAGGTTGTACACATGATAGACCAGGTTGTACACATGATGGACCAGGCGGTACTCGTGATGGACCAGGCTGTACACGTGATGGACCAGGTTGTACACATGATGGACGAGGCGATACTCGTGATGGACCAGCCGGTACTCGTGATGGACCAGGTTGTACACGTGATGGACCAGGTTGTACACATGATGGACCAGGTTGTACACGTGATGGGCCAGGTTGTACACATGATGGACCAGGCTATACACGTGATGGACCAGGTTGTACACGTGATGGACCAGGTTGTACACGTGATGGACCAGGTTGTACACGTGATGGACCAGGTTGTACACGTGATGGACCAGGCGGTACACGTGATGGACCAGGCGGTACACATGATGGACCAGGTTGTACACATAATGGAACAGGTTGTACACGTGATGGACTAGGTTGTACACGTGATGGACCAGGTTGTACATGTGATGGACCAGGTTGTACACGTGATGGACCAGGTTGTACACGTGATGGACCAGGTTGTACACGTGATGGACCAGGTTGTACACGTGATGGACCAGGTTGTACACGTGATGGACCAGGCGGTACACGTGATGGACCAGGCAGTACACGTGATGGACCAGGCGGTGCACGTGATGGACCAGGCGGTACACGTGATGGACCAGGTTGTACACGTGATGGACCAGGTTGTACATGTGATGGACCAGGTTGTACACGTGATGGACCAGGCGGTACACGTGATGGACCAGGTTGTACACGTGATGGACCAGGTTGTACACGTGATGGACCAGGTTGTACATGTGATGGACCAGGCGGTACACGTGATGGACCAGGTTGTACACGTGATGGACCAGGTTGTACACATGATGCACCAGTTTGTACACGTGATGGACCAGGCGGTGCACGTGATGGACCAGGCGGTACACGTGATGGACCAGGTTGTACACGTGATGGACCAGGTTGTACACGAGATGGACCAGGTTGTACATGTGATGGACCAGGCGGTACACGTGATGGACCAGGTTGTACACGTGATGGAACTGGTTGTACATGTGATGGACCAGGTTGTACACGTGATGGACCAGGTTATACACATGATGGACCACGCGGTACTCGTGATGGACCAAGTTGTACACGTGATGGACCAGGTTGTACACGTGATGGACCAGGTTGTACACGTGATGGACCAGGTTGTACACATGATGGACCAAGTTGTACACGTGATGGACCAGGTTGTACACATGATGAACAAGGTTGTACACGTGATGGACCAGGCGGGACACGTGATGGACCAGGCGGTACACGGGATGGACCAGGTTGTACACGTGATGGACCAGGCGGTACACGTGATGGACCAGGTTGTACACGTGATGGATCAGAGGGTACACGTGATGGACCAGGTTGTACACGTGATGGACCAGGTTGTACACGTGATGGACTAGGTTGTACAAGTGATGGAACAGGCGGTACACGTGATGAACCAGGTTGTACACGTGATGGACCAGGTTGTACACGTGAAGGACCAGGTTGTAAACGTGATGGACCAGGTTGTACACGTGATGGACCAGGCGGTACACGTGATGGACCAGGTTGTACACGTGATGGACCAGGTTGTACACATGACGGACCAGAAGGTACACGTGATGGACCAGGTTGTACACGTGATGGACCAGGTTGTACACGTGATGGAAAAGGTTGTACAAGTGATGGACCAGGTTGTACACGTGATGGACCAGGTTGTACACGTGATGGACCAGGTTGTACACATGATAGACCAGGTTGTACACGTGATGGACAAGGTTGTACACGTGATGGACCAGGTTGTACACATGTTGGACCAAGTCGTACAAATGATGAACCAGGTTGTACACGTGATGGACCAGGTTGTACACGTGATGGACCAAGTTGTACACGTGATGGACCAGGTTGTACACATGATAGACTAGGTTGTACACGTGATGGACCAGGTTGTACACATGATGGACCAGGCGGTACTCGTGATGGACCAGGCTGTACACGTGATGGACCAGGTTGTACACATGATGGACCAGGCGGTACTCGTGATGGACCAGGCTGTACACGTGATGGAACAGGTTGTACACATGATGGATCAGGTTGTACACGTGATGGACCAGGTTGTACACATGATGGACCAGGCGATACACGTGATGGACCAGGCGGTACACATGATGGGCCAGGCGGTACACGTGATGGACCAGGCGGTACACATGATGGACCAGGTTGTACACATGATGGAACAGGTTGTACACTTGATGGACCAGGTTGTACACGTGATGGACCAGGCGGTACAAGTGATGGACCAGGTTGTACACGTGATGGACCAGGCGATACACGTGATGGACAAGGCGGTACACGTGATGGACAAGGCGGTACACGTGATGGACCAGGTTGTACACGTGATGGACCAGGTTGTACACGTGATGGACCAGGTTGTACACGTGATGGACCAGACGGCACACGTGATGGACAAGGCGGTACACGTGATGGACAAGGCGGTACACGAGATGGACCAGGCGGTACACGTGATGGACCAGGTTGTACACGTGATGGATCAGGCGGTACACGTGATGGACCAGGCGGTACACGTGATGGACCAGGCGGTACACGTGATGGACCAGGCGGTACACGTGATGGACCAGGTTGTACAAGTGATGGACCAGGTTGTGCGCGTGATGGACCAGCCGGGATACGTGATGGACCAGGCAGTACACGTGATGGATCAGGTTGTACACGTGATGGATCAGGCGGTACACGTGATGGACCAGGCGGTACACGTGATGGACCAGGTTGTACACGTGATGGACCAGGCGGTACACGTGATGGACCAGGCGGTACACGTGATGGACCAGGTTGTACACGTGATGGATCAGGTTGTACACGTGATGGACCAGGTTGTACACGTGATGGACCAGGTTGTACACGTGATAGACCAGTTTGTACACGTGATGGTACCAGGCGGTATACGTGATGGACCAGGCGGTAGACGTGATGGACCAGGCGGTACACGTGATGGACCAGGTTGTACACGTGATGGACCACGCGGTACACGTGATGGACCAGGCGGTAAACGTGATGGATCAGGCGGTACACGTGATGGACCAGGTTGTACACGTGATGGACCAGGCGGTACACGTGATGGACCAGGCGGTACACGTGATGGACCAGGCGGTACACGTGATGGACCAGGCGGTACACGTGATGGACCACATTGTGCACATGATGGACCAGGTTGTACACGTGATGGACCAGGCTGTACACGTGATGGACCAGGTTGCACACGTGATGGACCAGGTTCTACACGTGATGGACCAGGCGGTACACCTGATGGACCAGGTTGTACACGTGATGGACAAGGCGGTACACGTGATGGACCAGGCGATACACGTGATGGACCAGGTTGTACACGTGATGGACCAGGTTGTACACGTGATGGACTAGGTTGTACACGTGATGGGCCAGTCGGTACACGTGATGCACCAGTTTGTACACATGATGGACCAGGTTGTACACATGATGGACCAGGTTGTACACGTGATGGACCAGGCGGTACACGTGATGGACCAGGTTGTACACGTGATGGACCAGGCGGTACACGTGATGGACCACATTGTGCACATGATGGACCAGGTTGTACACATGATGGACCAGGTTGTACACATGATGGACCAGGTTGTACACATGATAGACCAGGTTGTACACAGGATGGACCAGGTTGTACACTTGATGGACCAGGCGGTACACCTGATGGACCAGGTTGTACACGTGATGGACAAGGCGGTACACGTGATGGACCAGGTTGTACACGTGATGGACCAGGTTGTACACGTGATGGGCCAGGCGGTACACGTGATGGACCAGATTTTACACGTGATGGACCAGGTTGTACACGTGATGGACCAGGTTGTACACGTGATGGACCAGGCGGTACACGTGATGGACCAGTTTGTACACATGATGGACCAGGTTGTACACATGATGGACCAGGTTGTGCACGTGATGGACCAGGCGGTACACGTGATGGACCAGGCGGTACACGTGATGGACCAGGTTGTACACATGATGGACCAGGTTGTAGACGTGATGGACCAGGCGGTACATGTGATGGACCAGGTTGTACACGTGATGGACCAGGCGGTACACGTGATGGACCAGGTTGTACACATGATGGACCAGGTTGTACACATGATGGACCAGGTTGTACACATGATGGACCACGTTGTACACGTGATGGACCAGGTGGTACACGTGATGGACCAGGTTGTACACATGATGGACCAGGTTGTACACATGATGGACCAGGTTGTACACATGATGGACCGGGTTGCACACGTGATTGACCAGGTTGTACACGTGATGGACCAGGCGGTACGCGTGATGGACCAGGTTGTACACGTGATGGACCAGGTTGTACACATGATGGACCAGGCGGAATACGTGATGGATCAGGTTGTACACGTGATGGACCAGGTTGTACACATGACGGACCAGAAGGTACACGTGATGGACCAGGTTGAACACGTGATGGACCAGGTTGTACACGTGATGGACCAGGTTGTACACGTGTTGGAACAGGTTGAACACATAATGGACCAGGTTATACACATGATGGATCAGGTTGTACATGTGATGGATCAGGTTGTACACATGATGGACCAAGTTGTACACATGATGAACCAGGTTGTACACATGATGGACCAGGTTGTACACATGAAGCACCAGGTTGTACACGTGATGGACCAGGCGGTACTCGTGATGGACCAGGCTGTACACGTGATGGACCAGGTTGTACACATGATGGACCAGGTTGTACACGTGATGGGCCAGGTTGTACACATGATGGACCAGGTTGTACACGTGATGGACCAGGCGGTACTCGTGATGGACCAGGTTGTACACGTGATGGACCAGGCGGTACTCGTGATGGACCAGGTTGTACACGTGATGGACCAGGTTGTTCATGTGATGGGCCAGGTTGTACACATGATGGACCAGGCTGTACACGTGATGGACCAGGTTGTATACATGAGGGACCAGGTTGTACACGTGATGGACCAGGTTGTACACATGATGGACCAGGCGGTACACGTGATGGACCAGGCGGTACACATGATGGAC
Organism: Homarus gammarus; assembly: GCA_958450375.1. Classification (NCBI taxonomy): domain Eukaryota; kingdom Metazoa; phylum Arthropoda; class Malacostraca; order Decapoda; family Nephropidae; genus Homarus; species Homarus gammarus. Next base: position 1,483,322 of record CAUDMG010002955.1, on the reverse strand, counting down.
CAGGTTGTACACATAATGGAACAGGTTGCACACGTGATGGACCAGGCGGTACACGTGATGGACCAGGCGGTACACATGATGGACCAGGTTGTACACATAATGGAACAGGTTGTACACGTGATGGACCAGGTTGTATACATGAGGGACCAGGTTGTACACGTGATGGACCAGGTTGTACACATGTTGGACCAGGCGGTACACGTGATGGACCAGGTTGTACACGTGATGGACCAGGTTGTACACATGATGGACAAGGTTGTACACGTGATGGACCAGGTTGTATACATGAGGGACCAGGTTGTACGCGTGATGGACCAGGTTGTACACATGTTGGACCAGGCGGTACACGTGATGGACGAGGCGGTACACATGATGGACCAGGTTGTACACATAATGGAACAGGTTGCACACGTGATGGACCAGGTTGTACACGTGATGGACCAGGTTGTACATGTGATGGACCAGGTTGTACACGTGATGGACCAGGCGGTACACGTGATGGACCAGGCAGTACACGTGATGGACCAATCGGTGCACGTGATGGACCAGGCGGTACACGTGATGGACCAGGTTGTACACGTGATGGACCAGGTTGTACACGTAATGGACCAGGTTGTACATGTGATGGACCAGGCGGTACACGTGATAGACCAGGTTGTACACGGGATGGACCAGGTTGTACACATGATGCACCAGGTTGTACACATGTTGGACCAGGCGGTACACGTGATGGACCAGGCGGTACACATGATGGACCAGGTTGTACACATGATGGAACAGGTTGCACACGTGATGGACCAGGTTGTACACGTGATGGACCAGGTTGTACACGTGATGGACCAGGTTGTACACGTGATGGACCACATTGTACACGTGATGGACCAGATTGTACACATGATGGACCACGTTGTACACATGATAGACCAGGTTGTACACATGATGGACCAGGTTGTACACGTGATGGACCAGGTTGTACAGATGATGGACCAGGTTGTACACGTGATGGACCAGGCGGTACACGTGATGGACCAGGTTGTACACGTGATGGACCAGGTTGTACACATGATGGACCAGGTTGTCCACATGATGGACCAGGTTGTACAGATGATGGACCAGGTTGTACACGTGATGGACTAGGTTGTACAAGTGATGGAACAGGCGGCACACGTGATGAACCAGGTTGTACACGTGATGGACCAGGTTGTACACATAATGGACCGGGTTGTACACGTGATGGATCAGAGGGTACACGTGATGGGCCAGGTTGTACACGTGATGGACCAGGTTGTACACGTGATGGACTAGGTTGTACAAGTGATGGAACAGGCGGTACACGTGATGAACCAGGTTGTACAAGTGATGGACCAGGTTGTACACGTGATGGAAAAGGTTGTACAAGTGATGGACCAGGTTGTACACGTGATGGACCAGGTTGTACACGTGATGGACCAGGTTGTACACATGATAGACCAGGTTGTACACGTGATGGACAAGGTTGTACACGTGATGGACCAGGTTGTACACATGTTGGACCAAGTCGTACAAATGATGAACCAGGTTGTACACGTGATGGACCAGGTTGTACACGTGATGGACCAAGTTGTACACGTGATGGACCAGGTTGTACACATGATAGACTAGGTTGTACACGTGATGGACCAGGTTGTACACATGATGGACCAGGCGGTACTCGTGATGGACCAGGCTGTACACGTGATGGACCAGGTTGTACACATGATGGACCAGGCGGTACTCGTGATGGACCAGGCTGTACACGTTATGGAACAGGTTGTACACATGATGGATCAGGTTGTACACGTGATGGACCAGGTTGTACACATGATGGACCAGGCGATACACGTGATGGACCAGGCGGTACACATGATGGGCCAGGCGGTACACGTGATGGACCAGGCGGTACACATGATGGACCAGGTTGTACACATGATGGAACAGGTTGTACACTTGATGGACCAGGTTGTACACGTGATGGACCAGGCGGTACAAGTGATGGACCAGGTTGTACACGTGATGGACCAGGCGATACACGTGATGGACAAGGCGGTACACGTGATGGACAAGGCGGTACACGTGATGGACCAGGTTGTACACGTGATGGACCAGGTTGTACACGTGATGGACCAGGTTGTACACGTGATGGACCAGACGGCACACGTGATGGACAAGGCGGTACACGTGATGGACAAGGCGGTACACGAGATGGACCAGGCGGTACACGTGATGGACCAGGTTGTACACGTGATGGATCAGGCGGTACACGTGATGGACCAGGCGGTACACGTGATGGACCAGGCGGTACACGTGATGGACCAGGCGGTACACGTGATGGACCAGGTTGTACAAGTGATGGACCAGGTTGTGCGCGTGATGGACCAGCCGGGATACGTGATGGACCAGGCAGTACACGTGATGGATCAGGTTGTACACGTGATGGATCAGGCGGTACACGTGATGGACCAGGCGGTACACGTGATGGACCAGGTTGTACACGTGATGGACCAGGCGGTACACGTGATGGACCAGGCGGTACACGTGATGGACCAGGTTGTACACGTGATGGATCAGGTTGTACACGTGATGGACCAGGTTGTACACGTGATGGACCAGGTTGTACACGTGATAGACCAGTTTGTACACGTGATGGTACCAGGCGGTATACGTGATGGACCAGGCGGTAGACGTGATGGACCAGGCGGTACACGTGATGGACCAGGTTGTACACGTGATGGACCACGCGGTACACGTGATGGACCAGGCGGTAAACGTGATGGATCAGGCGGTACACGTGATGGACCAGGTTGTACACGTGATGGACCAGGATGTACACGTGATGGACCAGGCGGTACACGTGATGGACCAGGCGGTACACGTGATGGACCAGGCGGTACACGTGATGGACCACATTGTGCACATGATGGACCAGGTTGTACACGTGATGGACCAGGCTGTACACGTGATGGACCAGGTTGCACACGTGATGGACCAGGTTCTACACGTGATGGACCAGGCGGTACACCTGATGGACCAGGTTGTACACGTGATGGACAAGGCGGTACACGTGATGGACCAGGCGATACACGTGATGGACCAGGTTGTACACGTGATGGACCAGGTTGTACACGTGATGGACTAGGTTGTACACGTGATGGGCCAGTCGGTACACGTGATGCACCAGTTTGTACACATGATGGACCAGGTTGTACACATGATGGACCAGGTTGTACACGTGATGGACCAGGCGGTACACGTGATGGACCAGGTTGTACACGTGATGGACCAGGCGGTACACGTGATGGACCACATTGTGCACATGATGGACCAGGTTGTACACATGATGGACCAGGTTGTACACATGATGGACCAGGTTGTACACATGATAGACCAGGTTGTACACAGGATGGACCAGGTTGTACACTTGATGGACCAGGCGGTACACCTGATGGACCAGGTTGTACACGTGATGGACAAGGCGGTACACGTGATGGACCAGGTTGTACACGTGATGGACCAGGTTGTACACGTGATGGGCCAGGCGGTACACGTGATGGACCAGATTTTACACGTGATGGACCAGGTTGTACACGTGATGGACCAGGTTGTACACGTGATGGACCAGGCGGTACACGTGATGGACCAGTTTGTACACATGATGGACCAGGTTGTACACATGATGGACCAGGTTGTGCACGTGATGGACCAGGCGGTACACGTGATGGACCAGGCGGTACACGTGATGGACCAGGTTGTACACATGATGGACCAGGTTGTAGACGTGATGGACCAGGCGGTACATGTGATGGACCAGGTTGTACACGTGATGGACCAGGCGGTACACGTGATGGACCAGGTTGTACACATGATGGACCAGGTTGTACACATGATGGACCAGGTTGTACACATGATGGACCACGTTGTACACGTGATGGACCAGGTGGTACACGTGATGGACCAGGTTGTACACATGATGGACCAGGTTGTACACATGATGGACCAGGTTGTACACATGATGGACCGGGTTGCACACGTGATTGACCAGGTTGTACACGTGATGGACCAGGCGGTACGCGTGATGGACCAGGTTGTACACGTGATGGACCAGGTTGTACACATGATGGACCAGGCGGAATACGTGATGGATCAGGTTGTACACGTGATGGACCAGGTTGTACACATGACGGACCAGAAGGTACACGTGATGGACCAGGTTGAACACGTGATGGACCAGGTTGTACACGTGATGGACCAGGTTGTACACGTGTTGGAACAGGTTGAACACATAATGGACCAGGTTATACACATGATGGATCAGGTTGTACATGTGATGGATCAGGTTGTACACATGATGGACCAAGTTGTACACATGATGAACCAGGTTGTACACATGATGGACCAGGTTGTACACATGAAGCACCAGGTTGTACACGTGATGGACCAGGCGGTACTCGTGATGGACCAGGCTGTACACGTGATGGACCAGGTTGTACACATGATGGACCAGGTTGTACACGTGATGGACCAGGTTGTACACATGATGGACCAGGTTGTACACGTGATGGACCAGGCGGTACACGTGATGGACCAGGTTGTACACGTGATGGACCAGGCGGTACACGTGATGGACCAGGTTGTACACGTGATGGACCAGGTTGTACACGTGATGGACCAGGTTGTACACATGATGGACCAGGTTGTACACGTGATGGACCAGGTTGTACACATGATGGACCAGGTTGTACACGTGATGGACCAGGTTGTACACGTGATGGACCAGGTTGTACACGTGATGGACCAGGCGGTACACGTGATGGACCAGGTTGTACACGTGATGGACCAGGCGGTACACGTGATGGACCAGGATGTACACGTGATGGACCAGGTTGTACACATGGACGGTACACGTGATGGACCAGGTTGTACACGTGATGGACCAGGTTGTACACGTGATGGACCAGGTTGTACACGTGATGGACCAGGCGGTACACGTGATGGACCAGGTTGTACACGTGATGGACCAGGTTGTACACATGATGGACCAGGTTGTACACGTGATGGACCAGGGTACATGGACAGGTGTACACGTGATGGACCAGGTTGTACACGTGATGGACCAGGTTGTACACGTGATGGACCAGGTTGTACACGTGATGGACCAGGTTGTACACGTGATGGACCAGGTTGTACACGTGATGGACCAGGATGTACACGTGATGGACCAGGTTGTACACATGATGGACCAGGTTGTACACGTGATGGACCAGGTGTACACGTGATGGACCAGGTTGTACACGTGATGGACCAGGTTGTACACGTGATGGACCAGGTTGTACACGTGATGGACCAGGTTGTACACGTGATGGACCAGGTTGTACACGTGATGGACCAGGCGGTACACGTGATGGACCAGGTTGTACACGTGATGGACCAGGTTGTACACATGATGGACCAGGTTGTACACGTGATGGACCAGGTTGTACACGTGATGGACCAGGCGGTACACGTGATGGACCAGGTTGTACACGTGATGGACCAGGTTGTACACGTGATGGACCAGGTTGTACACGTGATGGACCAGGTTGTACACATGATGGACCAGGTTGTACACATGATGGACCAGGTTGTACACGTGATGGACCAGGTTGTACACATGATGGACCAGGTTGTACACATGATGGACCAGGTTGTACACATGATGGACCAGGTTGTACACGTGATGGACCAGGTTGTACACGTGATGGACCAGGATGTACACGTGATGGACCAGGTTGTACACGTGATGGACCAGGTTGTACACATGATGGACCAGGTTGTACACGTGATGGACCAGGTTGTACACATGATGGACCAGGTTGTACACGTGATGGACCAGGTTGTACACGTGATGGACCAGGTTGTACACGTGATGGACCAGGCGGTACACGTGATGGACCAGGTTGTACACGTGATGGACCAGGTTGTACACGTGATGGACCAGGTTGTACACATGATGGACCAGGTTGTACACGTGATGGACCAGGTTGTACACGTGATGGACCAGGTTGTACACATGATGGACCAGGCGGTACACGTGATGGACCAGGTTGTACACGTGATGGACCAGGTTGTACACATGATGGACCAGGTTGTACACGTGATGGACCAGGCGGTACACGTGATGGACCAGGCGGTACACGTGATGGACCAGGTTGTACACATATGGACGAGGTTGTACACGTGATGGACCAGGTTGTACACGTGATGGACCAGGTTGTACACGTGATGGACCAGGTTGTACACATGTTGGACCAGGCGGTACACGTGATGGACCAGGTTGTACACGTGATGGACCAGGTTGTACACATGATGGACAAGGTTGTACACGTGATGGACCAGGTTGTATACATGAGGGACCAGGTTGTACGCGTGATGGACCAGGTTGTACACATGTTGGACCAGGCGGTACACGTGATGGACGAGGCGGTACACATGATGGACCAGGTTGTACACATAATGGAACAGGTTGCACACGTGATGGACCAGGTTGTACACGTGATGGACCAGGTTGTACATGTGATGGACCAGGTTGTACACGTGATGGACCAGGCGGTACACGTGATGGACCAGGCAGTACACGTGATGGACCAATCGGTGCACGTGATGGACCAGGCGGTACACGTGATGGACCAGGTTGTACACGTGATGGACCAGGTTGTACACGTAATGGACCAGGTTGTACATGTGATGGACCAGGCGGTACACGTGATAGACCAGGTTGTACACGGGATGGACCAGGTTGTACACATGATGCACCAGGTTGTACACATGTTGGACCAGGCGGTACACGTGATGGACCAGGCGGTACACATGATGGACCAGGTTGTACACATGATGGAACAGGTTGCACACGTGATGGACCAGGTTGTACACGTGATGGACCAGGTTGTACACGTGATGGACCAGGTTGTACACGTGATGGACCAGGTTGTACACGTGATGGACCAGATTGTACACATGATGGACCACGTTGTACACATGATAGACCAGGTTGTACACATGATGGACCAGGTTGTACACGTGATGGACCAGGTTGTACAGATGATGGACCAGGTTGTACACGTGATGGACCAGGCGGTACACGTGATGGACCAGGTTGTACACGTGATGGACCAGGTTGTACACATGATGGACCAGGTTGTCCACATGATGGACCAGGTTGTACAGATGATGGACCAGGTTGTACACGTGATGGACTAGGTTGTACAAGTGATGGAACAGGCGGCACACGTGATGAACCAGGTTGTACACGTGATGGACCAGGTTGTACACATAATGGACCGGGTTGTACACGTGATGGATCAGAGGGTACACGTGATGGGCCAGGTTGTACACGTGATGGACCAGGTTGTACACGTGATGGACTAGGTTGTACAAGTGATGGAACAGGCGGTACACGTGATGAACCAGGTTGTACAAGTGATGGACCAGGAGGTACACGTGCTGGACCAGGTTGTACACGTGATGGACCAGGTTGCACACGTGATGGACCAGGTTGTACACATGATGGACAAGGTTGTACACGTGATGGACCAGGTTGTATACATGAGGGACCAGGTTGTACGCGTGATGGACCAGGTTGTACACATGTTGGACCAGGCGGTACACGTGATGGACGAGGCGGTACACATGATGGACCAGGTTGTACACATAATGGAACAGGTTGCACACGTGATGGACCAGGTTGTACACGTGATGGACCAGGTTGTACATGTGATGGACCAGGTTGTACACGTGATGGACCAGGCGGTACACGTGATGGACCAGGCAGTACACGTGATGGACCAATCGGTGCACGTGATGGACCAGGCGGTACACGTGATGGACCAGGTTGTACACGTGATGGACCAGGTTGTACACGTAATGGACCAGGTTGTACATGTGATGGACCAGGCGGTACACGTGATAGACCAGGTTGTACACGTGATGGACCAGGTTGTACACATGATGCACCAGGTTGTACACATGTTGGACCAGGCGGTACACGTGATGGACCAGGCGGTACACATGATGGACCAGGTTGTACACATGATGGAACAGGTTGCACACGTGATGGACCAGGTTGTACACGTGATGGACCAGGTTGTACATGTGACGGACCAGGTTGTACACGTGATGGACCAGGCGGTACACGTGATGGACCAGGCGGTACACGTGATGGACCAGGCGGTGTACACGTGATGGACCAGGCGGTACACGTGATGGACCAGGTTGTACACATGATGGACCAAGTTGGACACGTGATAGACCACTTTGTACACGTGATGGACCAGGCGGTACACGTGATGGACCAGGCGGTAGACGTGACGGACCAGGCGGTACACGTGATGGACCAGTTTGTACACGTGATGGGCCACGCGGTACACGTGATGGACCAGGCGGTACACGTGATGGACCAGGTTGTACACGTGATGGACCAGGTTGTACATGTGATGGACCAGGCGGTACACGTGATGGACCAGTTTTTACACGTGATGGACCAGGCGGTGTACGTGATGGACCAGGCGGTACACGTGATGGACCAGGTTGTACACGTGATGGACCAGGTTGTACATGTGATGGACCAGGCGGTACACGTGATGGACCAGGTTGTACACGTGATGGAACTGGTTGTACATGTGATGGACCAGGTTGTACACGTGATGGACCAGGTTGTACACATGAAGGACCGAGTTGCACACATGATGAACAAGGTTGTACATATGATGGACCAGGTTGTACACGTGATGGACCAGGCGGGATACGTGATGGACCAGGCGGTACACGGGATGGACCAGGTTGTACACGTGATGGACCAGGCGGTACACGTGATGGACCAGGTTGTACACGTGATGGACCATACTGTACACGTGATGGACCAGGCGGCACACGTGATGGACCTGGTTGTACACGTGATGGATCAGGTTGTACACGTGATGGACCAGGTTGTACAAGTGATGGACCAAGTTGGACACGTGATAGACCACTTTGTACGTGATGGACCAGGCGGTACACGTGATGGACCAGGCGGTAGACGTGACGGACCAGGCGGTACACGAGATGGACCAGTTTGTACACGTGATGGGCCACGCGGTACACGTGATGGACCAGGCGGTAAACGTGATGGATCAGGCGGTACACGTGATGGACCAGGTTATACTCGTGATGGACCAGGCGGTACACGTGATGGACCAGGTTGTACACGTGATGGACCACATTGTGCACATGATGGAGCAGATTGTACACATGATGGACCAGGTTGTACACGTGATGGACCAGGTTGTACACATGATAGACCAGGTTGTACACATGATGGACCAGGTTGTACACGTGATGGACCAGGCGGTACACGTGATGGACCAGGTTGTACACGTGATGGAACAGGTTGTAAGCATGATGGACCAGGTTGTACACGTGATGGACCAGGCGGTACACGTGATGGATCACATTGTACACGTGATGGACCAGATTGTACACATGATGGACCACGTTGTACACATGATAGACCACGTTGTACACATGATGGACCAGGTTGTACACGTGATGGACCAGGTTGTACAGATGATGGACCAGGTTGTACACGTGATGGACCAGGTTGTACACGTGATGGACCAGGATGTACACATGATAGACCAGGTTGTACACATGATGGACCAGGTTGTCCAAATGATGGACCAGGTTGTACAGATGATGGACCGGGTTGTACACGTGATGGATCAGGTTGTACACGTGATGGATCAGGATGTACACATGATAGACCAGGTTGTACACATGATGGACCAGGTTGTAAACGTGATGGACCAGGTTGTACACATGATGGATAAGGCGGTACATGTGATGGACCAGGTTGTACACGTGATGGACCAGGTTGTAAGCATGATGGACCAGGTTGTACACGTGATGGACCAGGCGGTACACGTGATGGACCAGGTTGTACACATAATGGACCGGGTTGTACACGTGATGGACCAGGTTGTACACGTGATGGACTATGTTGTACACGTGATGGACCAGGTTGTACACGTGATGGACTAGGTTGTACAAGTGATGGAACAGGCGGTACACGTGATGAACCAGGTTGTACACGTGATGGACCAGGTTGTACACATAATGGACCGGGTTGTACACGTGATGGATCAGAGGGTACACGTGATGGACCAGGTTGTACACGTGATGGACCAGGTTGTACACGTGATGGACTAGGTTGTACAAGTGATGGAACAGGCGGTACACTTGATGAACCAGGTTGTACACGTGATGGACCAGGAGGTACACGTGCTGGACCAGGTTGTACACGTGATGGACCAGGTTGTACACGTGATGGACCAGGCGGTACACGTGATGGAGCAGGTTGTACACGTGATGGACCAGGTTGTACACATGACGGACCAGAAGGTACACGTGTTGGACCAAGTTGTACAAATGATGAACCAGGTTGTACACATGATAGACCAGGTTGTACACATGATGGACCAGGCGGTACTCGTGATGGACCAGGCTGTACACGTGATGGACCAGGTTGTACACATGATGGACGAGGCGATACTCGTGATGGACCAGCCGGTACTCGTGATGGACCAGGTTGTACACGTGATGGACCAGGTTGTACACATGATGGACCAGGTTGTACACGTGATGGGCCAGGTTGTACACATGATGGACCAGGCTATACACGTGATGGACCAGGTTGTACACGTGATGGACCAGGTTGTACACGTGATGGACCAGGTTGTACACGTGATGGACCAGGTTGTACACGTGATGGACCAGGCGGTACACGTGATGGACCAGGCGGTACACATGATGGACCAGGTTGTACACATAATGGAACAGGTTGTACACGTGATGGACTAGGTTGTACACGTGATGGACCAGGTTGTACATGTGATGGACCAGGTTGTACACGTGATGGACCAGGTTGTACACGTGATGGACCAGGTTGTACACGTGATGGACCAGGTTGTACACGTGATGGACCAGGTTGTACACGTGATGGACCAGGCGGTACACGTGATGGACCAGGCAGTACACGTGATGGACCAGGCGGTGCACGTGATGGACCAGGCGGTACACGTGATGGACCAGGTTGTACACGTGATGGACCAGGTTGTACATGTGATGGACCAGGTTGTACACGTGATGGACCAGGCGGTACACGTGATGGACCAGGCAGCACACGTGATGCACCAGGCGGTGCACGTGATGGACCAGGCGGTACACGTGATGGACCAGGTTGTACACGTGATGGACCAGGTTGTACACGTAATGGACCAGGTTGTACATGTGATGGACCAGGCGGTACACGTGATGGACCAGGTTGTACACGTGATGGACCAGGTTGTACACATGATGCACCAGTTTGTACACGTGATGGACCAGGCGGTGCACGTGATGGACCAGGCGGTACACGTGATGGACCAGGTTGTACACGTGATGGACCAGGTTGTACACGAGATGGACCAGGTTGTACATGTGATGGACCAGGCGGTACACGTGATGGACCAGGTTGTACACGTGATGGAACTGGTTGTACATGTGATGGACCAGGTTGTACACGTGATGGACCAGGTTGTACACATGATGGACCAGGTTATACACATGATGGACCACGCGGTACTCGTGACGGACCAAGTTGTACACGTGATGGACCAGGTTGTACACGTGATGGACCAGGTTGTACACGTGATGGACCAGGTTGTACACATGATGGACCAAGTTGTACACGTGATGGACCAGGTTGTACACATGATGAACAAGGTTGTACACGTGATGGACCAGGCGGGACACGTGATGGACCAGGCGGTACACGGGATGGACCAGGTTGTACACGTGATGGACCAGGCGGTACACGTGATGGACCAGGTTGTACACGTGATGGATCAGAGGGTACACGTGATGGACCAGGTTGTACACGTGATGGACCAGGTTGTACACGTGATGGACTAGGTTGTACAAGTGATGGAACAGGCGGTACACGTGATGAACCAGGTTGTACACGTGATGGACCAGGTTGTACACGTGAAGGACCAGGTTGTAAACGTGATGGACCAGGTTGTACACGTGATGGACCAGGCGGTACACGTGATGGACCAGGTTGTACACGTGATGGACCAGGTTGTACACATGACGGACCAGAAGGTACACGTGATGGACCAGGTTGTACACGTGATGGACCAGGTTGTACACGTGATGGAAAAGGTTGTACAAGTGATGGACCAGGTTGTACACGTGATGGACCAGGTTGTACACGTGATGGACCAGGTTGTACACATGATAGACCAGGTTGTACACGTGATGGACCAGGTTGTACACGTGATGGACCAGGTTGTACACATGTTGGACCAAGTCGTACAAATGATGAACCAGGTTGTACACGTGATGGACCAGGTTGTACACGTGATGGACCAAGTTGTACACGTGATGGACCAGGTTGTACACATGATAGACTAGGTTGTACACGTGATGGACCAGGTTGTACACATGATGGACCAGGCGGTACTCGTGATGGACCAGGCTGTACACGTGATGGACCAGGTTGTACACATGATGGACCAGGCGGTACTCGTGATGGACCAGGCTGTACACGTGATGGAACAGGTTGTACACATGATGGATCAGGTTGTACACGTGATGGACCAGGTTGTACACATGATGGACCAGGCGATACACGTGATGGACCAGGCGGTACACATGATGGGCCAGGCGGTACACGTGATGGACCAGGCGGTACACATGATGGACCAGGTTGTACACATGATGGAACAGGTTGTACACTTGATGGACCAGGTTGTACACGTGATGGACCAGGCGGTACAAGTGATGGACCAGGTTGTACACGTGATGGACCAGGCGATACACGTGATGGACAAGGCGGTACACGTGATGGACAAGGCGGTACACGTGATGGACCAGGTTGTACACGTGATGGACCAGGTTGTACACGTGATGGACCAGGTTGTGCGCGTGATGGACCAGGTTGTACACGTGATGGACCAGACGGCACACGTGATGGACAAGGCGGTACACGTGATGGACAAGGCGGTACACGAGATGGACCAGGCGGTACACGTGATGGACCAGGTTGTACACGTGATGGATCAGGCGGTACACGTGATGGACCAGGCGGTACACGTGATGGACCAGGCGGTACACGTGATGGACCAGGCGGTACACGTGATGGACCAGGTTGTACACGTGATGGACCAGGTTGTGCGCGTGATGGACCAGCCGGGATACGTGATGGACCAGGCAGTACACGTGATGGATCAGGTTGTACACGTGATGGATCAGGCGGTACACGTGATGGACCAGGCGGTACACGTGATGGACCAGGTTGTACACGTGATGGACCAGGCGGTACACGTGATGGACCAGGCGGTACACGTGATGGACCAGGTTGTACACGTGATGGATCAGGTTGTACACGTGATGGACCAGGTTGTACACGTGATGGACCAGGTTGTACACGTGATAGACCAGTTTGTACACGTGATGGTACCAGGCGGTATACGTGATGGACCAGGCGGTAGACGTGATGGACCAGGCGGTACACGTGATGGACCAGGTTGTACACGTGATGGACCACGCGGTACACGTGATGGACCAGGCGGTAAACGTGATGGATCAGGCGGTACACGTGATGGACCAGGTTGTACACGTGATGGACCAGGCGGTACACGTGATGGACCAGGCGGTACACGTGATGGACCAGGCGGTACACGTGATGGACCAGGCGGTACACGTGATGGACCACATTGTGCACATGATGGACCAGGTTGTACACGTGATGGACCAGGCTGTACACGTGATGGACCAGGTTGCACACGTGATGGACCAGGTTCTACACGTGATGGACCAGGCGGTACACCTGATGGACCAGGTTGCACACGTGATGGACAAGGCGGTACACGTGATGGACCAGGCGATACACGTGATGGACCAGGTTGTACACGTGATGGACCAGGTTGTACACGTGATGGACTAGGTTGTACACGTGATGGGCCAGTCGGTACACGTGATGGACCAGTTTGTACACATGATGGACCAGGTTGTACACATGATGGACCAGGTTGTACACGTGATGGACCAGGCGGTACACGTGATGGACCAGGTTGTACACGTGATGGACCAGGCGGTACACGTGATGGACCACATTGTGCACATGATGGACCAGGTTGTACACATGATGGACCAGGTTGTACACATGATGGACCAGGTTGTACACATGATAGACCAGGTTGTACACAGGATGGACCAGGTTGTACACTTGATGGAAAAGGCGGTACACCTGATGGACCAGGTTGTACACGTGATGGACAAGTCGGTACACGTGATGGACCAGGTTGTACACGTGATGGACCAGGTTGTACACGTGATGGACCAGGTTGTACACGTGATGGACCAGATTTTACACGTGATGGACCAGGTTGTACACGTGATGGACCAGGTTGTACACGTGATGGACCAGGCGGTACACGTGATGGACCAGTTTGTACACATGATGGACCAGGTTGTACACATGATGGACCAGGTTGTGCACGTGATGGACCAGGCGGTACACGTGATGGACCAGGCGGTACACGTGATGGACCAGGTTGTACACATGATGGACCAGGTTGTAGACGTGATGGACCAGGCGGTACATGTGATGGACCAGGTTGTACACGTGATGGACCAGGCGGTACACGTGATGGACCAGGTTGTACACATGATGGACCAGGTTGTACACATGATGGACCAGGTGGTACACGTGATGGACCAGGTTGTACACATGATGGACCAGGTTGTACACATGATGGACCAGGTTGTACACATGATGGACCGGGTTGCACACGTGATTGACCAGGTTGTACACGTGATGGACCAGGCGGTACGCGTGATGGACCAGGTTGTACACCTAATGGACCAGGTTGTACACATGATGGACCAGGCGGAATACGTGATGGATCAGGTTGTACACGTGATGGACCAGGTTGTACACATGACGGACCAGAAGGTACACGTGATGGACCAGGTTGAACACGTGATGGACCAGGTTGTACACGTGATGGACCAGGTTGTACACGTGTTGGAACAGGTTGAACACATAATGGACCAGGTTATACACATGATGGATCAGGTTGTACATGTGATGGATCAGGTTGTACACATGATGGACCAAGTTGTACACATGATGAACCAGGTTGTACACATGATGGACCAGGTTGTACACATGAAGCACCAGGTTGTACACGTGATGGACCAGGCGGTACTCGTGATGGACCAGGCTGTACACGTGATGGACCAGGTTGTACACGTGATGGACCAGGTTGTACACGTGATGGACCAGGTTGTACACGTGATGGACCAGGCGGTACACGTGATGGACCAGGTTGTACACATGATGGACCAGGTTGTACACGTGATGGACCAGGTTGTACACGTGAGGACCAGGTTGTACACGTGATGGACCAGGTTGTACACATGTTGGACCAGGCGGTACACGTGATGGACCAGGTTGTACACGTGATGGACCAGGTTGTACACATGATGGACAAGGTTGTACACGTGATGGACCAGGTTGTACACGTGATGGACCAAGCGGTACACGTGATGGACCAGGCAGTACACGTGATGGACCAATCGGTGCACGTGATGGACCAGGCGGTACACGTGATGGACCAGGTTGTACACGTGATGGACCAGGTTGTACACGTAATGGACCAGGTTGTACATGTGATGGACCAGGCGGTACACGTGATAGACCAGGTTGTACACGGGATGGACCAGGTTGTACACATGATGCACCAGGTTGTACACATGTTGGACCAGGCGGTACACGTGATGGACCAGGCGGTACACATGATGGACCAGGTTGTACACATGATGGAACAGGTTGCACACGTGATGGACCAGGTTGTACACGTGATGGACCAGGTTGTACATGTGACGGACCAGGTTGTACACGTGATGGACCAGGCGGTACGCGTGATGGACCAGGTTGTACACCTAATGGACCAGGTTGTACACATGATGGACCAGGCGGAATACGTGATGGATCAGGTTGTACACGTGATGGACCAGGTTGTACACATGACGGACCAGAAGGTACACGTGATGGACCAGGTTGAACACGTGATGGACCAGGTTGTACACGTGATGGACCAGGTTGTACACGTGTTGGAACAGGTTGAACACGTGATGGACCAGGTTGTACACATGATGGACCAGGCGGTACACGTGATGGACCAGGTTGTACACGTGATGGACCAGGTTGTACACATGATGGACAAGGTTGTACACGTGATGGACCAGGCGGTACACGTGATGGACCAGGTTGTACACGTGATGGACCAGGCGGTACACGTGATGGACCAGGTTGTACACATGATAGACCAGGTTGTACACATGATGGACCAGGTTGTACACGTGATGGACCATGTTGTAAACGTGATGGACCAGGTTGTCCACATGATGGACCAGGTTGTACACGTGATGGACCAGGTTGTACACGTGATGGACAAGGCGGTACACGTGATGGACCAGGTTGTACACGTGATGGACAAGGCGGTACACGTGATGGACCAAAGTTGTACACATGATGGACCAGGTTGTAAACGTGATGGACCAGGTTGTACACGTGAAGGACCAGGTTGTACACATGATGGATAAGGCGGTACACGTGATGGACCAGGCGATACACGTGATGGACCAGGTTGTACACATGATAGACCAGGTTGTACACATGATGGACCAGGTTGTACACGTGATGGACCAGGTTGTACACGTGAAGGACCAGGTTGTACACATGATGGATAAGGCGGTACACGTGATGGACCAGGCGATACACGTGATGGACCAGGTTGTACACGTGATGGGCCAGGTTGTACTCATGATGGACCAGGCTATACACGTGATGGACCAGGTTGTTCACGTGATGGACCAGGTTGTACACGTGATGGACCAGGTTGTACACGTGATGGACCAGGCGGTACACGTGATGGATCAGGCGGTACACATGAAGGACCAGGTTGTACACATAATGGAACAGGTTGTACACGTGATGGACCAGGTTGTACACGTGATGGACCAGGCGGTGCACGTGATGGACCAGGCGGTACACGTGATGGACCAGGCGGTACACGTGATGGACCAGGTTGTACACGTGATGGACCAGGTTGTACACGTGATGGACCAGGTTGTACACGTGATGGACCAGGCAGTACACGTGATGGACCAGGCAGCACACGTGATGGACCAGGCGGTGCACGTGATGGACCAGGCGGTACACGTGATGGACCAGGTTGTACACGTGATGGACCAGGTTGTACACGTGATGGACCAGGTTGTACATGTGATGGACCAGGCGGTACACGTGATGGACCAGGTTGTACACGTGATGGACCAGGTTGTACACATGATGCACCAGGTTGTACACATGTTGGACCAGGCGGTACACGTGATGGACCAGGCGGTACACATGATGGACCAGGTTGTACACATGATGGACCATGTTGCACACGTGATGGACCAGGTTGTACACGTGATGGACCAGGTTGTACACGTGATGGACCAGGCGGTACACGTGATAGACCAGGCGGTACACGTGATGGACCAGGCGGTGCACGTGATGGACCAGGCGGTACACGTGATGGACCAGGTTGTACACGTGATGGACCAGGTTGTACACGAGATGGACCAGGTTGTACATGTGATGGACCAGGCGGTACACGTGATGGACCAGGTTGTACACGTGATGGAACTGGTTGTACATGTGATGGACCAGGTTGTACACGTGATGGACCAGGTTGTACACATGATGGACCAGGTTATACACATGATGGACCACGCGGTACTCGTGATGGACTAAGTTGTACACGTGATGGACCAGGTTGTACACGTGATGGACCAGGTTGTACACGTGATGGACCAGGTTGTACACATGATGGACCAAGTTGTACACGTGATGGACCAGGTTGTACACATGAACAAGGTTGTACACGTGATGGACCAGGCGGGACACGTGATGGACCAGGCGGTACACGGGATGGACCAGGTTGTACACGTGATGGACCAGGCGGTACACGTGATGGACCAGGTTGTACACGTGAGGGACCATACTGTACACGTGATGGACCAGGCGGTACACGTGATGGACCACGCGGTACTCGTGATGGACCAGGTTGTACACGTGATGAACCAGGTTGTACACGTGATGAACCAGGTTGTACACATGATGGACCAGGTTGTACACGTGATGGACCAGGCGGTACACGTGATGGACCAGGTTGTACACGTGATGGACCAGGTTGTACACATGATGGACCAGGTTGTACACGTGATGGACCAGGCGGTACACGTGATGGACCAGGTTGTACACGTGATGGACCAGGCGGTACACGTGATGGACCAGGTTGTACACATGATAGACCAGGTTGTACACATGATGGACCAGGTTGTACACGTGATGGACCAGGTTATCCACATGATGGACCAGATTGTACACATGATGGACCAGGTTGTACACATGATGGACCAGGTTGTAAACGTGATGGACCAGGTTGTACACATGATGGACCAGGTTGTACACATGATGGACCATGTTGTAAACGTGATGGACCAGGTTGTCCACATGATGGACCAGGTTGTACACGTGATGGACCAGGTTGTACACGTGATGGACAAGGCGGTACACGTGATGGACCAGGTTGTACACGTGATGGACAAGGCGGTACACGTGATGGACCAAAGTTGTACACATGATGGACCAGGTTGTAAACGTGATGGACCAGGTTGTACACGTGAAGGACCAGGTTGTACACATGATGGATAAGGCGGTACACGTGATGGACCAGGCGATACACGTGATGGACCAGGTTGTACACATGATAGACCAGGTTGTACACATGATGGACCAGGTTGTAAACGTGATGGACCAGGTTGTACACGTGAAGGACCAGGTTGTACACATGATGGATAAGGCGGTACACGTGATGGACCAGGCGATACACGTGATGGACCAGGTTGTACACGTGATGGACCAGGTTGTACACGTGATGGACCAGGCGGTACACGTGATGGACAAGGCGGTACACGTGATGGACCAGGTTGTACACATAATGGACCGGGTTGTACACGTGATGGACCAGGTTGTACACGTGATGGATCAGAGGGTACACGTGATGGACCAGGTTGTACACGTGATGGACCAGGTTGTACACGTGATGGACTAGGTTGTACAAGTGATGGAATAGGCGGTACACGTGATGAACCAGGTTGTACACGTGATGGACCAGGTTGTACACGTGAAGGACCAGGTTGTACACGTGATGGACCAGGTTGTACACGTGATGGACCAGGCGGTACACGTGATGGACCAGGTTGTACACGTGATGGACCAGGTTGTACACATGATGGACCAAGTTAAACACGTGATGGACCAGGTTGTACACGTGATGGACCAGGTTGCACACGTGATGGACCAGGTTGTACACATGATGGACCAAGTTGTACACGTGATGGACCAGGTTGTACACATGAACAAGGTTGTACACGTGATGGACCAGGCGGGACACATGATGGACCAGGCGGTACACGGGATGGACCAGGTTGTACACGTGATGGACCAGGCGGTACACGTGATGGACCAGGTTGTACACGTGATGGACCATACTGTACACGTGATGGACCAGGCGGTACACGTGATGGACCACGCGGTACTCGTGATGGACCAGGTTGTACACGTGATGGACCAGGTTGTACACGTGATGGACCAGGTTGTACAGGTGATGGACCAGGTTGTACACATGATGGACCAGGTTGTACACGTGATGGACCAGGCGGTACACGTGATGGACCAGGTTGTACACGTGATGGACCAGGTTGTACACATAATGGACCAGGTTGTACACGTGATGGACCAGGCGGTACACGTGATGGACCAGGTTGTACACGTGATGGACCAGGCGGTACACGTGATGGACCAGGTTGTACACATGATAGACCAGGTTGTACACATGATGGACCAGGTTGTACACGTGATGGACCAGGTTGTCCACATGATGGACCAGATTGTACACATGATGGACCAGGTTGTACACATGATGGACCAGGTTGTAAACGTGATGGACCAGGTTGTACACATGATGGACCAGGTTGTACACATGATGGACCATGTTGTAAACGTGATGGACCAGGTTGTCCACATGATGGACCAGGTTGTACACGTGATGGACCAGGTTGTACACGTGATGGACAAGGCGGTACACGTGATGGACCAGGTTGTACACGTGATGGACAAGGCGGTACACGTGATGGACCAAAGTTGTACACATGATGGACCAGGTTGTAAACGTGATGGACCAGGTTGTACACGTGAAGGACCAGGTTGTACACATGATGGATAAGGCGGTACACGTGATGGACCAGGCGATACACGTGATGGACCAGGTTGTACACATGATAGACCAGGTTGTACACATGATGGACCAGATTGTAAACGTGATGGACAAGGCGGTACACGTGATGGACCAGGTTGTACACATAATGGACCGGGTTGTACACGTGATGGACCAGGTTGTACACGTGATGGATCAGAGGGTACACGTGATGGACCAGGTTGTACACGTGATGGACCAGGTTGTACACGTGATGGACTAGGTTGTACAAGTGATGGAACAGGCGGTACACGTGATGAACCAGGTTGTACACGTGATGGACCAGGTTGTACACGTGAAGGACCAGGTTGTACACGTGATGGACCAGGTGGTACACGTGATGGACCAGGCGGTACACGTGGTGGACCAGGTTGTACACGTGATGGACCAGGTTGTACACATGACGGACCAGAAGGTACACGTGATGGACCAGGTAGTACACGTGATGGACCAGGTTGTACACGTGATGGAAAAGGTTGTACAAGTGATGGACCAGGTTGTACACGTGATGGACCAGGTTGTACACGTGATGGTCCAGGTTGTACACGTGATAGACCAGGTTGTACACATGATAG
Source organism: Homarus gammarus (assembly GCA_958450375.1). Lineage (NCBI taxonomy): Eukaryota > Metazoa > Arthropoda > Malacostraca > Decapoda > Nephropidae > Homarus > Homarus gammarus. Next base: position 1,462,303 of record CAUDMG010002955.1, on the reverse strand, counting down.
ACCAGGTTGTACACGTGATGGACCAGGTTGTACACGCGATGGACCAGGTTGTACACATGTTGGACCAAGTCGTACACGTGATGAACCAGGTTGTACACGTGATGGACCAGGTTGTACACGTGATGGACCAGGTTGTACACGTGATGGACCAGGTTGTACACGTGATGGACCAGGTTGTACACGTGCTGGACCAGGTTGTACACGTGATGGATCAGGTTGTACACGTGACGGACCAGGTTGTACACGTGATGGACCAGGTCGTACACGTGCTGGACCAGGTTGTACACGTGATGGACCAGGTTGTACACGTGATGGACCAGGTTGTACACGTGATGGATCAGGTTGTACACGTGATGGATCAGGTTGTACACGTGATGGACCAGGTTGTACACGTGCTGGACCAGGTTGTACACGTGATGGACCAGGTTGTACACGTGATGGACCAGGTTGTACACGTGATGGACCAGGTTGTACATGTGATGGACCAGGCGGGACACGTGATGGACCAGGGGGTACACATGATGGACCAGGTTGTACACATAATGGAACAGGTTGCACACGTGATGGACCAGGCGGTACACGTGATGGACCAGGCGGTACACATGATGGACCAGGTTGTACACATAATGGAACAGGTTGTACACGTGATGGACCAGGTTGTATACATGAGGGACCAGGTTGTACACGTGATGGACCAGGTTGTACACATGTTGGACCAGGCGGTACACGTGATGGCCCAGGATGTACACGTGATGGACCAGGTTGTACACATGATGGACAAGGTTGTACACGTGATGGACCAGGTTGTATACATGAGGGACCAGGTTGTACGCGTGATGGACCAGGTTGTACACATGTTGGACCAGGCGGAACACGTGATGGACGAGGCGATACACATGATGGACCAGGTTGTACACATAATGGAACAGGTTGCACACGTGATGGACCAGGTTGTACACGTGATGGACCAGGTTGTACATGTGATGGACCAGGTTGTACACGTGATGGACCAGGCGGTACACGTGATGGACCAGGCAGTACACGTGATGGACCAATCGGTGCACGTGATGGACCAGGCGGTACACGTGATGGACCAGGTTGTACACGTGATGGACCAGGTTGTACACGTAATGGACCAGGTTGTACATGTGATGGACCAGGCGGTACACGTGATAGACCAGGTTGTACACGTGATGGACCAGGTTGTACACATGATGCTCCAGGTTGTACACATGTTGGACCAGGCGGTACACGTGATGGACCAGGCGGTACACATAATGGACCAGGTTGTACACATGATGGAACAGGTTGCACACGTGATGGACCAGGTTGTACACGTGATGGACCAGGTTGTACATGTGACGGACCAGGTTGTACACGTGATGGACCAGGCGGTACACGTGATGGACCAGGCGGTACACGTGATGGACCAGGCGGTGTACGTGATGGACCAGGCGGTACACGTGATGGACCAGGTTGTACACATGATGGACCAAGTTGGACACGTGATAGACCACTTTGTACACGTGATGGACCAGGCGGTACACGTGATGGACCAGGCGGTAGACGTGACGGACCAGGCGGTACACGTGATGGACCAGTTTGTACACGTGATGGGCCACGCGGTACACGTGATGGACCAGGCGGTACACGTGATGGACCAGGTTGTACACGTGATGGACCAGGTTGTACATGTGATGGACCAGGCGGTACACGTGATGGACCAGTTTTTACACGTGATGGACCAGGCGGTGTACGTGATGGACCAGGCGGTACACGTGATGGACCAGGTTGTACACGTGATGAACCAGGTTGTACATGTGATGGACCAGGCGGTACACGTGATGGACCAGGTTGTACACGTGATGGAACTGGTTGTACATGTGATGGACCAGGTTGTACACGTGATGGACCAGGTTGTACACATGAAGGACCGAGTTGTACACATGATGAACAAGGTTGTACACATGATGGACCAGGTTGTACACGTGATGGACCAGGCGGGACACGTGATGGACCAGGCGGTACACGGGATGGACCAGGTTGTACACGTGATGGACCAGGCGGTACACGTGATGGACCAGGTTGCACACGTGATGGATCAGGTTGTACACATGATGGACCAGGCGGCACACGTGATGGACCAGGTTGTACACGTGATGGATCAGGTTGTACACATGATGGACCAGGTTGTACACGTGATGGACCAGGCGGTACACGTGATGGACCAGGTTGTACACGTGATGGACCAGGTTGTAAGCATGATGGACCAGGTTGTACACGTGATGGACAAGGCGGTACACGTGATGGACCAGGTTGTACACGTGATGGACCAGGCGTACACGTGATGGATCACATTGTACACGTGATGGACCAGATTGTACACATGATGGACCACGTTCTACACATGATAGACCAGGTTGTACACATGATGGACCAGGTTGTACACGTGATGGACCAGGTTGTACAGATGATGGACCAGGTTGTACACGTGATGGACCAGGCGGGACACGTGATGGACCAGGTTGCACACGTGATGGACCAGGTTGTACACATGATGGACCAGGTTGTCCATATGATGGACCAGGTTGTACAGATGATGGACCGGGTTGTACACATGATAGACCAGGTTGTACACATGATGGACCAGGTTGTAAACGTGATGGACCAGGTTGTACACATGATGGATAAGGCGGTACACGTGATGGACCAGGTTGTACACGTGATGGACCAGGTTGTAAGCATGATGGACCAGGTTGTACACGTGATGGACCAGGCGGTACACGTGATGGACCAGGTTGTACACATAATGGACCGGGTTGTACACGTGATGGACCAGGTTGTACACATGATGGACCAAGTTGTACACGTGATGGACCAGGTTGTACACATGAACAAGGTTGTACACGTGATGGACCAGGCGGGACACGTGATGGACCAGGCGGTACACGGGATGGACCAGGTTGTACACGTGATGGACCAGGCGGTACACGTGATGGACCAGGTTGTACACGTGAGGGACCATACTGTACACGTGATGGACCAGGCGGTACACGTGATGGACCACGCGGTACTCGTGATGGACCAGGTTGTACACGTGATGGACCAGGTTGTACACGTGATGAACCAGGTTGTACACATGATGGACCAGGTTGTACACGTGATGGACCAGGCGGTACACGTGATGGACCAGGTTGTACACGTGATGGACCAGGTTGTACACATGATGGACCAGGTTGTACACGTGATGGACCAGGCGGTACACGTGATGGACCAGGTTGTACACGTGATGGACCAGGCGGTACACGTGATGGACCAGGTTGTACACATGATAGACCAGGTTGTACACATGATGGACCAGGTTGTACACGTGATGGACCAGGTTATCCACATGATGGACCAGATTGTACACATGATGGACCAGGTTGTACACATGATGGACCAGGTTGTAAACGTGATGGACCAGGTTGTACACATGATGGACCAGGTTGTACACATGATGGACCATGTTGTAAACGTGATGGACCAGGTTGTCCACATGATGGACCAGGTTGTACACGTGATGGACCAGGTTGTACACGTGATGGACAAGGCGGTACACGTGATGGACCAGGTTGTACACGTGATGGACAAGGCGGTACACGTGATGGACCAAAGTTGTACACATGATGGACCAGGTTGTAAACGTGATGGACCAGGTTGTACACGTGAAGGACCAGGTTGTACACATGATGGATAAGGCGGTACACGTGATGGACCAGGCGATACACGTGATGGACCAGGTTGTACACATGATAGACCAGGTTGTACACATGATGGACCAGGTTGTAAACGTGATGGACCAGGTTGTACACGTGAAGGACCAGGTTGTACACATGATGGATAAGGCGGTACACGTGATGGACCAGGCGATACACGTGATGGACCAGGTTGTACACGTGATGGACCAGGTTGTACACGTGATGGACCAGGCGGTACACGTGATGGACAAGGCGGTACACGTGATGGACCAGGTTGTACACATAATGGACCGGGTTGTACACGTGATGGACCAGGTTGTACACGTGATGGATCAGAGGGTACACGTGATGGACCAGGTTGTACACGTGATGGACCAGGTTGTACACGTGATGGACTAGGTTGTACAAGTGATGGAACAGGCGGTACACGTGATGAACCAGGTTGTACACGTGATGGACCAGGTTGTACACGTGAAGGACCAGGTTGTACACGTGATGGACCAGGTTGTACACGTGATGGACCAGGCGGTACACGTGATGGACCAGGTTGTACACGTGATGGACCAGGTTGTACACATGATGGACCAAGTTAAACACGTGATGGACCAGGTTGTACACGTGATGGACCAGGTTGTACACGTGATGGACCAGGTTGTACACATGATGGACCAAGTTGTACACGTGATGGACCAGGTTGTACACATGAACAAGGTTGTACACGTGATGGACCAGGCGGGACACGTGATGGACCAGGCGGTACACGGGATGGACCAGGTTGTACACGTGATGGACCAGGCGGTACACGTGATGGACCAGGTTGTACACGTGATGGACCATACTGTACACGTGATGGACCAGGCGGTACACGTGATGGACCACGCGGTACTCGTGATGGACCAGGTTGTACACGTGATGGACCAGGTTGTACACGTGATGGACCAGGTTGTACAGGTGATGGACCAGGTTGTACACATGATGGACCAGGTTGTACACGTGATGGACCAGGCGGTACACGTGATGGACCAGGTTGTACACGTGATGGACCAGGTTGTACACATAATGGACCAGGTTGTACACGTGATGGACCAGGCGGTACACGTGATGGACCAGGTTGTACACGTGATGGACCAGGCGGTACACGTGATGGACCAGGTTGTACACATGATAGACCAGGTTGTACACATGATGGACCAGGTTGTACACGTGATGGACCAGGTTGTCCACATGATGGACCAGATTGTACACATGATGGACCAGGTTGTACACATGATGGACCAGGTTGTAAACGTGATGGACCAGGTTGTACACATGATGGACCAGGTTGTACACATGATGGACCATGTTGTAAACGTGATGGACCAGGTTGTCCACATGATGGACCAGGTTGTACACGTGATGGACCAGGTTGTACACGTGATGGACAAGGCGGTACACGTGATGGACCAGGTTGTACACGTGATGGACAAGGCGGTACACGTGATGGACCAAAGTTGTACACGTGATGGACCAGGTTGTACACGTGATGGACAAGGCGGTACACGTGATGGACCAGGTTGTACACGTGATGGACAAGGCGGTACACGTGAGGGACCAAAGTTGTACACATGATGGACCAGGTTGTAAACGTGATGGACCAGGTTGTACACGTGAAGGACCAGGTTGTACACATGATGGATAAGGCGGTACACGTGATGGACCAGGCGATACACGTGATGGACCAGGTTGTACACATGATAGACCAGGTTGTACACATGATGGACCAGGTTGTAAACGTGATGGACCAGGTTGTACACGTGAAGGACCAGGTTGTACACATGATGGATAAGGCGGTACACGTGATGGACCAGGCGATACACGTGATGGACCAGGTTGTACACGTGATGGACCAGGTTGTACACGTGATGGACCAGGCGGTACACGTGATGGACAAGGCGGTACACGTGATGGACCAGGTTGTACACATAATGGACCGGGTTGTACACGTGATGGACCAGGTTGTACACGTGATGGATCAGAGGGTACACGTGATGGACCAGGTTGTACACGTGATGGACCAGGTTGTACACGTGATGGACCAGGTTGTACACGTGATGGACCAGGTTGTACACGTGCTGGACCAGGTTGTACACGTGATGGATCAGGTTGTACACGTGACGGACCAGGTTGTACACGTGATGGACCAGGTCGTATACGTGCTGGACCAGGTTGTACACGTGATGGACCAGGTTGTACACGTGATGGACCAGGTTGTACACGTGATGGATCAGGTTGTACACGTGATGGATCAGGTTGTACACGTGATGGACCAGGTCGTACACGTGCTGGACCAGGTTGTACACGTGATGGACCAGGTTGTACACGTGATGGACCAGGTTGTACACGTGATGGACCAGGTTGTACACGTGATGGACCAGGTTGTACATGTGATGGACCAGGCGGGACACGTGATGGACCAGGGGGTACACATGATGGACCAGGTTGTACACATAATGGAACAGGTTGCACACGTGATGGACCAGGCGGTACACGTGATGGACCAGGCGGTACACATGATGGACCAGGTTGTACACATAATGGAACAGGTTGTACAAGTGATGGACCAGGTTGTATACATGAGGGACCAGGTTGTACACGTGATGGACCAGGTTGTACACATGTTGGACCAGGCGGTACACGTGATGGCCCAGGATGTACACGTGATGGACCAGGTTGTACACATGATGGACAAGGTTGTACACGTGATGGACCAGGTTGTATACATGAGGGACCAGGTTGTACGCGTGATGGACCAGGTTGTACACATGTTGGACCAGGCGGAACACGTGATGGACGAGGCGGTACACATGATGGACCAGGTTGTACACATAATGGAACAGGTTGCACACGTGATGGACCAGGTTGTACACGTGATGGACCAGGTTGTACATGTGATGGACCAGGTTGTACACGTGATGGACCAGGCGGTACACGTGATGGACCAGGCAGTACACGTGATGGACCAATCGGTGCACGTGATGGACCAGGCGGTACACGTGATGGACCAGGTTGTACACGTGATGGACCAGGTTGTACACGTAATGGACCAGGTTGTACATGTGATGGACCAGGCGGTACACGTGATAGACCAGGTTGTACACGTGATGGACCAGGTTGTACACATGATGCTCCAGGTTGTACACATGTTGGACCAGGCGGTACACGTGATGGACCAGGCGGTACACATAATGGACCAGGTTGTACACATGATGGAACAGGTTGCACACGTGATGGACCAGGTTGTACACGTGATGGACCAGGTTGTACATGTGACGGACCAGGTTGTACACGTGATGGACCAGGCGGTACACGTGATGGACCAGGCGGTACACGTGATGGACCAGGCGGTGTACGTGATGGACCAGGCGGTACACGTGATGGACCAGGTTGTACACATGATGGACCAAGTTGGACACGTGATAGACCACTTTGTACACGTGATGGACCAGGCGGTACACGTGATGGACCAGGCGGTAGACGTGACGGACCAGGCGGTACACGTGATGGACCAGTTTGTACACGTGATGGGCCACGCGGTACACGTGATGGACCAGGCGGTACACGTGATGGACCAGGTTGTACACGTGATGGACCAGGTTGTACATGTGATGGACCAGGCGGTACACGTGATGGACCAGTTTTTACACGTGATGGACCAGGCGGTGTACGTGATGGACCAGGCGGTACACGTGATGGACCAGGTTGTACACGTGATGAACCAGGTTGTACATGTGATGGACCAGGCGGTACACGTGATGGACCAGGTTGTACACGTGATGGAACTGGTTGTACATGTGATGGACCAGGTTGTACACGTGATGGACCAGGTTGTACACATGAAGGACCGAGTTGTACACATGATGAACAAGGTTGTACACATGATGGACCAGGTTGTACACGTGATGGACCAGGCGGGACACGTGATGGACCAGGCGGTACACGGGATGGACCAGGTTGTACACGTGATGGACCAGGCGGTACACGTGATGGACCAGGTTGCACACGTGATGGATCAGGTTGTACACATAATGGACCAGGCGGCACACGTGATGGACCAGGTTGTACACGTGATGGATCAGGTTGTACACATGATGGACCAGGTTGTACACGTGATGGACCAGGCGGTACACGTGATGGACCAGGTTGTACACGTGATGGACCAGGTTGTAAGCATGATGGACCAGGTTGTACACGTGATGGACAAGGCGGTACACGTGATGGACCAGGTTGTACACGTGATGGACCAGGCGTACACGTGATGGATCACATTGTACACGTGATGGACCAGATTGTACACATGATGGACCACGTTCTACACATGATAGACCAGGTTGTACACATGATGGACCAGGTTGTACACGTGATGGACCAGGTTGTACAGATGATGGACCAGGTTGTACACGTGATGGACCAGGCGGTACACGTGATGGACCAGGTTGCACACGTGATGGACCAGGTTGTACACATGATGGACCAGGTTGTCCATATGATGGACCAGGTTGTACAGATGATGGACCGCGTTGTACACATGATAGACCAGGTTGTACACATGATGGACCAGGTTGTAAACGTGATGGACCAGGTTGTACACATGATGGATAAGGCGGTACACGTGATGGACCAGGTTGTACACGTGATGGACCAGGTTGTAAGCATGATGGACCAGGTTGTACACGTGATGGACCAGGCGGTACACGTGATGGACCAGGTTGTACACATAATGGACCGGGTTGTACACGTGATGGACCAGGTTGTACACGTGATGGACTAGGTTGTACACGTGATGGACCAGGTTGTACACGTGTTGGACTAGGTTGTACAAGTGATGGAACAGGCGGTACACGTGATGAACCAGGTTGTACACCTGATGGACCAGGAGGTACACGTGCTGGACCAGGTTGTACACGTGATGGACCAGGTTGCACACGTGATGGACCAGGCGGTACACGTGATGGAGCAGGTTGTACACGTGATGGACCAGGTTGTGCACATGACGGACCAGAAGGTACACGTGTTGGACCAAGTTGTACAAATGATGAACCAGGTTGTACACATGATAGACCAGGTTGTACACATGATGGACCAGGCGGTACTCGTGATGGACCAGGCTGTATACGTGATGGACCAGGTTGTACACATGATGGACGAGGCGATACTCGTAATGGACCAGCCGGTACTCGTGATGGACCAGGTTGTACACGTGATGGACCAGGTTGTACACATGATGGACCAGGTTGTACACGTGATGGGCCAGGTTGTACACATGATGGACCAGGCTATACACGTGATGGACCAGGTTGTACACGTGATGGACCAGGTTGTACACGTGATGGACCAGGTTGTACACGTGATGGACCAGGCGGTACACGTGATGGACCAGGCGGTACACATGATGGACCAGGTTGTACACATAATGGAACAGGTTGTACACGTGATGGACCAGGTTGTACACGTGATGGACCAGGTTGTACATGTGATGGACCAGGTTGTACACGTGATGGACCAGGTTGTACACGTGATGGACCAGGTTGTACACGTGATGGACCAGGCGGTACACGTGATGGACCAGGCGGTACACGTGATGGACCACGCAGTACACGTGATGGACCAGGCGGTGCACGTGATGGACCAGGCGGTACACGTGATGGACCAGGTTGTACACGTGATGGACCAGGTTGTACACGTGATGGACCAGGTTGTACATGTGATGGACCAGGTTGTACACGTGATGGACCAGGCGGTACACGTGATGGACCAGGCAGCACACGTGATGGACCAGGCGGTGCACGTGATGGACCAGGCGGTACACGTGATGGACCAGGTTGTACACGTGATGGACCAGGTTGTACACGTAATGGACCAGGTTGTACATGTGATGGACCAGGCGGTACACGTGATGGACCAGGTTGTACACGTGATGGACCAGGTTGTACACATGATGCACCAGGTTGTACACATGTTGGACCAGGCGGTACACGTGATGGACCAGGAGGTGCACGTGATGGACCAGGCGGTACACGTGATGGACCAGGTTGTACACGAGATGGACCAGGTTGTACATGTGATGGACCAGGCGGTACACGTGATGGACCAGGTTGTACACGTGATGGAACTGGTTGTACATGTGATGGACCAGGTTGTACACGTGATGGACCAGGTTGTACACATGATGGACCAGGTTATACACATGATGGACCACGCGGTACTCGTGATGGACTAAGTTGTACACGTGATGGACCAGGTTGTACACGTGATGGACCAGGTTGAACACGTGATGGACCAGGTTGTACACATGATGGACCAAGTTGTACACGTGATGGACCAGGTTGTACACATGATGAACAAGGTTGTACACGTGATGGACCAGGCGGGACACGTGATGGACCAGGCGGTACACGGGATGGACCAGGTTGTACACGTGATGGACCAGGCGGTACACGTGATGGACCAGGTTGTACACGTGATGGACCATACTGTACACGTGATGGACCAGGCGGTACACGTGATGGACCACGCGGTACTCGTGATGGACCAGGTTGTACACGTGATGGACCAGGCGGTACACGTGATGGACCAGGTTGTACACATGATAGACCAGGTTGTACACATGATGGACCAGGTTGTACACGTGATGGACCAGGTTGTCCACATGATGGACCAGATTGTACACATGATGGACCAGGTTGTACACATGATGGACCAGGTTGTAAACGTGATGGACCAGGTTGTACACATGATGGACCAGGTTGTACACATGATGGACCAGGTTGTAAACGTGATGGACCAGGTTGTCCACATGATGGACCAGGTTGTACACGAGATGGACCAGGTTGTACACGTGATGGACAAGGCGGTACACGTGATGGACCAGGTTGTACACGTGATGGACAAGGCGGTACACGTGATGGACCAAAGTTGTACACATGATGGACCCTGTTGTAAACGTGATGGACCAGGTTGTACACGTGAAGGACCAGGTTGTACACATGATGGATAAGGCGGTACACGTGATGGACCAGGCGATACACGTGATGGACCGGGTTGTACACATGATAGACCAGGTTGTACACATGATGGACCAGGTTGTAAACGTGATGGACCAGGTTGTACACGTGAAGGACCAGGTTGTACACATGATGGATAAGGCGGTACACGTGATGGACCAGGCGATACACGTGATGGACCAGGTTGTACACGTGATGGACCAGGTTGTACACGTGATGGACCAGGCGGTACACGTGATGGACAAGGCGGTACACGTGATGGACCAGGTTGTACACATAATGGACCGGGTTGTACACGTGATGGACCAGGTTGTACACGTGATGGATCAGAGGGTACACGTGATGGACCAGGTTGTACACGTGATGGACCAGGTTGTACACGTGATGGACTAGGTTGTACAAGTGATGGAACAGGCGGTACACGTGATGAACCAGGTTGTACACGTGATGGACCAGGTTGTACACGTGAAGGACCAGGTTGTACACGTGATGGACCAGGTTGTACACGTGATGGACCAGGCGGTACACGTGATGGACCAGGTTGTACACGTGATGGACCAGGTTGTACACATGACGGACCAGATGGTACACGTGATGGACCAGGTTGTACACGTGATGGACCAGGTTGTACACGTGATGGAAAAGGTTGTACAAGTGATGGACCAGGTTGTACACGTGATGGACCAGGTTGTACACGTGATGGTCCAGGTTGTACACGTGATGGACCAGGTTGTACACATGATAGACCAGGTTGTACACGTGATGGACCAGGTTGTACACGTGATGGACCAGGTTGTACACATATTGGACCAAGTCGTACAAATGATGAACCAGGTTGTACACGTGATGGACCAGGTTGTACACGTGATGGACCAGGTTGTACACGTGATGGACCAGGTTGTACACGTGCTGGACCAGGTTGTACACGTGATGGATCAGGTTGTACACGTGACGGACCAGGTTGTACACGTGATGGACCAGGTCGTACACGTGCTGGACCAGGTTGTACACGTGATGGACCAGGTTGTACACGTGATGGATCAGGTTGTACACGTGATGGATCAGGTTGTACACGTGATGGACCAGGTCGTACACGTGCTGGACCAGGTTGTACACGTGATGGACCAGGTTGTACACGTGATGGACCAGGTTGTACACGTGATGGACCAGGTTGTACACGTGATGGACCAGGTTGTACATGTGATGGACCAGGCGGGACACGTGATGGACCAGGCGGGACACGTGATGGACCAGGCGGGACACGTGATGGACAAGGCGGTGCACGTGATAGACCAGACGGTACACGTGATGGACCAGGTTGTACACGTGATGGACCAGGTTGTACACGTGATGGACCAGGTTGTGCGCGTGATGGACCAGGTTGTACACGTGATGGACCAGACGGTACACGTGATGGACAAGGTACACGGATGGACCAGGGTACACGTGATGGACCAGGTGTACACGTGATGGACAGGCGGTACACGTGATGGACCAGGCGGTACACGTGATGGACCAGGCGGTACACGTGATGGACCAGGCGGTACACGTGATGGACCAGGTTGTACACGTGATGGACCAGGTTGTGCGCGTGATGGACCAGCCGGGATACGTGATGGACCAGGCGGTACACGTGATGGACCAGGTTGTACACGTGATGGATCAGGCGGTACACGTGATGGACCAGGCGGTACACGTGATGGACCAGGTTGTACACGTGATGGACCAGGCGGTACACGTGATGGACCAGGCGGTACACGTGATGGACCAGGTTGTACACGTGATGGATCAGGTTGTACACGTGATGGACCAGGTTGTACACGTGATGGACCAGGTTGTACACGTGATAGACCAGTTTATACACGTGATGGTACCAGGCGGTATACGTGATGGACCAGGCGGTAGACGTGATGGACCAGGCGGTACACGTGATGGACCAGGTTGTACACGTGATGGACCACGCGGTACACGTGATGGACCAGGCGGTAAACGTGATGGATCAGGCGGTACACGTGATGGACCAGGTTGTACACGTGATGGACCAGGCGGTACACGTGATGGATCAGGTTGTACACGTGATGGACCAGGTTGTACTTGTGATGGACCAGGTCGTACACGTGCTGGACCAGGTTGTACACGTGATGGGCCAGGCGGTACACGTGATGGACCAGGTTGTACACATGAGGGACCAGGTTGTACACGTGATGGACCAGGTTGTACACATGATGGACCAGGCGGTACACGTGATGGACCAGGTTGCATACATGATGGACCAGGTTGTACACGTGCTGGACCAGGTTGTACACGTGATGGATCAGGTTGTACACGTGACGGACCAGGTTGTACACGTGATGGACCAGGTCGTACACGTGCTGGACCAGGTTGTACACGTGATGGACCAGGTTGTACACGTGATGGACCAGGTTGTACACGTGATGGATCAGGTTGTACACGTGATGGATCAGGTTGTACACGTGATGGACCAGGTTGTACACGTGATGGACCAGGTTGTACACGTGATGGACCAGGTTGTACATGTGATGGACCAGGCGGGACACGTGATGGACCAGGCGGGACACGTGATGGACCAGGTTGTACACGTGATGGACCAGGTTGTACACGTGATGGACCAGGTTGTACACATGATGTACCAGGCGGGACACGTGATGGACCAGGCGGTACACGTGATGGACCAGGTTGTACACATGAGGGACCAGGTTGTACACGTGATGGACCAGGTTGTACACATGATGGACCAGGCGGTACACGTGATGGACCAGGTTGCATACATGATGGACCAGGTTGTACACGTGAGGGACCAGGTTGTACACGTGATGGACCAGGTTGTACACGTTGTGGACCAGGTTGTACACGTGATGGACCAGGTTGTACACGTCATGGACCAGGCGGTACACGTGGTGGACCAAGCGGTACACCTGATGGACCAGGCAGTACACGTGATGGTCCAGGTTGTACACGTGATGCACCAGGTTGTACACGTGCTGGACCAGGTTGTACACGTGATGGACCAGGTTGTACACGTGATGGACCAGGCGGTACACGTGATAGACCAGGTTGTACACGTGATGGACAGGTTGTACATGTGATGGACCAGGTTGTACACGTGATGTACCAGGCGGGACAAGTGATGGACCAGGCGGTACACGTGATGGACCAGGTTGTACACGTGACGGACCAGGTTGTACACGTGATGGACCAGGTTGTACACGTGATAGACCAGTTTGTACACGTGATGGACCAGGCGGTACACGTGATGGACCAGGCGGTACACGTGATGGACCAGGTTGTACACGTGATGGACCACGCGGTATACGTGATGGACCAGGCGGTACACGTGATGGACCAGGCGGTACACGTGATGGACCACATTGTACACGTGATGGACCAGGTTGTACACATGATGGACCAGATTGTACACGTGATGGACCAAGTTGTACACATGATGGACCAGGTGGTGGGTGGTGGTGCTGGTGGGTGGTGATGCTAGTGGTGGTGGTGGTGGTGAGTGGTGGTGGTGGTGGTGCTGGTGGTGGTGATGCTGGTGGTGGGTAGTGGTGGTGGTGGTGGTGGTGGTGAGTGGTGGTGGTGGTGGTGAGTGGTGGTGGTGGTGGTGGTGGTGGCGGGTTGTGGTGGTGGTGGTGGTGGTGGTGGTGAGTGGTGGTGGTGGTGGGTGGTGTTGCTGGTGGGTGGTGGTACTGGTGAGTGGTGGTGGTGGTGGTGGTGGTGGTGAGTGGTGGTGGTGAGTGGTGGTGGTGGTGGTGGTGGTGGTGGTTGTGCTGGTGGGTGGTGGTGGTGGTGGTGGTGGTGGTGGTGGTGGTGGTGGGTGGTGGTGGTGGTGGTGGTGGTTGTGGTGGTGCTGGTGGGTGGTGGTGGTGGTGGTGGTGGTGGTGCTGGTGGGTGGTGGTGGTGGTGGTGGTGGTGGGTGGTGGTGGTGGTGGTGGTGGTGGGTGGTGATGGTGGTGGTGAGTGGTGGTGGTAGGTTGTGCTGGTGGGTGGTGGTGGTGGTGGTGGTGGTGGTGGGTGGTGGTAGGTGGTGGTGGTGGTGGTGGTGGTGGTGGTGAGTGTTGGTGGCGGTGGTGGTGGTGGTGGTGGTGGTGGTAGAGCTGGTGGGTGGCGGTGGGTGGTGGTGGTGGTGCTGGTGGGTGGTGGTGGTGGTGGTGGTGGTGGTGGTGGTGAGTGTTGGTGGTGGTGGTGGTGGTGGTGGTGGTCGTGCTGGTGGTGGTGGTGGTGGTGGTGGTGGGTGGTGGTGGTGGTGCTGGTTGGTGGTGATGGTGGTGGTGGTGGTGGTGAGTGTTGGTGGTGGTGGTGGTGGTGGTGGTGGTCGTGCTGGTGGTGGTGGTGGTGGTGGTGGTGGTGGGTGGTGGTGGTGGGTGGTGGTGGTGGTGCTGGTGGGTGGTAGTGTTGTGGTGGTTGTGGTGGTGGTGGTGAGTGTTGGTGGTGGTGGTGGTGGTGGTGGGTGGTGGTGGTGGTGGTGGTGATGGTGAGTGTTGGTGGCGGTGGTGGTGGTGGTGGTGGGTGGTGGTGGTGGTGCTGGTGGGTGGTAGTGTTGTGGTGGTGGTGGTGGTGGTGGTGAGTGTTGGTGGTGGTGGTGAGTGTTGGTGGTGGTGGTGGTGGTGGTGGGTGGTGGTGGTGGTGCTGGTGGGTGGTAGTGTTGTGGTGGTGGTGGTGGTGGTGGTGAGTGTTGGTGGTGGTGGTGGTGGTGGTGGTGAGTGTTGGTGGCGGTGGTGGTGGTGGTGGGTGGTGGTGGTGGTGGTGGGTGGTGATGGTGGGTGGTGGTGGTGAGTGGTGGTGGTGGTGGTGGTGGTGGTGAGTGTTGGTGGCGGTGGTGGTGGGGTGGGTGGTGGTGGTGGTGGTGGTGGTGTGGTGGTGGTGGTGGGTGGTGATGGTGGGTGGTGATGGTGGTGGTGGTGGTGGTGGGTGGTGGGTTGTTCTGGTGGGTGGTGGTGGTGGTGGTGGTGGTGGTGGTGGTGCTGGTGGTGGTGGGTGGTAGCGGTGGTGGTGATGGTAGTGGTGGTGGTGGTGTGGTGGTGGTGGTGGTGGTGGTGGTGCTGGTGGGTGGTGGTGGTGGTGTCGGTGGTGGTGAGTGGTGGCGGTTGGTGGTGGGTGGTGGTGCTGGTGCTGGTGGGTGGTGGTGGTGGTGTCGGTGGTGGTGGGTGGTGGGTGATGGTGGGTGGTGGTGGTTGGTAGTGGTGCTGGTGGTGGTGCTGGTGGTGGTGGTGGGTGGATTTTGCCGCTTGCAGCGGCTACTTTATTGTGCACCCCACACTCATCCTGTGAGCGGTAGCGCAAAAGGATTACAGAGTAGGGTTTACAAAGGGTCATAATAATTAACCCCGGTTGTCAGGATATTATGGCACTGAATGTTACACAGTATTTCATTTACATTATTTGTTTAGTTCTATACATAAAGGGTAACGTATTCACAACTGCGTGAGTACAGGCGTGTGAGGCAGTATGTCTGGCCTCACATTTTGTTATTCACATTTGCGTGGGAGGTATTCAAGCACATTGCGTATTTGGTTCTGTACATGAGAACTGACATAGATACTAAGTGCAAAAAAGTGGATACAATCTTAATATGTCGGCTATCTTGCCATTAGAGATGAAGTGTTGTGCCATTTCACACACAGTGTGCTTGGACCTGTCCCTAAAAGGTTCTATCTTCACACAGTCGAGGACGTAGTGTTCAAGTGTGTGGCCATATGTATGGCCACACACTTTACATTTAGTTTTGTT
This sequence comes from Homarus gammarus, assembly GCA_958450375.1. NCBI lineage: Eukaryota > Metazoa > Arthropoda > Malacostraca > Decapoda > Nephropidae > Homarus > Homarus gammarus. The sequence continues at coordinate 1,445,766 of CAUDMG010002955.1, read as the reverse complement.
TACATCTGCTTGAGGAACATACTGCCAAAGGTACTTATATCCTAACCTTAATCTAGCGGTTACAACATCTTGTAATCTAGTGATCTTGTTACTTGCTCCATATACATGTTTCACTTGATACATCTCATCATGGTAAACTATGGATCGACTAGTGCCTGTTTGCACTTGTCTACTTGCGTCAAACTCATCAATAAGTTCTTTCCTAATTACAGTTTTAAGGGTTCTTTTTGACAGACCCAAATTGTATTCAACGGTGTCTTTGTTAGACGCGAGTTTGGCGAGGGCATCAACTCTGTCATGTTTTATGAGGCCTATGTGAGAGGGGATCCACAACAGTTTGACCCTGACACCCCGGTCAACAAGGCACGCATATTTGTGTCTGGCTTCAGAGACAAGAGCGTGACAACCTGAGTCGAGGGTACCAAGGGCAAGTAGTGAGGATAGAGAGTCAGTGATGATGAGACTGTCAGTAACAGTGGTTTCAATGAATTTAATAGCTGTGAGTATGGCAACTAATTCAGTTTGTAGAGTGGATGCCCAGTTGTTAATTCTAACTCCTTTCTCAATTATATTACCGTCAGGTTGAGTCACAACAATAGCACTTCCAGCCCTCCCACAGGCGGTGTTTAGAGACCCATCAGTGTAGATGGTCTGTGTGATATTATCATCAGTCTGTAGAGTGTGTATGTGTTCAAGAGCTCTCAATTTGGCAGTGTGTTGGAGATAAATGCTTTGTATAATTAATTTTTTAGGCGGATACGTCGGTATTGTGATATCGAAGGGAACTGTCCGCCAGGGTGGCAGGAAGCGCTGTTGTGTCTCAACTTTGTACAGGTGGTCTAGTCCAAATATCTTCATATGTGTAGCTGTAGTTTGGATCCATTTAGACTCAGTAGTCCCATGGTTCATACATTCTAGCAATTTTAAGGAAACAATGTTATCAGGATCACCACGCAGAAGCCTCAGGGCTATCATGAGGTTGACTTCAATTATTCTATCTTTAACACTGGGTATACCTAGTTCTTTCCTCATATTAAGTACTTTAGTGCTCATGGGACATCCTAGGATAATTCTGAGGGCTTTATTTTGCATTTTCTCGAGCTTGTCAACTCCTTTCCCGTCACGAAGGACCAGGGCTGGTGCGTGGTAATCTATCAGAGATCTTATATAGCCTAGGTACATTGTTTTAACAATTCTAATATTAGCACCATAGTGCGGGCTGTACCCCGCTACACTTCTAAGAGGTCTCAGTCTGTCAGTACATTGGCGGGTTAGCTGTTGTATGGCAGGTAGGGTACAAGGGACGGAAACACCAAGATATTTAAAAGAAGAAACATAGTCAATAGTGTTGTTACCTATCTTGAACTTGGCGAGGCCGCGTTTGCGGTTCCCAGCTTGTTTGTTGAACACCTTAGTTTTGTCAGTGGAGATAATAAGACCGAGGTGTTCACAGGCTGCGTATACATGGTTCAGGGTGGTTTGCATTTCACGATGAGTTTTAGTATGTATAAGAATATCGTCAGCATAGCTGATTGAGATATTGCTGGGGTTGTCTGGTATTAAATTTAATAATGCATTCATAAGAACATTGAACAAAGTAGGGCTAAGTACTCCACCTTGAGGGGTACCAAGTTGCATATCTTTAACTTCACTTTTGTAACCCTGAAACAGTGCAGCAGCCCTTCTGTTGGTTAGGTAACCACTTATCCAGTGTAACAGCCTACCTCCTATATCCATTTTGGCTAGTTCGTACAATATCAGTTGCCTATTGGCAATATCAAATGCAGCTTTTAGGTCAAGAAATGTGGTGTATCTGTGCCTTTCATCACCATGCACAGTTAGGAATGTGGTGATGCAATTATGTACACCTTTACCATGGGTGAAGCCATTTATGTTAGGAGACATGTGTTCTCTGATTCTATATAAGAGTCTGCCAAGAACCATCCTCTCAAAGGTTTTACACAGGCAGCTGGTTAGTGATATGGGACGAAAGGCATCAGGCTGTCCTGGTTTCGGTATTGGTACAACAATACTGCTGGTCCATGATGTGGGTAGTTGGCCCTCGGCATGACTCATATTGTACAATACCAACAATGGATTGCCTGGCACGCGCCTTAGTAGTCTAATGATGTTGTAGGTGACCCCGTCCTCTCCAGGGGAAGTAGACCTACCCCTGGCGAGGGCGGCGTCAAGCTCCCACTCAGTATATGGAACATCACACTCATCGTGCTGTTTGCCCAGCATAAAGCTAATAAGATTACTTCTCTCTACAGACTTCGCATCAAGGAGTCCCCGAGTCCTAGCTGGTAACATGTCATAGCTCGACACATGAGCCCACTTTGTTATTAGCTCATTCGACTTTTGCAGAGGGTTTGGATGGGAGACGTGTCTTCTGTTTTTACCTCTGATTATGTTTATGTCTTTCCAGGCTTTGCTGAGGGATGTGTGTTGGTTCAGGCTGTTGACATATGTCTCCCATGCATTTTGTCTGAGTTCGTTTACACGTTCCCTGACAGCAGCAAGGGAAGCTTGATACAATTGTAACATTTGAGGTGTTCTAAATTGTCTGTAACCCTTACCCACCCTCCTGACCCTAGCCCTGAGTTTTTTCAGCTCAGGGTCATTATAGCACTGCTGTTGCCTGTTCCCATTATGCTGACCACGTTTTCTCCTTTTTTTGGTGGAGGCATTGTTGGTGAAGTATACATAAGTCCTATCTATCAGATCGTCATGGAAACTTTGGTAATTGTCAGGCTTGTAGTCCTTGTACCAGTCATGGATGAAGTCTATGAACTGGCTTTCATGTTCTTGCTTGACTGTGATTCTACGTCTGTTGAGTTTACCACCAGTGGGGGTGTCATTGGCTACATGTATACTAGCTTGGATTGGGCTGTGGTCAGACATAAGATCAGTGACAACATCAGAGCTATGAGTTGTGTATGATAGATTAAAGCCAATACATTTGTCTAGACCCCCGCCATAGATGTGTGTTGGTTCATTATTACCTATAATTTGAACATCTTCATATGCGCTGAGAAGTGAGATAAGTCTCCTACCATTGGTGTTAGTGGTGGAGTCACCTAATTTCTTGTGTCTAGTATTCAGGTCACCCATTAGGACAGTGGGCTCAGTGTGTAAAAAGTCTGGGAGATCTGTGTATTGAAGCTGATCTGAGGGAGCATAGGCGTTTAGCACGTTGAGTGTGGAGTTGCCCAGGTGGATAGTGATCCCATGGTACTGAAGGTTGGTAGTCTTTTTGGATACAAGAGGTACATGCGGGAGTGACTTCTTAACATACATCAAACATGTGTGAGTAGAACTAGGATCATAATACACATAATTGGGCAGACTGGGTGGGGGCTTACCATTAGGTGTGAGACACTCCTGCAGACACACAATATCGATGTCCTCAGTCACAACTTTGTGGTGTAGGTCAGGGTATCGTTTTCTAAGGGATGAGATGTTCCAACTCATCACCTTCACCGCTCTGTATCTTTGTCTGGTATTAACATTGGCCATTATGAAATGTATTTGGAATTTTGTCTGGTATTAACACTGGCCATTATGAAATGTATTTGGAAAGAAGCAAAAGGCACTGTATGATACTGTTCTTTTCTGCGCTGCCTGTCCCTTCGGCAGGCAGTAGGCCAGTTAACCTTTTGGAAACATTTCTGGAGCATGTACGGCTCAACAATTGTTGTATTTCAGTGGCAGACAACAACTCACTTTGGTTACACTCGACATCACCACCATTTTCTGTTTGTGCTTGTTCATCTTCACTGACCATGTCCACAGAGGCATCAGTAGAACTGTTACCAGTATCACTATTTTCCTCTGCGTGGACACTAGTTCCTGGTGGGTCTTGAGTTTCCACATCTGGTACTGACATCTGAATGTCTTCAGTTTGACTGTAATTTTTCCGAAGTTGCTGCACTGTGTTGGTGGTGTTTTTTTCCTTTAGTGTATCACAGAGGCTCCTAAACATTTCAGTTTGAGCTTGAGCTTGAGCTGTAACCTGAGCTTTGAGTTCTTTAATTTCATTTTTCAAATCATTGATCTCTTCACGATGTGCGTGTTCATGGAGTGTGTTGGCAGCTACCTGTTGTGTCGGTACGTCTGTGTTGCCCCATGCTGATCTTTCGATGACTGCTGGTGATGATCCTGGAGCTTTGGTGGGGAGGGCAGGCCAGGGGTTGGCCGTAGGGAGTACCCTAGCAGCATTAGTGTTTCTTGAGACCTGCCTGGGTGGCGGGTCTGGGCGCTGAAGGGGTGTAGGAGCTCTAGAACAGTTAGGGTGCCATACAGGAACTCCAACTGTTTTGCAGTTAATACACTTCTGTTGGATGACACCCCCTTGAGCAACTGTATCTCTGCAAACCTGTGTTGCATGTTGCCTTGAGCAGAGACCACACCACGGCTTAGTCGAGGGGCATAACCGGGCCACATGGCCCCAGTGCTGACAGTTGTAACACCTCCGGTTAGGGGGCTGATAGAGAGTTACCTTCAGAGTCCGATAGGCACCACGGACTCGAATGGTCCTGGGTGGGTCTTCCGAGCCAACCCAGTCTGCAATGACTGCATTCTTGCCCCTGAGTCGCTTCGTCCTTCTGATGTAGGGATGGGCTTCTAGTAGTGTAGGGGTCTGGTACTGGTCGAGCCCTATGATTATTATGGTCTTCTTGCTCGATGGTTGGGATGATTGTTCCATGGTTATTCCCCTTATGCTATTGGTGAGGAGATCCTGTATGACTGCTGGGTCGTTTCTAATCAGAACATGATCTTGTGTACCGACTCTGAACTGAAACTCAGCCTCAGGATATTTGTCTTCCGCATCGTTCAGCCAGAGATACTTGTCTTCAGGTGATGTACCTCCAGGGAAGTACAATCTTACTCTCATGGGGGGTTGTGGTTGTAGTTGATTGTCTCTGAGTCTTTCTGCCTTTTCGGCCTTCCGCTTGTTCCTGGACTGAACTAGTTGAAAGCCATCTTCTCCGTTGGTGTCAAGGTCAACACCACAGTCGCCTGGCTCACTCAGTGCATCAGGAGAGTTAAAGCGAGCAGCTGTGTCTCCAGTCAACTCAGACATGGTGGAGTTACAGGGCTCGACTTATATGCCTACGTCAGAGGGCCGAGGACTGCTTGGCACTCCTAGGAAGTCAGCGGTGGTTGGGAGGCGTAACCCTCTTAGAGGACAAAGGAGATTGGCATCTACTGTACAGCGTATTAGCGGTGTGAGGGGAGGCCATGAGCGGGCCTCCCGCGGAGGGAGTGTGGTGTCGGGGGGACTAAGGTAACAGGAGTTTTCTCAGTTTATAAACACTTTTATTACACTACACTTGTTCTTAATAGCATGTCTGTTTTTCTGGTTAGATACAGTATCAAAGTCAATTTTAATTTCAAAAGAACTAACCAGCTTGGCACACTATGGCCGAGCGTGACCACAAGGGTATAGGCCTTGCCTCCCGGGCACCTACACCTACACACGACACAGTGCTCAACACACGGTAGTTCACTTGTTATACAGGCAACATATTTGCAGTTGTTGACCTATCCCCACCCTACTGGGTGGTGTTGTGTTATTTCGAAGTCAAGTGTGAAGCCGACCCACTGTTGTTCTCAGAGTGGACTCATTAGCACCTCCTTGTCAGGAGATGGCGGTCAGTTCCCAGCGGTGCTTATCTCACTGGCGGGTCACGGGTCTCACTGGTACTGTCTAGTACTGAATTCACTGGCTTAAACACTGTTCTTAACTGTTCAACACTGGTACCACTTCTTTCCGAAACGAAATGCCACTTTTGATTATGTTGATATCCCGGTGGTGAGGATGGGTCGGGGAGAGGGACTTGGGGAGTGGGCCGAACATTGGCCAAGGGTGAGAGCTGCTCAGCAGGAGCAGCGCCTAAATAGGTCTTGACCCTACGGTGGTCAGGTCATCACTGGGGTGGTGGTGGGTGGTGATGGTGGTGGTGGTGGTGGTGGGTGGTGATGGTGGGTTGTGGTGGTGGTGGTGGTGGTGTTGGTGATTTTTTATTTGATTTTGCCGCTTGCAGCGGCTACTTTATTGTGCACCCCACACTCATCCTGTGAGCGGTAGCGCAAAAGGATTACAGAGTAGAGTTTACAAAGAGTCATAATAATTAACCCCCGTTGTCAGGATATTATGGCACTGAATGTTACACATTATTTCATTTACATTATTTGTTTAGTTCTATACATAAAGGGTAACGTATTCACAACTGCGTGAGTACAGGCGTGTGAGGCAGTATGTCTGGCCTCACACTTTGTTATTCATATTTACGTGAGAGGTATTCAAGCACATTGCGTATTTGGTTCTGTACATGAGAATTGATATAGTTACTAAGTGCAAAAAAGTGGATACAATCTTAATATGTCGGCTATCTTGCCATTAGAGATGAAGTGTTGTGCCATTTCACACACAGTGTGCTTGGACCTGTCCCTAAAAGGTTCTATCTTCACACAGTCGAGGACGTAGTGTTCAAGTGTGTGGCCGCATGTATTAGGGTGTGTCAATTTAGGGGGTGAACTGGCTAAATTGAAAATCGAGTAATTTGGTAGCAATTTATTGTAGGCTTTAAGCATGCAAAACAATATTCTGGCATAAATTTTTTTTTATAATAAGTCCTACCTACATCAAATGGATTTTTAAATGTACATATTTGTGAATTTATAACATAACCAGCGTTTGCACACATGTTACTGTTTCAAGTTTCAAATTATTATATTTTATTATCCGTAGTCTATTTGAAAGTAGCCAATGCCTTCATACTCTCTTTGCTTTGGTTTCTTGTCATGAGTAGTCTGCTTGCTATTTGTGCTTTGATGTAACCTTCTCGCCTCTCGTGGCTGTAAACATGGCCCGCTGCTTCTGTGACCATTTTCACACATCTCTCCACACTTTGAGTGTGGGAAGGTCACTTCGGCACCTGCATTGGAGTCTCTTTAAGGTTTCTCAATTCTTGGCTAGTTAGACTTGTTGTCAATGGTGGCTCTAAGACTTCCAAACTCAAGTCAACCAATTCTGACAATTTGGTGGCATTGACGTTTATTGGGGGAACTTTTCTTGAATGAAACGAACAGTCTCCCAACTGGTCGTCATCTATTAGCGTTCCTCTAATCTTTAGAATGACTTCTACAGCCTCGGTTCGGAGATTGGTACATTGACTGCAAAGCATTGCTTGCAAAACTGCTTCTGATCGAGCATACCAAGCGGACCTTCTTGCCACAGGTAACACGATGTCCCTCACTACCTTCCTCTGTGTTCTTACTAGCTGCAATTGAAACAAAAGGTGATTGGGCCCATCCACCCACATAGGATTAAGTTTCACACTAAACCACTGGGGAAGATAAACTCCAATAATAAATTCAACAATTAACCTCAAATTCTTCAGCACTTTGCCCTTCAATTCGTGTTTGGAAATCCAAATCCTGCAGAAACGAAGAGCTGTAGTTAACCAACGGCTGTGACTGACAGGTCCAATCTCCAAGAGAGCCAATGACTGAGGCACTTCTCCTGATCTTATTGCTTGGGCAATACGATAAGCATAGGATTGATCTGTGCTGAGATCTTTGATGACTCCTTCAGACAACGCCGGAAGGGGAGGGCCAACTTCGACCTTTGGAAAGGTTGTATTTATTTCTAGTTGTGTTGCTTCATCCAGCATGATGCCAAGGGGACCTGACCACTTGTTGTTGCTCTTTGTAGGACCATCAAGTTCCTGGATGAGATGACGAAGAGGTAGCTCGCCTGTATGTAAATCACATACAATCCAAACAAGTCTTCTTCCTAGTTTTTTCTCTAAATGCGTCATTACACCCCCCTGCCATCCGGTGTTCACTGCAGTTGAATCTCCACCAACAGCCTGCAGTGAACTGCCAAGTCCTCTCTCCTGAACCCAACATAAAATATGATCAGCAATGACCTCTGCATGTTTCTTCCCTTCTACTTCAGTTTCGGGAGCAAAGTGAAACAAAAACCGACCACCAGGCTCAGAACAGACAGAGCAGTGTTCTTCTTTGATGAGACCTGGAAACTTTCTGTTCACTCCCTCTACTTCTAGCAAAACTTTTGTGTCATCTATTCTTCCATCAAACAAAAGACAGGAGAGCCCTCCCTCGCTTAAATCTTTTTCATGCTGATCAGATATTTCCTTCATTATTTTTTCTTGTGCTCTTCTAATTTTATTATGATCTATCACCAAAGATACATCCTCTCGGCTGATGAGGCCTGCATCTATCCAAGCGGCAGTTGCAATTTCTGCAGCCTCACTAAGTCCAGCATGGTGGCGAATACTAGCTAAAGCAATGTTTGAAATATTTCTTGTGTTGTATTTCATTTTCTTTGGTAAAGGTTCAGATGGCTCTTTGGAACTATCATCTGATGTTGCTTCCTGTTCATCAGAAGAACTATCAAAGAAGTGATAAACATCTTGACACAGCTCTTCCTCTCTTTGGATGGCTTCTTCACTCTTCATTTTCTTCTTTTGTTCCCTCTCTCGGATTTGTTCTCTCTTCTTGGCATTAGCAATCTGCTTCTTTGTTTCTGAATAATCTATTGAACCCATTTGCATACTTCCTTGGCCTTCTGCCTTTGTCCTCTGTGCCTTTATAAATTCAAGCTCTAAAACAGGGATCTTCTTTTCACGAGGACAACCACAATCAATGTGGGAATTATTTTCTCTCTTACCTGAGTGAGAACAGTTGGATTCAGAACATAATTGTATGGAGCACTTGCAGGTCAAAATGTCAAACAGAGTATCAAGTGTGTGCAGAAATTCATTTTTCCTGGCCAAGTTTCCTTTACCAAGTGATGTTTCAACTGCTTTGTGCCATAATTTCGTTAGTTTTAGCTCAATAGTTCGACACTGATTAATCACAGGTGGTTTGAATAGTGCATTAGCTTTTGTCCATTGATGCAGAAGAGGGACTATCATGTCATTTATGAGTTCTTTATCTGTATAGTTCCTTCTGTCCTTTGCATTTTTTTCTCGAAGGAGTAACCCTAATCTTAGCATGTCTCTCACTGTTGGAAGTTCTGATACAGGAAGCTCCTTCCCTTTACCAACTAGCAGGCTCAAGTGGGTTGACAACTGACTTCTTGTCTTCAATTTTGACATCTTCACACTATCTGACAAATAGAAAAATATTTCAATGTTTCATAATTCAATTGTTGTTTCAAAAAATATCAATTTGTTTATCAAAAATGCTGTAACAGAAATACCATAATAATTTCTTAGAACATAATGTTTTATACAATGATATAAGTGACTGCGACAATCAATATGCCCTACTTACAATAATTAAAATGTAGAAATTGTCTGGTAGAGTAGGTGCAAGTGCAATGAGAGCAAACCACCGTCTATGATATCTAGAAGGAGAGTGAGCCGGGCGCCTTATCCTCACGCTTGGTACAAGTCAAAACAAGAATTAAACTGTCCCACACGGAGAGCCTGTTCATGTTCTGACATGCATATTGTACACAAGCTATAGAACCATAAAATACTCCATAATCCATATGCTTACATGAGATTAGTTAATATCAAGTGAATAGTTCTAATCAAGTCTCATTAATTTGTTAAAATACTGATATTTGAAACTTTGAGGTATAATTGATGTAGGTGAGGGTTATTTCAATTCATTTTTGTTTGCTAATCTCAAGTTTAGACATAAAGAGGCACAATATTTTGACTACCAAATTTGATTTTTAACATGTTGACAAAATTGACACACCCTGGTATGTATGGCCACACACTTTACATTCAGTTTTGTTTACATCTGCTTGAGGAACATACTGCCAAAGGTACTTATATCCTAACCTTAATCTAGCGGTTACAACATCTTGTAATCTAGTGATCTCGTTACTTGCTCCATATACATGTTTCACTTGATACATCTCATCATGGTAACCTATGGATCGACTAGTGCCTGTTTGCACTTGTCTACTTGCATCAAACTCATCAATAAGTTCTTTCCTATTTACAGTTTTAAGGGTTCTTTTTGACAGACCCAAATTGTATTCAACGGTGTCTTTGTTAGACGCGAGTTTGGCGAGGGCATCAACTCTGTCATGTTTTATGAGGCCTATGTGAGAGGGGATCCACAACAGTTTGACCCTGACACCCCGGTCAACAAGGCACGCATATTTGTGTCTGGCTTCAGAGACAAGAGCGTGACAACCTGAGTCGAGGGTACCAAGGGCAAGTAGTGAGGATAGAGAGTCAGTGATGATGAGACTGTCAGTGACAGTGGTTTCAATGAATTTAATAGCTGTGAGTATGGCAACTAATTCAGTTTGTAGAGTGGATGCCCAGTTGTTAATTCTAACTCCTTTGAGTCACAACAATAGCACTTCCAGCCCTCCCACAGGCGGTGTTTAGAGATCCATCAGTGTAGATGGTCTGTGTGATATTATCATCAATCTGTAGTGTGGTGGTGGTGGTGGTGGTGGTGGTTGTGGTGGTGGTGGGTTGTGGTGGTGGTGGGTTGTGCTGGTGGGTGGTGGTGCTGGTGGTGGTGGTGGGTGGTGGTGGTGGTGGTGGTGGTGGTGGTGGGTGGGTGGTGCTGGGTTATGGTGATGGTGGTGGGTGGTACTGGTGGTGGTGGTGGTGGTGATGGTGGGTGGTGGTGGTGGTGGGTGATGGTGGTGGTACTGGTGGTGGTAGTGGGTGGTGATGGTGGTGGTGGGTGGTACTGGTGGTGGTGGTGGTGGTGGTGGGTGTTGGTGCTGGTGGGTGGTGATGGTGGTGGTGCTGGTGGCTGGTGGACGATCTTGGTGTGTGTGTGTGTGTGTGTGTGTGTGTGTGTGTGTGTGTGTGTGTGTGTGTGTAAAAAATTAAAAAGAAAAGTAGAAAAGTGTTCATACACCCAACACACGCCGACTAATTCCCTTACACACCTGCTGGTCTTCCTCCAACACAGCACCTACAAACCCTCAACCACCCCCGCCCACGACCACGACCACGCCCACACATACCCGTTGTTCCTTTAGCGTTACCCCCCCCCCCCCCTCCACACACACCTACAGTACAACCAGGTAGACACCAGCAAATCACAAGGGCACAGAAACCCGCCCAGCGACACACAACTGGGAGGGAAAAAATAGATGGAGGAACCTGATAATCCCCTTCCTCCCTCCCTCTCCCACTCTCTTCCCCTCCAGCACCTCCTCCAGCACCTCCTCCAGCACCCTCCCACTGTTGACATTTTGTGGAGCAGCGGTTACTAACTGGCCTGACACCTACTGAAGGGAGAGAGAGAGAGAGAGAGAGAGAGAGAGAGAGAGAGAGAGAGAGAGAGAGAGAGAGAGAGAGAGAGAGAGAGAGAGAGAGACGATAACAGCAAGTAGCGACAAACACACGAGATGAAGAAAGGGAGAAAGAAGAGAGACAAAAGAAGATGGAGGAGGAGAAATAGAGAGAAAAAAGTAACAGGAGGAAATAAAGGAGAGAGCGACCCTGACCTTCTCCTTACCCCTCCTCCCCATCCCTCCCTCCCCCACCGTCCCTTTATCCATGCTTCCACCTTCTCTCCCTCCCTTCCTGTACCCCTAATTCCCATCTCCTACTTCCTCCCTTCACTCCTTATCTCCCTTATTTCATTCTTTCTCTCACACTGTCAAAGACTTCAGGCCACCTGGCGTATTGTATCATGGACTTTGTAATTACTACATTGAATCAGGTTATTTGGGGACATTCATGCTGTTTATCCCAAATGTGCTAGCCCACACTGATTAGTCTTCAATTAGAATATGACGTCCAATGTATATGAACCACTGTCTTGCATGGTAGTGAACACGTCACCCACATGACTCTGACCTGTATGTACTGCTAATGAATACTGTATGATGTATTCCTTTGTGTACGAACCTCTGCCCTGCATGGTAATGAGAAGTGATGCCACCCTCAGTGTCAAGACCTGGACTGAATTACTCAGAATAGACAAACTGTACTACGAGCTTTGTCAATAAATTTGTTAAACTAAAAACTTATCCATCCCTTCTCTTTCCCTCCACTTGTCTTCCCCTCCTCCATTTCTTCCTCTCTCCTTCCTTTCCTCCCCATTTTCCCCTCCCTCCCTCCCTCCATTTTTTATACTCGTTCTCTCTCTCACTCTTTTTATTTGTTCCTTTCCTTTCTTTCTTCCTCCCTCCTTCTTCCTCTTCTCCCTCCTTCTTCCTCTTCTCCTTCCTCATTTCCTCCCTCCACCTGTCTCTCCACCGAGGGATAGATACAGAGGGGAACCCCCGAATGTCTTGACCAGTTGACCTCCCCCTCTCACACCCTCCCTCTCTCACTCACTCCCTCCCTCTCAGCCCCTCTCTCTCTCACCTCTTTTTCTCTCACTTCCTCTCTTACCCCTTCTTCTCTCATCCCCCCCTCTCACTCCCTCTCTCTCACAACCCCTCCCTCTCTCAACCTCTTCCCCCCTCACCTCTTTTTCACTCACTTCCTCCCTCTCTCACCCCCTTCCTCTCTCTCTCTCACTCCAAAAAACCTCTTTCTATCACTTCCTCTTTCTCTTGCCCCCTCTCTCCTCTCCCTCCCTCACCCCCTCTCCCGTTAACTCTCATCCCCTCCCTCCCTTCCTCCCTCACCCCTCTCCCCTTGCGTCATACTCAGAAAATCTCCGGGATTCCCCTACCCTTTACATGCCATTTCCAATCACAGCCCGCCACCCCACCCCACTCCACCCCACCTCACCCCACCCCACCCCACCCCACTCCACCCTCTTCCCTCTTACCTCCCTCCCCTCACTTCCTACAGAGAGAGAGAGAATTACCCTGTATTTATATAGTTTCTTAATCAGGGTCCAAATACGTTTAAGCTCATTGGTCTTGAAGTAATTTTGACCCCAATTTCCCATAAACATTGTGCAAGAGTAAATAGTTTGAGAGTTACATTATCCACGTAAGACATTTTAACCTTAGAACCTTTGAGAACGTAAGATAAAGTTCATTTCAGTTAGTCGTTACACCACCTCCTCCCCAGCCAGACGTTCTCACCATATAAACCAAAGACAAACTCCTCCATCATAATAAAAACATAACAACCCAATGACCTATTTATTACGAGAACTACTCCTTTATAAAGCAAAATAAATAAATATAAACTTACCGGTATATAGATCAGGCAGAATATTAAACAGCAAAGACAACGAAAAAACCCCGCACCAATCAGCGTAAACACAATAGACTCACGAAGGATTGAAGTATTATGTAAATTATAAGCAAAAACATATAAGCATCGCAAAAAAAACATATGAGCATCGCAAAAAAACATATGAGCATCGCAAAAAAACATATAAGCATCTCAAAAACATATGAGCATCGCAAAAAAACATATGAGCATCGCAAAAACATATGAGCATCGCAAAAAACATATGAGCATCGCAAAAAAAACACATGAGCATCGCAAAAAAACATGAGCATCGCAAAAAAAACACATAAGCATCGCAAACAAACATATGAGCATCGCAAAAAAACATAAGCATCGCAAAAAAACATATGATCATCGCAAAAAAACATATGAGCATCGCAAAAAAACACATGAGCATCGCAGTGGAGGGTATCGTGATCTTCCGCCATGGAGTAAGAAGTTTCTACCGTCCAGTTGCCTTAAGGAGAAAGAAAAATGAATCACAACTTGAATTGCCTGAAGGACCTTGAGTACTTCCGTCACACCGCCACACAATAAAATAATTCATCGAGATTCCTTGTGATTGTCTGTCTGGTGTTATTAAAAAAAAAAGTTGAAATTATCCATGGGTTAAATCCGTTATGAATGTTATGGAAGAAGGAGGGTGATGGTGTCATTCTACGTGCAGCTGGTTCTGGAGGTGTTATCGTACAGCTGGTCTTAGAATCATTATCGTACAGCTGACCCAGGAGGTGTTACCCATACAGCTGGCCTCGGAATCATTATCACACAGCTAGTTTGCTCTCGGACATCGAAAGGTCGTCACGGTGTAGGAGAATTATTGTTGTGGCGGTGTTTTTTGTGAGGGTTGACAGTACCACCACCACCCTGGGCCCAGAGTCTCACAGGGTCGTACAACTAACATTCCTCTTACGTTATGTGTGAAGATTAGGCACCCCATATTAGTTCACCTGGGGAATACACAACTTAACGCACATCTAAACTAATCTAACTTAAAGTAGACTAGCCTAACTTAACCTAAACCTAACTTAACCTAATCTAACTTAAAGTAGACTAGCCTAACTTAACCTAAACCTAACTTAACCTAATCTAACTTAAAGTAGACTAGCCTAACTTAACCTAAACCTAACCTAACCTAACCTAACCTAACCTAACCTAACCTAACCTAACCTAACCTAACCCCCAAAGTATAGTGTTAGGGCATTACACACGTAAATATGAACTCCATTTAAAAGACAAATTTTATTGATAATATTTCGTTATTATTATTTATTCTGTTAAGTGAAGATCTCTCAGTAGTATTTTATTTATTTATTTTTATATTTTACTTTCATTCTTCAGCTAACGTCAATCACTGCCTCGTAAGACATAAGGACTATTCAATATTCATCTGAACTAATGTATTTTCTGGTAATTTATTTATGTATTAGAGACAACATTAATTCTTTCCCTGTTTATATGATTAAACTCGGCCAGTTATTTATTAGTTATATATATTTTCTTCTCTTTAGATAACGTAATTAAATTTTCCGTTGTATTATTTATATTTTATGTAACTGTAAGGGAAAGGTAACTATAAAATACCTAATCCAAGAAGTTATCAAAACGAGTTACATATTTCAGACATCTTTTATAATAGAGTATGTCACTTTAACCTCATATATTACCCCTTAACTTTTTCACCTTTTAACACAGTGTATAAACGTGAGGACGGTTAGTTAGGTTAGGTTAGTTATCTCTCGTGGCCCAGTTCTGACATATTGCAAGTAGGTCAGCTGGATGACTTGACCTTTTCTGCGCGATTTTCACTCATAAATTGACCTCCAGGGCGCAGGTTCACCCCCCTCCCATCCAGAATACCTCCCCAACAAGCCTTCTCACAACAGGTCATGGATAGTTTGACCTTTCTTAGTGCCCGGCGATCACAGCATTAACCCACTCCCTCCGCCTCCACTCGCCTCCTATCTATTCTCCGTTTTCTTTTAGTTCAAGCTGCCCCTCCTCCTTCTCCTACTACTACTACCAAGATACTAGAAATAAAAGAAAAACAAACATTAAAATAAATATTACTGTACATATTTACCAAAAAATTAGTATAAATAAATACTGTACATATATAAATTTGGTAGTTAAATAAAACGTTCAAAGTGCTCTTGGTAAATATTATAGAATCTATTATAAATAATATTTCGCAATTCTATCATCAGAATCATGACAAAAGAAATTTAATGTAATAAATTAATTCTAACACGAATTAAATAGTGTGCTCGGGAGGTTGATGCTCCTCGGATATGGCAGCGGGGAGACCTTGGTTGATATAGAGGTGAAAATTACCACCCATAACATTGTCACCCCGACCTTATGGTATCCAGGGGCACTCAGATACCCTATCGTTGAGGAGTTCACAAATCTTCGTAAATTAAAATTCGATAAATGTTTACGAAACCTTTATTTTTGCTATACTTATTGTTTTGATTATTTGAAGTATATTAAAAAGAACGACAATTTTGTAGTATAATTTTAAGTATTTTCTTAATATTTTTTTCTTTACTCTATCCGCTTCACAATTCTCCTCCCGGCGCCATTTTTGTTGTTTCCTTCGCTGACTCCCTCTTCAAGAGACGTTTCCTAAATGACGGTGAACACTTCCACGTATTCCTCCTCGCCATTGCTGACGTATATCAACCTCAATATTAAGGTAAGTTGTTTAACACATAAATTAACACGATAATGCATAGAACCTAATAGAACCTGACCTATGGGTATGTTAGGTCAGGTTCTATTCATTGTCGTTTCCATTTCTGTGTTTAATATCATGGCATTAGTGTGTACAAAAAAATTCAACCAAATCTCACATTTCCTTCTGGTGTTAACAGTTTCGTAAACCTTTACCTAAAATTCTGTCTTAACTGAAGGTATAAGAAACGAACAATTACCCGCTGATTTAGAACGATGTTTTATAATAATAACTTAATTCTTTGAAGACGTTGGTTTAATGTAGGTACATGTCGCATTCTTCTACCGTTACAAACATAAATTTCCTCGGTCTCTTTAATCTCTATCTACAAAATATTTATGCATTATTTGGATCACCTGTAGATTAACCCCATCATATTTCATCTTAACATTAATTACCTTAACGCTACCTGGAGGTTAGGTTTACTTACCTAATCTAACCTAACCCAACCTAACCTAACCCATCCCATCCCAAACCAACCTAACCTAACCCATCCCAACCTAACCTAACCCAACCTAACCTAACCCATCCCATCCCAAACCAACCTAACCTAACCCATCCCAACCTAACCCATCCCATCTCAAACCAACCTAACCCATCCCAACCTAACCTAACCCATCCCAACCTAACCCATCCCATCTCAAACCAACCTAACCTAACCCATCCCAACCTAACCTAACCCATCCCAACCTAACCCATCCCATCCCAAACCAACCTAACCTAACCCATCCCAACCTAACCCATCCCATCTCAAACCAACCTAACATAACCCATCCCAACCTAACCCATCCCAACCTAACCTAACCCATCCCAACCTAACCTAACCCATCCCAACCTAACCTAACCCATCCCATCCCAAACCAACTTAACCTAACCCATCCTAACCTAACCTACCCTACTCTAACCTAACTCCCCGGGCAGCGTTAGATTTGGTTAAACTTAAATAGAAAGAATTAAGCTAGGAGGGGTAAGACTGGGCTAATCTACAGGTAATTCCAAACAAAATTCTACGGTTTGTTCACGGAATTAGTCACTGAAGGAGTACAAGTAGAGGAATTACTGGAGGTATTTTCTCTTATCGTACATAAATAAAAAAGAGCATGATGATGTTAATAATGAGTAATGATGTTTTTTAGAGATTCTGGGATTCCGATCTATTGTGGTAGGGGGGAATTAAGGGGGGAAAGGGTATAGGGTTTTAGGGGGTTAAGGGGGTATAGGTTTTTAGGGGGTCCTGATTAAGGGGGGAAAGGATATAGATTTTTAGGGGGGGGGCATAGGTTTTAGGGGGGGGGGGGATTAAGGGTGCAGAGGACGGAACCCAGAGAGGAAAGGGATCGGATTAAGGGGGAGGGGAACGAGGCTCAGGCTGAGAGGGAGGAACGGGCCCAGGCCTAGAAGGGGGAAGGGGCCCAGTCTTAAAGGGGGGACGGGACCCAGATTTAGACGGACTAAAGGGGAAACGGGGCCCAGGCATAGAGAGGACCCCTAGCTTACACGTGTCTTATTATTCCTGTACTGAATATTACACCAGAAACTCAAGGCGACAAATTAGAGTCACATTACACAGAACGTATCCAGACACACTGCACCTATTGCTTCACCCACCCATCGTATTTCACTACAGGGCGTCAACACAAGTAAGGTGTAGGGGAGTGTCAGGGTGTGGGAGAGGGTGTGGGGGAGTGTGGGTGAGTGGGAGTGGGTGTGGGGGAGTGTGGGTGTGGGGGAGTGGGGGGGGGGGAGTCAATCCTAATACCGTTCCAGGTTGTGGTTTAGAAAAAGAAAAATACTTGGTAATGGCGAACGACCTTGTCTTGTGAGGTACAGCCTATGGTCTTTTGTTTAGTGATAGGTAGGTTGGGTGAGAGAAAAAAAGAGAGGCAGAGATAGATGGAGAATAGGGGGAGAGAATGATAAAGAGAAGGAGAGAGAGAGAGAGAGATACTGTAAAGATATTCTGGAAAGGTAAGATTGAGATACAAAGATGGGAGAAAAACAAAACAAAGTGATCTTACGCATTTAAGAGAATCTACCGTCATTGAAAATAACCCTCAGCGCCATTTTAAACTGTCCCTCAGCACCAATGAAAACAAACACTCCCCCCCACAGTGTCATTTAAAACGCTCCCTCTGCACCATTGTAAATAAAGATCCATACAACACCATTGTAAACAAGTATCCACACGGCGCCGTTGTAAATAAACACCCACCACTTGACCTGACATTCGTTCTTCCACTCATCACCAACTTAACCTTAGATCTCGAACGTGATCTCAGGTACCGCTCTTGCCTCACAAGCGAGATGTCACGGGTTCGATTCCCGGGCCGGTGGAAAAGTTGTTTGGACATACTTCCGAGCCCTCATTAGTCCCTGTTCACCTGGCAGTAATGTAGGTACCTGTTGTAGATCGAAAGTTGCGAATTCGTATTCAGGGAAAGTTGTTGGAGGTTCCAATAACTTGCTGACATAAATCATTGACTCTTCAGGCTTCTACGCCCTTGACTCTTCAGGCTTCTACGCCCTTGACTCTTCAGGCTTCTACACCCTTGACTCTTCAGGCTTCTACGCCCTTGACTCTTCAGGCTTCTACACCCTTGACTCTTCAGGCTTCTACGCCCTTGACTCTTCAGGCTTCTATGCCCTTGACTCTTCAGGCTTCTACGCCCTTGACTCATGAGACATAAAGGCAAGCATGAACTCCGCATGCTTCCCTGTTGGGCGCTGTAAACGCTTCTGCGCTTCACCTTGCACAGGATGTAAGGGGGTGCCCAATAAACTAGCCCCCGCACTACTTAATTCTATCCTGACAAAAGTAATGTAAAAGAACAGGTACAGGTATAACATGATAGAGGTACAGGTGTGAACACAGGTACAGGTATAACATGATAGAGGTACAGGTGTGAACACAGGTACAGGTATAACATGATAGAGGTACAGGTGTGAACACAGGTACAGATACAGGTACAGACACAGGTACAGACACAGGTACAGATACAGGTTACAGACACAGGTACAGATACAGGTACAGATACAGGTTACAGACACAGGTACAGATACAGGTACAGACACAGGTACAGACACAGACACAGGTACAGATAGAAGTACAGATACAAGTACAGACACAGGTACAGATACAAGTACAGATACAGGTACAGATACAGGTACAGATACAGGTACAGATAGAAGTACAGATACAAGTACAGACACAGGTACAGATACAGGTACAGATACAGGTACAGATACAAGTACAGACACAGGTACAGATACAGACACAGGTACAGACACAGGTACAGATACAGGTACACATACAGGTACAGACACAGGTGCAGATACAGGTACAGACACAGGTACAGATACAAGTACAGACACAGGTACAGATACAGGTACAGACACAGGTACAGATACAGGTACAGACACAGGTACAGATACAGGTACAGACACAGGTACAGATACAGGTACAGACACAGGTACAGACACAGGTAAAGACACAGGTACAGACACAGGTAAAGACACAGGTACAGGTACAGGTACAGATACAGGTACAGATACAGGTTACAGACACAGGTACAGATACAGGTACAGACACAGGTACAGACACAGGTACAGGTACAGATACAGGTTCAGACACAGGTACAGACACAGGTTCAGACACAGGTTCAGACACAGATACAGGTACAGATACAGGTTCAGACACAGGTACAGACACAGGTTCAGACACAGATACAGGTACAGATACAGGTACAGACACAGGTACAGATACAGGTATAGATACAGGTACAAACACAGGTTCAGACACAGATACAGATACAGGTACAGATACAGGTTCAGACACAGGTACAGGTACAGGTACAAACACAGGTCCAGCTACAGGTACAGACACAGGTACAGATACAGGTTCAGACACAGGTACAGACACAGGTACAGATAGAAGTACAGATACAAGTACAGACACAGGTACAGACACAGGTACAGATACAGGTACAGGTACAGGTACAGATAGACGTACAGATACAAGTACAGACACAGGTACAGACACAGGTACAGGTACAGGTACAGATAGAAGTACAGATACAGGTACAGACACAGGTACAGATACAGGTACAGACACAGGTACAGATACAAGTACAGATACAGATACAGGTACAGACACAGGTACAGATACAAGTACAGACACAGATACAGGTACAGATACAGGTACAGACACAGATACAGATACAAGTACAGATACAGGTACAGACACAGGTACAGACACAGGTACAGATACAAGTACAGACACAGGTACAGATACAGGTACAGACACAGGTACAGACACAGGTACAGACACAGGTACAGACACAGGTACAGATACAGGTACAGACACAGGTACAGATACAGGTACAGATTACAGGTACAGATACAGACAGGGGTACAGACACAGGTACAGATACAGGTACAGACACAGGTACAGATACAGGTACAGAAACAAGTACAGATACAGGTACAGACACATGTACAGATTACAGGTACAGATACAGGTACAGATTACAGGTACAGATACAGGTACAGACAGGGGTACAGACACAGGTACAGACACAGAGATACAGATACAGGTACAGATACAGGTACAGGTACAGACACAGGTACAGGTACAGATACAGGTACAGACACAGGTACAGATACAGGTACAGACACAGGTACAGATACAGGTACAGACACAGGTACAGATACAGGTACAGATACAGGTACAGACACAGGTACAGATACAGTACAGATACAGGTACAGATACAGGTACAGACACAGGTACAGATACAGGTACAGACACAGGTACAGATACAGGTACAGATACAGGTACAGATACAGGTACAGACACAGGTACAGACACAGGTACAGATACAGGTACAGACACAGGTACAGATACAGGTACAGATACAGGTACAGACACAGGTACAGATACAGGTACAGATACAGGTACAGATACAGGTACAGACACAGGTACAGATACAGGTACAGACACAGGTACAGGTACAGATATAGGTACAGATACAGGTACAGGTACAGGTACAGGTTCAGACACAGGTTACAGATATAGGTACAGATACAGGTACAGATACAGGTACAGGTACAGGTACAGATACAGGTTCAGACACAGGTTCAGACACAGGTACAGATATAGGTACAGATACAGGTACAGGTACAGATACAGGTACAGGTACAGATACAGGTACAGGTACAGGTACAGATACAGGTACAGACACAGGTACAGATACAGGTACAGATACAGGTACAGACACAGGTACAGGTACAGATATAGGTACAGGTACAGGTACAGGTACAGGTTCAGACACAGGTTACAGATATAGGTACAGATACAGGTACAGGTACAGGTACAGACACAGGTTCAGACACAGGTACAGGTACAGATACAGGTTCAGACACAGGTACAGGTACAGGTACAGATACAGGAACAGACACAGGTACAGACACAGGTACAGGTACAGATATAGGTACAGACACAGGTACAGATACAGGTTCAGACACAGGTACAGGTACAGATACAGGTACAGACACAGGTACAGATACAGGTACAGGTACAGATACAGGTACAGGTTCAGACACAGGTTCAGACACAGATACAGATACAGGTACAGATACAGGTATAGATACAGGTACAGACACAGGTACAGACACAGGTACAGATTACAGGTACAGATACAGGTACAGACACAGGTACAGATACAGGTACAGATACAGGTACAGGTACAGATACAGGTACAGATACAGGTACAGATACAGGTACAGGTACAGATACAGGTACAGATACAGGTACAGGTTCAGACACAGGTACAGATATAGGTACAGGTACAGATACAGGTACAGGTACAGGTACAGATACAGGTACAGATACAGGTACAGGTACAAGTACAGATACAGGTACAGGTACAAGTACAGATACAGGTACAGGTACAGACACATACAGGTACAGACACAGGTACAGATACAGGTACAGATACAAGTACAGATACAGATACAGGTACAGACACAGGTACAGACACAGGTACAGATACAGGTACAGACACAGGTTACAGACACAGGTACAGATACAGGTACAGGTACAGGTACAGACACAGGTACAGACACAGGTACAGGTACAGGTACAGATACAGATACAGATTACAGACACAGGTACAGATACAGGTAAAGACACAGGTACAGGTACAGGTACAGATACAGGTTACAGACACAGGTACAGACACAGGTACAGACACAGGTACAGGTACAGATACAGGTTCAGACACAGGTACAGATACAGGTACAGACACAGGTACAGACACAGGTTCAGACACAGGTTCAGACACAGATACAGGTACAGATACAGGTACAGGTACAGGTACAAACACAGGTTCAGACACAGGTTCAGACACAGATACAGATACAGGTACAGATACAGGTATAGATACAGGTACAGACACAGGTACAGACACAGGTACAGATTACAGGTACAGATACAGGTACAGACACAGGTACAGATTACAGGTACAGACAGGTACAGATACAGGTACAGACACAGGTACAGATACAGGTACAAACACAGGTTCAGACACAGGTTCAGACACAGGTTCAGACACAGATACAGACACAGATACAGATACAGGTTCAGACACAGGTTCAGACACAGGTTCAGACACAGGTACAGACACAGACACAGGTTCAGACACAGGTTCAGACACAGGTTCAGACACAGGTACAGACACAGGTACAGATACAGGTACAGATACAAGTACAGACACAGGTACAGATACAGGTACAGACACAGGTTCAGACACAGATACAGGTACAGATACAGGTACAGGTACAGGTACAAACACAGGTACAGACACAGGTTCAGACACAGGTTCAGACACAGATACAGATACAGGTACAGATACAGGTTCAGACACAGGTACAGATACAGGTACAGATACAAGTACAGATACAGGTACAGACACAGGTACAGATACAGGTACAGACACAGGTACAGACACAGGTACAGATACAGGTACAGATACAGGTACAGATTACAGGTACAGATACAGACAGGGGTACAGACACAGGTACAGATACAGGTACAGACACAGGTACAGATACAGGTACAGAAACAAGTACAGATACAGGTACAGACACATGTACAGATTACAGGTACAGATACAGGTACAGATTACAGGTACAGATACAGGTACAGACAGGGGTACAGACACAGGTACAGACACAGAGATACAGACACAGGTACAGATACAGGTACAGATACAGGTACAGATACAGACACAGGTACAGACACAGGTACAGGTACAGATTACAGGTATAGACACAGGTACAGATACAGGTACAGATACAGGTACAGACACAGGTACAGACACAGGTACAGATACAGGTACAGACACAGGTACAGATACAGGTACAGACACAGGTACAGACACAGGTACAGATACAGGTACAGACACAGGTACAGATACAGACACAGGTACAGATACAGGTACAGACACAGGTACAGATACAGGTACAGATACAGGTACAGACACAGGTACAGATACAGGTACAGATACAGGTACAGATTACAGATACAGGTACAGGTACAGATTACAGGTACAGACACAGGTACAGATACAGGTACAGACACAGGTACAGATACAGGTACAGATACAGGTACAGACACAGGTACAGATACAGGTACAGACACAGGTACAGATACAGGTACAGACACAGGTACAGATACAGGTACAGACACAGGTACAGATACAGGTACAGATACAGGTACAGATTACAGGTACAGACACAGGTACAGATACAGGTACAGACACAGGTACAGATACAGGTACAGATACAGGTACAGACACAGGTACAGATTACAGGTACAGATACAGGTACAGACACAGGTACAGATTACAGGTACAGACACAGGTACAGATACAGGTACAGACACAGGTACAGATACAGGTACAGATACAGGTACAAATACAGATACAGGTACAGGCACAGGTACAGATACAGGTACAGACACAGGTACAGATATAGGTACAGATACAGATACAGGTACAGATACAGGTACAGGTACAGATACAGGTACAGACACAGGTACAGATACAGGTTCAGACACAGGTACAGATATAGGTACAGGTACAAATACAGGTACAGATACAGGTACAGGTACAGATACAGGTACAGACACATGTACAGATACAGGTTCAGACACAGGTACAGATATAGGTACAGGTAGATACAGGTACAGACACAGGTACAGATACAGGTACAGGTACAGATACAGGTACAGACGCAGGTACAGATACAGGTACAGGTACAGAGACACAGGTTCAGACACAGGTACAGGTACAGATACAGGTTCAGACACAGGTACAGATATAGGTACAGATACAGGTACAGGTTCAGACACAGGTACAGGTACAGATACAGGTTCAAACACAGGCACAGATATAGGTACAGGTACAGACACAGGTACAGACACAGGTACAGACACAGGTACAGGTACAGATATAGGTACAGATACAGGTGCATGTACAGGTTCAGACACAGGTTACAGATATAGGTACAGATACAGGTACAGATACAGGTACAGATACAGGTTCAGACACAGGTACAGGTACAGATACAGGTTCAGACACAGGTACAGATATAGGTACAGGTACAGGTACAGATACAGGTACAGACACAGGTACAGACACAGGTACAGGTACAGATATAGGTACAGACACAGGTACAGATACAGGT
Organism: Homarus gammarus; assembly: GCA_958450375.1. Classification (NCBI taxonomy): domain Eukaryota; kingdom Metazoa; phylum Arthropoda; class Malacostraca; order Decapoda; family Nephropidae; genus Homarus; species Homarus gammarus. The sequence continues at coordinate 1,421,114 of CAUDMG010002955.1, read as the reverse complement.
TCAGACACAGGTACAGGTACAGATATAGGTACAGACACAGGTACAGATATAGGTACAGATACAGGTACAGGTACAGATACAGGTACAGATACAGGTACAGGTACAGATACAGGTACAGATACAGGTACAGGTACAGATACAGGTACAGACACAGGTACAGGTACAGATACAGGTACAGATACAGGTACAGATACAGGTACAGGTACAGATACAGGTACAGGTACAGACACAGGTACAGATACAAGTACAGATACAGGTACAGGTACAGACACAGGTACAGATACAGGTACAGATACAAGTACAGATACAGGTACAGGTACAGACACAGGTACAGACACAGGTACAGACACAGGTACAGGTACAGGTACAGATACAGGTACAGGTACAGACACAGGTACAGATACAGGTACAGACACAGGTACAGACACAGGTACAGATATAGGTACAGATACAGGTACAGACACAGATACAGGTACAGACACAGGTACAGGTACAGATACAAATACAGATACAGGTACAGGTACAGACACAGGTACAGACACAGGTACAGACACAGGTACAGGTACAGATACAGGTTCAGACACAGGTACAGATATAGGTACAGACACAGGTACAGACACAGGTACAGATACAGGTACAGACACAGGTACAGACACAGGTACAGATACAGATACAGACACAGGTACAGATACAGGTACAGACACAGGTACAGATACAGGTACAGATACAGGTACAGACACAGGTACAGGTACAGATACAAGTACAGATATAGGTACAGGTACAGGTACAGATACAGGTACAGGTACAGATACAGGTTCAGACACTGGTGCAGATACAGGTACAGATACAGGTACAGGTACAGATACAGGTACAGATACAGGTACAGATACAGGTTCAGACACTGGTACAGATAAAGGTACAGATACAGGTTCAGACACAGGTACAGGTTACAGATACAGGTACAGATACAGGTACAGATACAGGTACAGGTACAAACACAGGTACAGATACAGGTACAGATACAGGTACAGGTACAAACACAGGTACAGACACAGGTACAGACACAGGTACAGGTTACAGATACAGGTACAGATACAGGTACAGATACAGGTACAGGTACAAACACAGGTACAGATACAGGTACAGACACAGGTACAGACACAGGTACAGACACAGGTACAGATACAGACACAGGTACAGGTACAGACACAGGTACAGACACAGGTACAGATTAAGGTACAGACACAGATACAGATACAGGTACATACACAGGTACAGATACAGGTACAGACACAGGTACAGACACAGGTACAGATTAAGGTACAGACACAGATACAGATACAGATATAGATACAGGTACATACACAGGTACAGATACAGGTACAGACACAGGTACAAATACAGGTATATGTATAGGTACAGACACAGGTACAGATACAGGTACAGACACAGGTACAGATTACAGGTACAGACACAGATACAGATACAGGTACAGACACAGATACAGATTACAGGTACAGACACAGGTACAGACACAGATACAGGTACAGACACAGGTACAGACACAGATACAGATACAGGTACAGACACAGGTACAGATACAGGTACAGATACAGTTACAGACACAGATACAGATACAGATACAGATACAGGTACAGACACAGGTACAGACACAGATACAGATACAGGTACAGACACAGGTACAGACACAGGTACAGACACAGATACAGACACAGGTACAGACAAAGATACAGATACAGGTACAGACACAGGTACAGATACAGGTACAGACACAGATACAGACACAGATACAGGTACAGACACAGGTACAGATACAGGTACAGATACAGGTACAGATACAGGTACAGACACAGGTACAGACACAGAGATACAGACACAGGTACAGATACAGGTACAGACACAGGTACAGGTACAGGTACAGATACAGGTACAGACACAGGTACAGATACAGATACAAACACAGGAACAGATTCAGGTACAGACACAGGTACAAACACAGGTACAGATACAGGTACAAACACAGGTATAGACACAGGTACAAACACAGGTACAGATACAGGTACAGACACAGGTACAAACACAGGTACAGATACAGGTACAAACGCAGGTACAGATACAGGTACAGACACAGGTACAGATACAGGTACAGACACAGGTACAGACACAGGTACAGATACAAGTACACACAGAGATACAGACACAGGTACAGATACAGGTACAGACACAGGTACAGATTACAGGTACAGATACAGGTACAGATACAGGTACAGATACAAGTACACACAGAGATACAGACACAGGTACAGGTACAGATACAGGTACAGACACAGGTACAGATACAGGTACAGACACAGGTACAGATACAGGTACAGATTACAGGTACAGATACAGGTACAGACACAGGTACAGATACAGGTACAGACACAAGTTCAGACACAGGTACAGGTACAGATACAGGTACAGACACAGGTACAGACACAGGTACAGATACAGGTACAGATACAGGTACAGACACAGGTACAGATACAGGTACAGACACAGATACAGACACAGGTACAGACACAGGTACAGGTACAGACACAGGTACAGATACAGGTACAGACACAGGTACAGACACAGGTACAGATACAGGTACAGATACAGGTACAGATACAGGTACAGACACAGATACAGACACAGGTACAGATACAGGTACAGACACAGGTACAGACACAGGTACAGATACAGGTACAGACACAGGTACAGACACAGGTACAGATACAGGTACAGACACAGGTACAGATACAGGTACAGACACAGGTACAGATACAGGTACAGATACAGGTACAGACACAGGTACAGACACAGGTACAGATACAGGTACAGACACAGGTACAGATACAGGTACAGACACAGGTACAGACACAGGTACAGACACAGGTACAGACAAAGATACAGACACAGGTACAGATACAGGTACAGACACAGGTACAGATACAGGTACAGACACAGGTACAGGTACAGACACAGGTACAGATACAGGTACAGACACAGGTGCAAATACAGGTACAGACACAGGTACAGGTACAGATACAGATACAGGTACAGACACAGGTACAGATACAGGTACAGGTACAGACACAGGTACAGACACAGGTACAGACACAGGTACAGACACAGGTACAGGTACAGATACAGATACAGGTACAGATACAGGTACAGACACAGGTACAGACACAGGTACAGATACAGGTACAGGTACAGATACAGGTACAGACACAGGTACAGATACAGGTACATATATAGGTACAGGTACAGACACAGGTACAGATACAGGTACAGACACAGGTACAGATACAGGTACAGACACAGGTACATATACAGGTACAGACACAGGTACAGACACAGGTACAGATACAGGTACAGATACAGGTACAGACACAGGTACAGGTACAGATACAGGTACAGACACAGGTACAGACACAGGTACAGACACAGGTACAGATACAGGTACAGACACAGGTACAGATACAGGTACAGACACAGGTACAGATACAGGTACAGACACAGGTACAGACACAGGTACAGATACAGGTACAGACACAGGTACAGATACAGGTACAGACACAGGTACAGACACAGGTACAGATACAGACACAGGTACAGACACAGGTACAGATACAGGTACAGATACAGACACAGGTACAGATACAGGTACAGACACAGGTACAGACACAGGTACAGATACAGGTACAGATACAGGTACAGATATTGGTACAGACACAGGTACAGGTACAGATACAGATACAGGTACAGACACGGGTACAGGTACAGACACAGGTACAGGTACAGACACAGGTACAGGTACAGATACAGGTACAGGTACAGATACAGATACAGGTACAGACACAGGTACAGATACAGGTACAGATACAGGTACAGACACTGGTACAGATACAGGTACAGACACAGGTACAGACACAGGTACAGACACAGGTACAGACACTGGTACAGATACAGGTACAGACACAGGTACAGGTACAGACACAGGTACAGACACAGGTACAGGTACAGATACAGGTACAGACACAGGTACAGATATAGGTACAGATACAGGTACAGATACAGGTACAGACACAGGTACAGACACAGGTACAAACACGGGTACAGGTACAGATACAGATACAGGTACTGACACGGGTACAGGTACAGACACAGGTACAGGTACAGACACAGGTACAGGTACAGATACAGGTACAGACACAGGTACAGATACAGGTACAGGTACAGATACAGGTACAGACACTGGTACAGAGACAGGTACAGACACAGGTACAGATACAGGTACAGACACAGGTACAGACACAGTTACAGATACAGGTACAGACACAGGTACAGGTACAGACACAGGTACAGATACAGGTACAGACACAGGTACAGATACAGGTACAGACACAGGTACAGGTACAGACACAGGTACAGACACAGGTACAGATACAGGTACAGACACAGGTGCAGACACAGGTACAGACACAGATACATGTACAGATACAGACACAGGTACAGACACAGGTACAGATACAGGTACAGACACAGGTACAGATACAGGTACAGATACAGGTACAAACACAGGTACAGATACAGGTACAGATACAGGTACAGACACAGGTACACACACAGGTACAGATACAGGTACAGGTACAGATACAGGTACAAACACAGGTACAGACACAGGTACAGACACAGGTACAGACACAGATACAGATACAGGTACAGACACAGATACAGACACAGGTACAGATACAGGTACAGACACAGGTACAGATACAGATACAGGTACAGATACAGGTACAGATACAGACACAGGTACAGATACAGGTACAGACACAGGTACAGACACAGATACAGACACAGGTACAGATACAGGTACAGACACAGATACAGGTACAGACACAGATACAGACACAGATACAGGTACAGACACAGGTACAGATACAGGTACAGACACAGGTACAGATACAGGTACAGATACAGGTACAGATACAGGTACAGACACAGGTACAGATACAGGTACAGATACAGGTACAGACACAGGTACGGTATATCAATTTCAACACGGTAGTAGTCTAATGACACATCGGTTCCTCACGAAATATCATAATACCCCCTCACCGCCCTCGCCATCATCCCTCCTCCCCCAAAAAAAAAACTGAACATAAGTGTGTGACAATGTGAACCAGTTTTAAGCTGTGTGGTACAGTGAGTGTGTGTGTGTGTGTGTGTGTGTGTGTTGAAATTATACGTCTATTGAGTAACAGGATCTTATTTTCTGAGTCTCCATGGTCGGGCTCTTTAAATATCATTTTTTTTTTTTGTATCTTCGTCTGTGTGTGTAAGAGAGAGAGAGAGAGAGAGAGAGAGAGAGAGAGAGAGAGAGAGAGAGAGAGAGACACGCTCTCTCAAGTCACTCAATACGTTCTTATTTTATTGAAGTTAGTATAATATAATCCGGTTTCTTATTATACGTACTGTTGCTAAGAGACAGAAAAAATATTACATGTAAATTGTTTTCATGATAAACGACAAGACTGAACAAAGTGAGAAAAGGTGAACATTTATTTTTTGAGGGGCGGTTAAGTGAATTTCCCTGAATCTCCGCGCGGTTGTGAAGGTTCCAGTAATGTCGTAAGTCTTCAATAATATCTCTCTCCCTGTAAGACTTCAGAGAGATCTCTTTGTTGTCTCGTGAGATAATGTATCGACCCTTCGGAAAACTCTATTTATATTGATAATATATCAAGTACCAAAGATATATTTCAGATATCGTTTTGCTTAACTGCTATCATTCAAAACGATCAATATAATTATACAGTATATTATCTTGAGCTGTCATGGATTCTTTGTTTATCTTTATCCTTATTCATATATGTTTATACTTTTATTATTGTTATTTTCACCGTTATAATACCTTCAAATTTTAGGTTATCCTGATTCCTATTTAGGCTTTGGTTGTTATACAGGGTGATGCACTTAAGGGAAAAGTGTCACAAAAGAAGAACCCGTTATAGTACAATAGTACATCCTTCTTTCCTCACACAGCCAAACTGTGGAATGCTCTGCTTTTATTGTACCATCAAAACCGTTTTATCGGAAATTATCATGTAAATAAATTAGTAATTACCATTGCAATAAACATAATTGCCAACTAGACATAATCCTGAAAGCTCTGTCCTCTTGTTCAACCTTATTACTGTACAACCCAGGTTGTACTGCTCCCCCATTATACTTATGTTTTTAAGTTCCACTCTAATTTATATATATATATATATATATATATATATATATATATATATATATATATATATATATATATATATATATATGTGTGTGTGTGCGTGTATGTGTGTATATATATGTATATGTAAGTATAAATAAATAATTAAACAAAATAATATTTAAAAAATAAAGTAAAATAAAATAAAATAAAAAATAATAAATATTAAATAATAAAATAAATAAATATTGAAGTGTTAACCGTGGTAACACTATGAGATGTTCTTATTACCACCATGCTATTGTACTATTCCAGATGATACTAAATGATACATAATACTTCCTTGAGATAAATGTATAGTATATATCAGGTGCCTCAAAGAGAGCTCAGGTTCTCAACTGGCTCAGCCATGTTAATATTGTTATTATTATCCACTCTGTGTCTGTGTTTTCTGGCTAAATAAACTGTTACAATTCAATTCAATTCAAATTCTTCTGTGTTTCCATACTCATACTTTGTCTCACTTCAAAAAGATGGTTTTCCGGCATCTTCGTGGTGTAGATTAATATGATATTTTTCTTTTCTGTTATTTATTTATTTTTACTCTTATTTTTTCGCCCCCGAGGCCCCATTGTGGGTCGATGACCTGTGCCCGGGTGGGCTCTCCCCCCCCCCCCCCCCCAAAAAAAAACCCATTAAGCTTTGCGCCGTCGATGGCCGAAAGACAAACATTCGCCATGAGATTAACGCCACCAAGAAGACGCTACAGCGATCATTCACTAATATGAAAAACGGTTCAAAAATAGCGGCTATGTAAAAAAAGAAACTCCGGGGCTACCAGCCAGTGAATTACCCGGCACATGAAATGAGGAGGATGTGCTCAGACATAATAATATTAATAATACTGTAATAATAATAATAATAATAATAATAATAATTATTATTATTAATATTATTATTATTATTATTTGTTACCGCAAGCCCTAATGAGTAGGATAAGCCTCAAATAAATATTAAGTTAATAATAATAATAATTAACGATTTATTGAAAAAGTTCTGCAGCCCGAAGGCTGAAAATATACATTGGACATAAATGACTTATTACATACATTGGTGGTTTAACAAAAGCCTTCATTAGAGAAAGGTGAAGGAACATACAGTGAACATACAGATTAATGTAGGTGATGAACAGCAAACTCGTAGTGTAGTAACTCCCTCCCAGATGGTGTTAGGAGGAACTCACGTGGTGTAGTAGTTCACTCAGATGGTGTTATGAGGGACCTGGCGTGGTGTAGTAATTCCCTCACAGATGGTGTTATGAGGGACCTGGCGTGGTGTAGTAATTCCCTCACAGATGGTGTTATGAGGGACCTCACGTGGTGTAGTAATTACCTCACAGATGGTGTTATGAGGGGCCTCACGTGGTGTAGTAACTCCCTCACAGATGGTGTTATGAGGGGCATCACGTGGTGTAGTAATTCCCTCACAGATGGTGTTATGAGGGGCCTGACGTGGTGTAGTAATTCCCTCACAGATGGTGTTATGAGGGGCCTCACGTGGTGTAGTAATTCCCTCACAGATGGTGTGATGAGGGACTTGACGTGGTGTAGTAATTCCCTCACAGATGGTGTTATATGAGTGAGGTTTGGTCTTAGGCCTTCCTATCCTAGACGAGTTTACACATCGCTGGTTGTTGTTGGGTCTCACCGGCCGTTATCACTGGGTACCTGGGACCTCACTGTGTGAAGGTTAACTTGGGTATGACTGTTACTGTTGAGTTGTTCTCACTGACTTAAGCACTGTTCACCACTGTTCACCGCTGTTTAACACTGGGGAGGAGGGTTCAGGGGAGGGGGTTGGTAGGGGCCAACTTAACAGTTGACCTGGCTGCTCCGAGAGGAGCGCCAGGTACGTCTTGACCCTTAGGTGGTCAAGGATGTTAGGTTGTAAGTCATGTCATGTTTATTGGGCGTGCCTGCTCGTATAATGAGTATCGAGTTAGTGAAGAGAGAGAGACAAGGAGAATGAATGATGGTGTAGTAGAAATGTGTCAGCCCAGGCAGCGCCTGCGTCGAAGGGCACTGATAGGCTGACACTCTAACTTTACCATCATAGAGTGAACACACAGTCTATTCAATTTGAGACCTTCAACACGAAAGTTCAACTTGTACTTAAGTTAGCTGTAGGTAGACTGTGTCCATTGTATTGTTTATTGTCGTGACAACATGGAAATATGGGAATTAATCATTTATATATGATTACCTACGTATGATTTATTATTCGAAATACCAAGGATGAATTGTATTCAACAGGTTGGACCGAATTATAACGTTGGAGTTGAACGGGACTGGTCTTACTATCCTTGGTGGGCCTCACGCTACTAATATTATTGTTATTTGTACCTTCACTGGTACTGTATGTGTGTGTATGTAGACATGTTGAGTGCAGTATGGGTGTAGACGTGTGTGTGCTTTTATGTGCATGTAATGTCTGTGTGCATATGTGTGTGTGTGTGTGTAGACAGGTGAGTGTAGAAATGTGTATGTGCAGACATGTGTGCATGTAATCTTATGTGTAGACATGTGAATGGACATGTGGGTGTATGCATGTGTGTGTGTGTGTGTGAGTGTGTACACATGTGAGTGTAGACATGTGTGAGTGTGCACACATGTGTGTAGACATGTGTGAGTGAAGATGAAAAACTTGGCAACCTTGAAGCAGTGTTGCCAAGGAGGGCGGGGTGTGGTTATTATTTCTGAGTTTATACTGGGGTCATGTCTTACTGGGGTCATGTCTTACTCATCTCATGTCATACTGGGGTCATGTCTTACTGGGGTCATGTCTTACTCATCTCATGTCATACTGGGGTCATGTCTTACTGATCTCATGTCATACTGGGGTCATGTCTTACTGATCTCATGTCATACTGGGGTCATGTCTTACTGATCTCATGTCATACTGGGGTCATGTCTTACTGATCTCATGTCATACTGGGGTCATGTCTTACTGATCTCATGTCATACTGGGGTCATGTCTTACTGATCTCATGTCATACTGGGGTCATGTCTTACTGATCTCATGTCATACTGGGGTCATGTCTTACTGATCTCATGTCATACTGGGGTCATGTCTTACTGATCTCATGTCATACTGGGGTCATGTCTTACTGATCTCATGTCATACTGGGGTCATGTCTTACTGATCTCATGTCATACTGGGGTCATGTCTTACTGATCTCATGTCATACTGGGGTCATGTCTTACTCATCTCATGTCATACTGGGGTCATGTCTTACTGATCTCATGTCATACTGGGGTCATGTCTTACTCATCTCATGTCATACTGGGGTCATGTCTTACTCATCTCATGTCATACTGGGGTCATGTCTTACTCATCTCATGTCATACTGGGGTCATGTCATACTGGGGTCATGTCTTACTCATCTCATGTCATACTGGGGTCATGTCTTACTCATCTCATGTCATACTGGGGTCATGTCTTACTCATCTCATGTCATACTGGGGTCATGTCTTACTCATCTCATGTCATACTGGGGTCATGTCTTACTCATCTCATGTCATACTGGGGTCATGTCTTCTTGATCTCCTGTCATACTGGGGTCATGTCTTACTGATCTGTCATACTGGGGTCATGTCTTACTGGGTTCGTGTCTCACTGGTCTCATGTCTCACTGGTCTCATGTCTTACTGGGGGCATGTCTTACTGGGATCATGTCTCACTGGGGTCATGTCTTACAGGTCTCATGTCATACTGGGGTCATGTCTTATTGGGGTCATGTCTTATTTTGGGTCATGTCTTACAGGGGTCATGTCTTACTGGGGCCATGTCTCACTGGGATCATTTCTTACTGGTATCATTTCTTAATTGGGACATGTCTTTCTGGTATCACTGGGGTCATGTCTTACAGGTCGCATGTCTCACTAGGGTCATGTCTTACTGGGGACATGTCTTACTAGGGTCATGTCTTACTGGGGACATGTCTTACTGGGTTCATGTCTTACTGGTCTCATGTCTCACTGGGGTCATGTCTTACAGGTCTCATGTCTCACTGGTGTCATGTCTTGCTGATCTCATGTCTCACTGGGGTCATGTCTTACTGGGATCATATCTCACTGGGGTCATGTATTACTGGGGTCATTTTTTACAGGGATCATGTCTCACTGGGGTCTTGTCTTCTTGGGGTCATGTCTCACTGGGGTCATGTCTCACTGGGGTCATGTCTCACTGGGGTCATGTCTCACTGGGGTCATGTCTTATTGGGGTCATGTCTTTTGGGGGTCATGTCTCACTGGGGTCATGTCTCACTGGGGTCATGCCTCACTGGGGTCATGTCTTATTGGGGTCATGTCTTATTGGGGTCATGTCTTTTGGGGGTCATGTCTCACTGGGGTCATGTCTCACTGGGGTCATGTCTCACTGGGGTCATGTTTTATTGGGGTCATGTCTTTTGGGGGTCATGTCTCACTGGGGTCATGTCTCACTGGGGTCATGCCTCACTGGGGTCATGTCTTATTGGGGTCATGTCTTATTGGGGTCATGTCTTTTGGGGGTCATGTCTCACTGGGGTCATGCCTCACTGGGGTCATGTCTCACTGGGGTCATGTCTCACTGGGGTCATGTCTCACTGGGGTCATGTCTCACTGGGGTCATGTCTCACTGGGGTCATGTCTCACTGGGGTCATGTCTCACTAGGGTCATGTCCTACTGGGGTCATGTATCACTAGGGTCATGTCTCACTGGGGTCATGTCTCACTGGGGTCATGCCTCACTGGGGTCATGTCTTATTGGGGTCATGTCTCACTGGGGTCATGTCTCACTAGGGTCATGTCTCACTGGGGTCATGTCTCACTGGGGTCATGTCTCACTGGGGTCATGTCTCACTAGGGTCATGTCCTACTGGGGTCATGTATCACTAGGGTCATGTCTCACTGGGGTCATGTCTCACTGGGGTCATGCCTCACTGGGGTCATGTCTTATTGGGGTCATGTCTCACTGGGGTCATGTCTCACTAGGGTCATGTGTCACTGGGGTCATGTCTCACTGGGGTCATGTCTCACTGGGGTCATGTCCTACTGGGGTCATGTATCACTAGGGTCATGTCTCACTGGGGTCATGCCTCACTGGGGTCATGCCTCACTGGGGTCATGTCTTATTGGGGTCATGTCTCACTGGGGTCATGTCTCACTGGGGTCATGTCTCACTGGGGTCATGTCTCACTGGGGTCATGTCTCACTAGGGTCATGTCCTACTGGGGTCATGTATCACTAGGGTCATGTCTCACTGGGGTCATGTCTCACTAGGGTCATGTCCTACTGGGGTCATGTATCACTAGGGTCATGTCTCACTGGGGTCATGTCTCACTGGGGTCATGTCTCACTGGGGTCATGTCCTACTGGGGTCATTTATTATGTGGATACAATAATAGGGATAATATAATTGATCTGTAAGAAGAAAGAAAGGAGGAAAGAAAGGAGGAAAAAGAAGGAAGAAAGAAAGAAGAAAGAAAGAAGAAAGAAAGAAAGAAGAAAGAAAGAAAGAAGAAAGAAGGAAGGAAGAAAGAAGGAAGAAAGAAAGAAGGAAGAAAGAAGGAAGGAAGAAAGAAGGAAGGAAGAAAGATTGAAGGAAGAAAGAGGAGACGGAACTTATCCACATCTATGAAGACAATGTAGACCCCTTCTGTTCCATCCTCCATACAAACAATAACCTTCTATACTAACCTTCTATACTAACCTTCTATACTAACCTTCTATACTAACCTTCTATACTTGCAGCCTTAACAACACTGGCTAGAAGGTCGTTACACACACACCTCCAGGTATATACGGCGTCTGGTGTGTCGTTTAACCCCCACTCTAGGTCATTGTTTGCAGGGGCTGTGAGTTTCTCCTGCGTGGTATATTGTTGTTTGGGGGTTTTCGTTATGTGGTTGTTTAAGTCATCTATGTCGGTTGAGATCGTAGAAGACTCAGTAATCATGGTTTGTCATCGTCTCGTACTAAGCTAATACTGGAACTTGGGAATTTGTTTTAATTTATAATTCTTTTTCCTGCTTTATGTCAAACTTGCCTGCATATTTGTACGTTTCACAAGTTCATGTGCGTAAATTGACACATGAAGTACTTGGCCGCTTGGAAATACTGTACATCTGTTTTGCGGTCACACACGGGTGTAGTGTTACATATTATGACAGCATTACTTTTTTTACTTTAACTTTGATCCTTTTCGCCACTGAACGGCTCGTTAGCCACTTGGGAGGTTGGTCACGCCTGTTACGCACGGTGGCAAGTACTGGGCATGTACAGTCGTGAACAGAAGTCCTGTCGCCCCTTGTGCTGTTCCGCGAACCAAGAGATTCAGACTCATGAACCCGAAGCATTATTCTGCCCATAAATGCTTCGGATTCATGAGTCTGAATCTCAGGGTTCGTGGAGCAGTAGAAGGCGCGACAGGACTTCTGTTCACGACTGTACAGGCTCCTGAGTGTATCCAAGGACTTTAATTATAGTATTAGAATCCTTGGTAAGCATCAATGAAGCTAACCACCAACAGACTCTTGCACTCATTACCGTTCCTCGTTAAATGTTTGACTTGGGACTAAAACAAACATGACAATCTATCGTGGATGTTTCTACACTAGAGTAATCTATTTTCCCATCCTGTACTAAATGTTTGTATTCCTTTTCTTTTCAAACAAGCTATAATAGCAGAAGAAAAAAATATTAACCCCTCTTTTGACTAGTGCAAATATGGAGGCAATTTTGAAAAATCACAGAAACAAAATTCTAAATTAAAAAAATTACAGAATTCCAGTAATAGTTTTTTTTTTTTTATTATTATTATTATTGGGCACTCCCCTACAGCCTTGTGCAAGGTGAAGCGCAGAAGCGTTTACAGCGCCCAACAGGGAAGCATGCTAAGTTCATGCTTGCCTTTATGTCTCATGAGTTAAGGGCGTAGAAGCCTGAAGAGTCAAGGGCATAGAAGCCTGAAGAGTCAATGGTTTTATGTCATCATGTTATTGGAAGCTCCGACAACTTGTTCCTGAATACGAATTTGCAACTTTCAATTTACACCAGGTACCTACTTTACTGCTAGGTGAACAGGGACTAATGGGGGCTAGGAAGTAAGTCCAAACAACTTCCACCGGCCCGGGAATAGGTTAGGTTAGGTTACGTTTGGACTTAGCCTATAACCTTAAGGACGCCTTACACGGTCAATATTTATTGACAATATTTTATTTTCAATATTTTTATTATTAGCAATAGTCGCTACGCATGTTCAATATTTCGGATAATCTTGTCAGCCAGTCACCAAGTGAGTGAAGACAAAAATATCGGCTCATAAAGCTTGTGTAGCTTTATTCTTGACTTTTGTATCAGAAAAAACCTAATAAACGGAAGCATTGGGTGAAGGAGAGGCTTACTCAGCGACAGAAATACACTCTCACAAACCTGCTGAAGCAGACAAATGATGCAATCAATGATTTGATGCCAAAGAGCCTAATGTAGCCTAACGTATCCTAACATAATCTATATTATGTTATGATCATTCATATTAAGAACATCCCAATCATCAGAACGAATGTTTATATTTGCATGGTGTTTAGTAAGCTGTTTCACTTACCTTTTTCTGCTGAAACCATTCATGACAAACTCTTGCAAGGGGTAATTTGTATCCCAAGAAAATTCAGTTCTTCAAAAGTCCAGCATGACGGTTCATAAACTTCATCCACCCCAGAGCCTGAACGCTTGGAATCGTTGATTTTCTTCAGCTCCTTCCTATAATTTGTCCTCAGTGAAATTATCTTCTTTTTGACATAGTGGACACTCTTCCCTACAACTGATCTCCCGTCTTCGCCTCAGCCAATCAGCAGCGAGTTCCATACCACAGCCCCGCTCCTGAACTGCCACTTGCCCTCCTCTCCTCAGCCAATCAGCAGCGAGTTCCAGACCATTGTCTCTGCCCCCGAATTGCTCGCTGATTGGCCACCTGCCTTCCTCGCCCAGCCAATCATCGGCGCCTTTTCATTTTGCACCTCGAATCTTGACTCGGCAGGATCATATAAATAACCCCTTGCCTCGCCAAGAACACCGGCACAAGCAACAACATTGCTGAGATACTCAGCACAGTGGACAACAAACCAGCTTTGGTGGTTCCTCGACTTGGAGAAGGCCTTCGAACTAGCAAATCCACTGGCCATTATAACGACGCTCGCCGACAAGAGTCAAAGGAATGTTGCTGGGGTGGATCCAGAACTACATTACATAGAGAGAAGCAAGAGTACGCTTTCAGTGGGCAACGTCAAGCTACAGGGTCCACGAAAACGGAACCCCACAAGGAGGCATCCTCAGTCCAACGCTGTTCAATGTCCTGATGGAAAATCTAGTCAGACTACCTTTCAGACAAACACCCAAGCTCCTCTGTTATGCAGACGACTTGCAGCTCATAGTAAGAGGAGCAGTGTTGCACCATACAGAGTTTGTGAATAGCAAATTGTCTCAGTCTATTTTTCATGCAATATTATCTTTTTGGGGAGATTAATAATCTGAACAGTATTTTGAGTAGTTGCTGCCTTGAATGTTAAGTCGTTTCGCAGGAAGTCAGTTGAGTACCAGTCCTTGTGTCTTTGAGTGTGCACTGTGCAGGTTGTTGTAGTTACAGTGGGTTATAGTTGTTGATTTTTTTTGTAAAACGATGGCAGCTGTTAACGCGGATCAGGGGACCGTGGCGACCAAAACCGCGTCTGAGCTAGCAACGGAGGTCCAAGCTCTTCGGGCTAAACTAGCTTAGTGAACGGAGGGAGGAACCGGCTATGCCTACTTTCCCTGCCTCGGTTCCACTTTTGTCCTCTCCTAACGATAGGCCCAGCCGATCTCCTGGCCCCCATAACCACCAGTACATTTCGAGGCTATCCAGTGACAACCTCGTTGGTCTTAAAGCAGATAACGTCATTACTAAATTTTGTAACAAAGTAGAGTACAATGCTGTTAGCTCAGGGGATAGATGGCAGGTAGCTACCGACCGCATGGACGAACAAGTTGAGGCCATGGTCCAAGCAGAACTTGATACAGACGAGGAAGATTGGGAGAAACTTAAAGTAGCCTTGCGGAAGTTGTTTGAAAAACCAATCCCTCTGGAAGATGCCTGGGAGGAGTTCGCACGACTAGAGTACAATCTGGAAGATGATCCCCGTTGTTTCTTGAGCCAACTTAAGGTAATGCTGGCAACCATTCTCTGCCGGTATGGACCAATGCCAGGTAAAGATCAGACATTAAAAGATAAGTTTTTCCACCCGTTGCCAAAACAGTTGAAGGAGGAATTGAGGTATTATTATTCCCTTTGTTGTCCAGTAGACACGATGGCCGCACGGTTAGAGAGGCTTCGACACAGCTATCTGAAGGGTAACAAAAGTGGGTATCCCAGTATTAGACAAGTACAGAAGCCAACGAACCAAGGACCTCCAGTAATGTTTGAAAGAGCCTGTAGTGCGGAAAGTAACGTAACAGGAGGAGCTTGTGGTACCACCAGTCAGCGAGATCGATACGATAGAGCCCTCTCGGAAAATCCTCGCAAAACTTTAGTTGGAAAGCGACACGGACCTTACTGTCCATATTGCCGACATCAAAGTCATGATACCTGTAGTTGCCCCTTAAATCCACCCTCACGTTCATGTTGGGATTGTTTAGAAGTAGGGTGTCGGAGAAACAGTCAACCCTGCCCCGGACGCTCAGGTCGCCGGCCTTATCCAAAATATTGACATAAGCGGGTTCCTTCCAATGTGTTTCCCTGCGTCTGGTTAACTGTAAATGAACGTGTCTGTCTTGCTTTAGTAGATACAGGTAGTGAAGCCACCTTCATTAAGGAGAGTTTAGTAAAAACTTTGAATATAAAACCCATTAAACCTTGTAAACATAGATACCAGGGTGTTACGGGAGATGAGTTAAAAATCAAAGGTAAAGTAGTCATAACAATCCAAGTAACACCAAGTAACACCATGCTATTGTTGTGGATGATAAGTACTTTGATGCAGAGGTACTATTCGGAGCAGATCTCCTCGGCAGATTTAGAGTAACTTGGGAGCGTAAAAGGAAACCTTTCATTTGGGCAGGCCATTCACATGTATCTGGGAGAGTGTTGACGAGAGAGCTCATGAAAGGAATCAAATGCGTCAATAGATTGTCGTTAAAGCCCGATGTACCTTGTCCACCACAGTTGAAGAGTCTCCATCTTGATAGGAAGACTATTGTAAGAGGCCACCATGCACCGATCATATCCATCAAAGTGAAAGTAGAGAAAGGTCAGATTCTGAGCGTACGATTTACACATAAAAGTTTCAACCAACAACCAGAGATATGTGTTAGAGTACAGCCAGATTCACGCATATATTTGCCAGTAAGTAATTGTACCGATAAATCCGTGTATTTGAGAGCTGGCACTGTCATTGGCGAATATGAGTTAATTCCGGAGGAGATAATCTCATATGTTGACGTTAAAGGAAATCACTTGGGGCATATTCAACAGGTCTATGACAAATTGTGTAAAGTAAAGTCTTCAACTGAATTATCCCTTTGTGCACCTCATCACCTAGCCATTCAAACAGAAGGGGAGAGAAGATCCTCAAACCAGTTCAAAGCAAATGTAGGTGATGATCAGAGAGTACCATCCTTTGACTGTGTAGTTTGTGCAGGAATTCCCAACGGTCCAGTAAAGAATGTCAGACACATCCAAGAGATTTCCAACAGCATGATACCGGAATGTGATGAAGTAAAAGGCGGAACCACTAGACAAGAGAAGTTGAACGAGTTAATTAGAAACCAACAGTGGCCCCATCTACACAGAGAGATGCCTAAACAGATTTTTTCAATAAACCGTTAATTATTATTATTATTATAAACATTTGCGGAAAGTAATTTTAGCTCATGATTCCTTGTTTGTTTTAGGACCACATGAAATAGGGTCAATTGCTGGTATACCCGCTAACAGTCAGCTCGCCAACCACAATCCTGTCAGAGGACCACAGTATAGACACCCCGAGAAAGCAAAGGAGATAATTAAAGAAATGATAACAGATATGAGGGATCGTAATATTATTGAACCATCGACTGCCGCCTGGTTATCCCCCATTGTTCTGGTAACAAAACCCAACAGTTCAAAGCGTATGTGCTTAGATTTTCGAGCGGTCAATAAACATTTGAAGGTTGACACACAACCCTTGCCACGAATTGACGAATTAGTAGAGAAAGCTGAGGGAAACAAGTATTACGCCACATTAGATTTGAAAGATGCTTATTATCAGGTCATTCTTAACGACAGTAGCCGAGATCAAACTACTTTTAGCGATGGGTATAATCTATGGAGGTTCACACGCCTTCCATTTGGGCTCTGCCAGTCCTGCCATTTTCACTCGAGAAGTCAACAGAGTATTAGCTCCCTTAGCAGTTGAAGACTGGGTACGAAACTATCTTGATGAGGTAATGGTTTGGGCTCCTGACTTCCCCACCTTGTTGCAAAGACTCACCAGAGTATTTGAGAGATTTGAAGAGATGGGTATTAAACTAAATTTGTCTAAGTATCAATTTAGCCATAAGCAAATTAAATTCTTAGGACATGTAGTTTCAGAGAGAGGCATTGAGCCTGACCCAGAAAATGTCCAGGCTTTGACTGAGTGTAAACCCCCAACTAATGTTAAACAAGTCCGCCAGTTTTTGGGTATGTGTGGATTTTACCGTAAACATGTTCCCGAGTTTGCCAAAGTAGCTTACCCCCTCACTGAGTTAACGAAACAGACTGTTGATTTTGTATGGTCCAATGAGTGTCAAGAAGCATTTGAGAAGATAAAGCAAGCACTAGCTTCACACCCAGTTCTTGTCAAGACAGATATTTATAAACCCTTTGAATTGCATAGTGATGCCAGCAATTTCTGTGTAGGCGCTTCCCTTAATCAGGTACAGGAAGATGGCTCTTTGCGACCAGTGGGTTATTTTTCTAGAAAGTTAAAGCCGGCAGAAACTCGTTATTCCACCACCGATAAAGAAGCGTTAGGCATTGTGTTGGCATGCAGGTTCTTCCATCATTTTCTTTGGGGTACGCAGTTTACCATTATGACAGACCACCAACCTCTAACATCCGTCTTTAGAAAGAAAACCAAAAGTCAGCAAATAAACCGTTGGATCTTAGAAATGAGAGGTTACGTCTATGACATTGAATACAAACCCTGTAGAGCTAATGTAGTCGCTGATGCCTTAAGTCGACCAGTCAGAGCCTTGAGAAAAGTCATGCAAGACCATGTAGCTGCTCAATTTCCCACACTAGAAGGTTTCACACAGGCAGAATTTGGTTTAGAACAACAAAAGGAACCAAGATGGCAAGAGTTAAAACAGTATCTAGAAGGAGGTAAACTTCCGCAACATTAGTACCCAAAGGCCACCGTTGATAGTTTTGAAGTAATAAATGGAGTATTGTATCTAGTAAAAGAACAACTTGATAAAGCATTGCAGTATTGTCTAGTAATCCCTCAACATTTACGTAAAGCCACATTAGAGTTGGCGCTTGACAATGCCAAGTCAGGTCTTTTAGGACGGTGGAAGACCATCACCAGAGTAGCAAATCTGTTTTATTGGCCCAGCTACCGTAAAGATTGTGTTGATTATGTAGCATCATGAGAGATGTGTCAAAGGTTCAAGGGAACTAAGGGACTTACGCAACTTTGGCAAGAATTACCAGTAGTAACCAAACCACTAGAACGAGTCTCGGTAGATTTGACTGACATGCATGCAGGGATCAGTGATTACTGATATGTGTTAACGATTATAGATCATTATTCAAGGTTTGTTAACTTCTCTCCATTACGCACCAAGACCACTCAAGAAGTTACCCGTGAATTCGAGAAATTTGTTAATGTTTTCGGTAGACCTAAAGTAGTGATTGCGGATAATGGAGTTGAATTTACTGCCGCACAGTTCAGGGAGTTCTGTCGATTAACTAACATTAAGATGTGTTTTACCTTGCCTTACCACCCCCGAGGTAACAGTATCACGGGGAGGATGCACCGAACCTTCAAGAACATTTTGTCAATCATGTGTGAAGATAACCCGCGTCGCTGGCCACGATTCTTGGGTCCGACCCAATATGCGTTGAACACTTCTTTTCACACAACGACTGGAGTGCAGCCACACTTTGCGTTCTTCTCCCGGCATGCGCAGAGACAAGTGGGCATTGAGTTACCACTAATAGAAAACGAGACTACTGAAGGGTTGAGAGAAGCTCACAGAGTAATTAAAGAAACTTCTGAACGAATGTCTAGAGAATTCCGGGACGTAGCAAACCGAGATAGAGTCAATCAGACAGTACAGCTAGGGGAAACTGTTTAGGTGAGAGATGAAGCTCCTATCCCAGGTACAAGTAAGAAATTAAATACTAAGTGGAAGGGCCCGTATGCAGTAACTGATGTCATACGCAATGGTGCAGCGTATGTTAACCCACCTTTCAGATGAGACCGAAGTAATCCGACGAGCAGCAGAAAAAGTGAAAAGATGTATCAATAGAGATATGTTTGTCCAGATCAATGACATCCAGGTTCCCCCTACTGATTCTTCCTCAGAATCAGAACCTGGTGAGAGAGATGCTATACGGGATGAGTGAAGAGAAAACCAGTGGTGAGACTGGGTCTTTAAAAAGCAGTGGATTTTTTTTTAAGTGCACCCCCTGGGTTGGTGATGTGTAGTTGATGGTGAAGTGCACAATCTGTTGTAGGTAACTTTGGTAATATGGAGAGGAAAAGAATTGAAGATGTTTTCTTTTGTTTGGTTGAAAGTATTTTGCCGAGGGATGGTCAATTTGCAGTAAAGACACAGAGATTGGAAGATGGATTGGCAGTTATGTAATCATCTGATGGGTATCTGTTACTGGTTGAGTAAAGATACCAGTTGGGAGTTCTCAAGTTCTGGTTTGTAAGTCCTACGTAGGCTGGTTGTTGTTGGTGTATAGGTGTAGAGTTCGTGACTTTCAGAGAGTATTCGGGCATGGAAACATGGCACCATTACTTCTACATGGCAAATGCCATAAGTACAGACAGTTTTTGGTTTGGTTGTGTTCTCATAAGGACCGTTTCGTTTGCATTGGATTCTTGGGAATACCCGCTCGTTCGGAATCCCTCGAATGTTGCTGCCTCTCGCGAGTGTGACATGACTCTTTAGATTAAAGTCAAACAAATCATTCCTTCGACTTGATGGGGTCCGTTCGTTTATGTCCTAGCTTGAGAAATCCATGTTAAATCTCAGGGTGTCCGGTAAGCATTTGACCAATCGCTTTAAAAGAAACTTTCCTGTTACCTATGAACATTGAAATTTGAGTTCTGTAAGTAAATATTTTGGGGTGTGCACTTTACCTACCACGATGAGGGTGTATTTTGTAATATGTAACATTATTATTGTATGATATATTGTATCTGTAACACCATTCATTATTATTGTATGATATGATGTATCTAACCCCATTTGTTTTTTTTGTATGATATGTGGTATCTGTAACCCCATGTATTATTATTTTTGGTGCCACTATGTCATCATGCATGTATCCCCATATTTTTTATGAAGGTGTGTCACATTCTATTTGAATGTTAACAGATTTTCATTTCTTTTGCCCAATTCTGACCACCGGTAGGGAATTATTTCTTTCTATTTTTATTGGTAAAATGTATGTGAATTATTTGTGTATGGGAAATTATATTTTGTATTAATCATTTTATGTGTATGTAACGACATACGTGTTTTCTGAACGTTACCACATAATATAAATCTTGGGGAAGGGGGAAAGCTTTGTCATGATCGTAATGACGGCTAACCTGTTAAACTAATGATCCATATTACGCTTACACGTCCACAAAACCTTCTGAGTCTCCCAGTGGGAATGTCCTCCGTTCTCCCTGTTTCTTTGATGACGTCATCGAGATGTCGTATGTTTGTTGACCAATTGTAAACTCTTTCTGCTACCGAGAACCTGTAAACCTTTTTTTTCACCTATGATTAGCAGGGACTCTGATAATCATAGTGAAATTGTGGTAGGGAGGTTGACTGAGGAATGAGTTGATATTCCTGGAACGGAACCTTTCAAAATCTGCTCCTCAGGTTGCAGCAAGGCGTTGCGTGTTGGGACCTGTTGCCATCCAACCTTTTGTTATCAATTTAATTCTTGCTTTTGCTAGCTCAGTCAGAGCATTGTTTGTAAAGATAATAGTAGGGAATGAAACTGAGTTCGTAGTCTCAGTTTCAAACGTCAGAGTGTTACAGTAACGTAATTCAGTGAAATGGTTGAGTAGGTGGAATCCGTGACCTTAGCATGGGTGGAAGGCGGCGGTTCTTTTTCAAACCAGTCAGCGCCATGCTCCTCCACCCACAGGTAGGTCACTCCACTTTCTCCGTGTTGTAATTCGTCATTTTTAAGTGATTTGACCTAACTAATAGTTTGTTGGTGCAAGTGTTAAAGTAACGTAGTTAATGTGCTTTGAGTGAAGTATTTTATGTCCTTAGTTAATGTCCCTTTGAAACGTTGAGGTTCATTACGAACCGTGAGTCAGCGCCATGCTCCTCCACCCACAGGTCCCTATCGCAGCCTAGGCCGTGTCTGTAGCGTGGATGACGCATCCACTAGTCTTGGGAGATGTCTGAGGTCCAGTAGAATCGAGTATCCCGTGAACCCCTTCCGTCAGAAGCTCCACTACCACCTATGGGGCCCATAGCTGGCCAGTATTCCCCCTGACGCCATGCCCTGTGGTGAACCCGGATCGTCAAGCCCACAAACCACTGCCAGCCCCATCATTGGTGGATGAGTACAGTACATAGCTCTGTAAGGCTATTTGTGTGGTGGTGTTAGTCCACCGGAATTATCGGAGTGTTGGAAGGTGTCACTTGGTGATGAGACTCCCATGGCGGCCGCTGGAGTATTGCCCCTGGGGTATTGAGTGTTGTACTGGCAGGTGCCACTGGTTTTATTGGTACTAAGGTGCTGTAAGAGTTTATGTGTGTTTTGGTGTGTGTACACCCGGTAGTGGTGCAAGTAAATTGAGCCTGAGGGCATGGTACCAGGAGTTCTATTTTGGGTGCATACAGCATCTTTTCTGTTACCATTTTTGTGTCTCAATAAACAGTGTATTTGTATGTGGGTCTATGATTCACCTATAGTATTCACCGTTGTTCTTTCCCTAATACTCGATACTATATTTACATGAACCCATGGGCCTTCCTCTCACGTCACGCTACCAGGTCAGAGTATCAACGTAAGTTGTAAGAGTGCCGAGCCCTCGCAGGGTGGCAGCTTGTGTTGCGCGCTCTTACAGTCGGTGGCCTCGTGGTTCCGCAGTAAGTAGTAGCAACCCGCGCTCTTACACAGTAGGAAAAGAATCCGTCACCAAGCAGTAATAGTGGAAGATAGCATGTTGAATACTGATGTATTTTTGGGAGCAGACATTTTAGGCAGATTTGGAGTTTGGTGGCATCGCGAAAAAAATCAGTTCATTTGGGGGGGTCATAAACAAATTTATTGGAAACCAAATCATGGAGGAAAGTTGCGAACGGTTGTCAAAGTCAACAAACTCAAGAACGCTTCGTTCTTACCTTCTCCCAAGGAGCTAACTAACTTACACG
Source organism: Homarus gammarus (assembly GCA_958450375.1). Taxonomy (NCBI): domain Eukaryota; kingdom Metazoa; phylum Arthropoda; class Malacostraca; order Decapoda; family Nephropidae; genus Homarus; species Homarus gammarus. The sequence continues at coordinate 1,398,179 of CAUDMG010002955.1, read as the reverse complement.
TTGATATGAAGACAATAATAAGTGGGCACAGTTCTCAAATTAGACCAGTTAAAGTGAAGGTAAGGTTAGGTCAGACCTTGAGTATCAGATTTACGCAGAGGGGGTTGAAGCAACAACCGGATGTGTGTGTGGTAGTCCAAGATGATTCCTGTGTTTATGTTCCTATGAGTAATGTTTCGGAGCAGCCAGTTTGTTTGAGTCCTGGTGCTGTCTTAGGTGAATATGAAGTAGTTAATGATGAGGAATTCTGTTACTTTGATGATGACGGGAATAATCTCGGAACTATCTCACACATTTATGAAGAGTTAGGTAAGGTAGACCGGTCTGTAGAAATACCACTGTGCTCACCACATCACCTGGCCATACAGAGAGAAAATGATAAGAGGTCTAACAAAATCCCCTTAAGACTGACTCATGATGTGAAATCCCCAACTCAGTGCATACTTTGTAGTGGTTTGGAAAATTCCCCAGTCCAGAAAATTAGAAGAGTTCAAGAAGTATTAAATTCTATGGCACCAGACTGTGATGAAGTGAAACGTAGAGAAACTAGACAGGACAAATTGAAGGAGTTAATTAGGACCCAGTAATGGCCACACTTGGATAGGGACATGCGGACACAGTTGCAACAGGTGGTAATGAATCATGATGCGTTGTTTGTCTTGGGTCCAAATGAAATAGGAACAATTAAGGGTTTGCCAGCTAACATCCCATTGGTCAATGAACACCCCGTAAGAGGACCTCAATATAGGTATCCCGAGAAAGCCAAGGGTACTATTCAGGAATTGATGAGAGGTAGGGACATCATTGAACCATCAACCGCTGTCTGGCTATCACCTATCGTGTTAGTAACTAAACCTAATGGATCAAAACGTATGTGCCTTGATTTCCGAGCCGTCAACAAATCATTTGAAAGTAGATATACAACCTTTGCCAAGGTTGGATGAATTAGTTGAGAAGGCTGCCGGAAATAAATATTATGCCACCTTGGATTTGAAAGATACTTACTATCAGGTAATTCTCGACCATAACAGTAGAGATATAACCACCTTCAGTGATGGATAAAATTTATGGCGGTTCAAACGCCTCCCTTTTGGGTTGTCGGCCAGTCCCGCCGTTTTTACTAGGGAAGTAAACAGGGTCTTAGCTCCTTTAGCAGAAGAAGATTGGGTCAGGAACTATCTAGATGATGTCATAGTGTGGGCTAATGATTTCAATACCCTCATGGGCAGATTGGCTAAAGTATTTGACAGGTTTGTAAATATGGGAATCGGATTAAATCTATCTAAATGTCAGTTTGGTCAAAGACAAGTAAAATTCTTGGGACATTGTAGTGGACGTCTCCCCTACAACTGCGTAGCCGCATTCCAATGCCACAGTATCCTAGCAACCAGCCACCTGCTACGTCTTCCCTAGCAACCAAACGAGCGGCCCAGGGGGGGGGGGGGGGGGGGGGCGTCACCAGATGCCACAGTATCCTCGCAACCAGCCACGTCTTCCCTAGCAACGGAGTCGAGAAACCGGCGAGTTTACTTCCGGCTGCTGTGTATATAAGCTCTGTCTCTCCATTGAGATTCATTCTGGTCTCTCTTTTTGAACACGCAACACCTCCTCCTCCGCCGCTGCCTGGCGGCCCTCGCTTCTCCTCCGCCTGCCTGGCGGTCTTCGCTCCCGCCGGCGAGCATGGCGACCCACCAGCTGTCCTTCTCTGAGCGTCCTCACCAACCAGCTCTCTTATTCTGCTCTCGGTTCCTGAACACGCAACACCTCCTCCAAGCAAGCTCTTCGCTGTCCAGCTCTCATTCAACCAGGAGGCCAGCAACAGGCAACATCTTCTCTAACGGAGCTCCTGCACATCTACCTCCTTCAACACGCTACTCACCGAACGTGTCTACTGAGCAGCTCCCCACCACACGGCATCTCCAGCACCAGACTGTCTACCATATAACTTATATTATATAAGAAAACCACCACCTTAGAGTTTCCATCCATCCTGTGTGCTAGACAACATAATATCACGAAACCCTACAACATATTGTTTCAGAGGAAGGCATTGAGCTGGATCCAGAGAATGTAAAAGCAGTAACAGAGTGTAAACCACCCACTAATGTCAAACAAGTCCGACAATTTTTAGGGATGTGCGGGTTTTATCGTAAGCATGTTTCAAATTTTGCTAAGATTGCATATCCTATCACGGAACTCACTAAGAAACAAACTGCCTTTGCATGGACAGACGAATGCCAGACAGCTTTTGAAACATTAAAGCGGACATTAGCTTCCTTTCCAGTACTGGTAAAAGTAGACATGGATAAACCATTTGAGCTACACAGTGATGCTAGTAATTTTTGTGTAGGGGCATCACTGAATCAATTACAGGCTGACGGTTCTTTGCGTCCTGTTGGATATTTCTCTCGGAAGCTAAAGCCCGCGGAAACACGGTATTCCACCACTGACCAAGAAGCATTAGGAATAGTGTTAGCCTGTAGATTTTTCCATCATTTTCTGTGGGGTTCCCAATTTACCATCAAGACTGATCACCAGCCGTTAACGTCTGTTTTAACAAGAAAACTATGAGTGAAAGAATGAATAGATGGATGTTGGAAATGAGAGATTACATCTATAAGATCGAGTACAAGCCGGGTAAGACAAATCTAGTCGCGGACGTATTGAGTAGGCCGGTAGGGGCCCTAAGGAAAGTAGCCAGGAGTAGGACGGCAGGTCGGTTCCCTCAGCTAGACGGGTTAACGCATAGGCAGTTAGGGATAGAACAAAGAAAAGAAGAGAGATGGGAAGCATTGGCTAGTTATTTAGAAGGAGGACAGGTACCCAAACATAAATATCCCAAGACGACAATTGACAAATTTGAAGTAATGGATGGGGTATTGTATTTAGTGAAGGAGCAAATTGATAAAGCATTGATGTACTGCCTTGTAACACCTAATCATTTGCGTAGAGCAGCATTAGAGTGGGCACATAACAGAGAGACGTCAGGTCACTTAGGACAATGGAAGACCATAACCAGAGTAGAGAGCCTTTTCTATTGGCCCAATTATCGCAGAGACTGTGTGAAATTTGTAGAATCATGTGAAGTGTCAAAGATTCAAAGGGACAAAAGGGTTAGAACAGCAATGGCAGGGGATGTCAGAAGTAACTAAACCTTTGGAGAGCGTATCTGTGGACTTGACAGACTTACATAATAGTGCGAGGGGGTATCGCTATGTGTTGACCGTCATAGATCACTATTCTTGGTTTGTCAATTTCTATCCTTTGAGAACAAAATCCGCTCAGGAAGTGACAAGAGAATTTGGTAAATTCATTAATGTTTTTGGTAGCCCTGGAGTAATCATTGCAGATAATGGAAGTGAATTTACAGCAACACAGCTTAGAGAATTATGTAAAGTAACTGGCATTAAGAATTATTTTACATTGCCTTACCACCCTAGAGGTAATAGTGTCACATAGAGAATGCACAGGACCCTTAAAACAACACTTGCAATCATGTGTGAAGATAATCCACTTCAGTGGCCAAAATTTCTAACTTCCGTGCAGTCGGCTCTGAACACGTCTGTTCATGCCACAACTGGGGTACAGCCTCATTTTGTTTGTTTTTCGAGGCATGTACAGAGACAAGTAGGAATTGATTTACCTATAATAGAGAATGAGAGTAGTCAAGAGTTGAAAGAAGCCCATAGGTTGATAAAAGAGACATCTGCCAGAATGTCACGAGAGACAAGAGAGAGAGCAAATAGATCAAGAACGAACCAAACTATGCAGTTAGGAAAAACAGCATGGGTGAGGAATGAATGGCCCAGCCCTGGGACCAGTAGGAAGTTGAATACCAAGTGGAAGGGTCCGTACACTATAATAGAAATTATACGAGATGGTGCCGCGTATGAGTTGACTAACCCCTTGGATGAAAGTGAGGTGATGAAGAGGGCGGCTGAGAAAGTAAAGAGGTATGTAAGTAGAGACATGTTTGTTCAGCTGAATGAGCCCCTACTCCCACCCTATGATTCTTCCTCGGACTCGGGTTCAGACGAAACAGATGAGGAAAGTGATGACGGAAATGTGGAAGGTCAACCTGCAAGTAGAATCCCTGTGAGGCAGAGGAGACCAGTAGTTAGAATGGATTTGTAGGACATATAGTTCCAGGATGTTGCTTCAATTGAATATTTTTGGCTTTCCAGTTTGATCGGTTGATTTGTTTAATTATAAAGTTTTTGGTGGGGGGAGACAGTTGCTCAGGTGGTTTGTCGGATTATTTTTTTTTGGGGTGTTGACTTCGTCAGTTGTAATGAAGTCACCCCGACATTTTAAATACCAGTTCTTACGAGCTGAAGTCCTGAAATCCGGTTGCTGCCTATGTTGTCGAAGAGAGAAATCTCAGTTTTATGTGTTGTCAGAACGTTTATGGGTGTTGACTTCGTCAGTTGTAATGAAGTCACCCCGACAGTTTAAATACCAGTTCTTACGAACTGAAGTCCGGAAATCCAGTTGCTGCCTATGTTGTCGAAGGGAGAAATCTCAGTTTTGTGTGTGTGTGTGTCGGAATTTTTTTTTTTTTTTTTTTGGGTGGGGTTGTTGACTCACTCTGGGTGATGGAGTCACCCCGACCTTAAAATACCAGTTCTTCTGAACTGTGAAATAGAAAATCCAGGTTTTGTGTTATGAGCCCCATTGTGTGATTATAGAACCAAGGTTTTATGTTGAAAAGGTGAATTATTATTGAAACGAACTAGTAATCTGAGGAAGTGTCTGATGTAACTAATTCCCCAAGAATTTAAATTCCTTAGTATATGTAATTTCATGCAGAGAACTTTTGTTGTAGATGTAATGTCAAAGAGTCAGTTTATGTGTTGGTGCCAAAGGTATGTTGAGGTAACACTCTGATGAACTGTTAGGGACATGTTCCCTATACTGTATTTTACTGAAATAATGGAATTGATAAGTTGTTGCATGTATCGGTAACAGAGACCCGAGTATGAAAAGTTTAAGTCTCCTTATAATTTTTTTTTAATGATATATTGTGTACCGAAGTAGCAGGATTGTAAACTGTTGTCCGATGTATATTGCAGTGGAGACGCTCGTGGGAAACGTTTAAGTCTCCTTATGTTTTGTTTTATGAATTAAGGTACTGTTATCACGAACTGTTAGGATGTTGTCGAATGTATGTACACTGCCGCGTTAGTGCTTTTGCATATTATTCCGCATAATATGAATCTTTGGGAGGGGAAGGCTATGTACTGCGCACATCATTGTCATTCCTAAAAAACCCCTTTAATTCATATTACGCCACATAATATTCAAATCTACCGCGCTTGTAGAATCTCAGAGAACGGGAAACATTGATATAGGATAACTCACCTACTCAATGTTACTGAATCATGTGTTGTATTGTACCCAGGTACAGTTATATAATATTAATTGTATGTATTCATAGCATTAAGGAGAACTCAAGTTATCCATAAGATGATTGGGGAAGTCCAGTTGAGCCGGACTAGTGTACTGTAGGACTAAGTGTGGATCGTGGTTTGAAGGTCATATTATTTACATCTGTGAACGTGTAGCAAACATAACTTCCGCAGATATCATATGAAAATACATGAGAACAATGATCTGGAAAAGGATAAATGTATCAGAACTATGTGAGGTGTTGGAAGTGACCCAGAAACTATACTTGAAAGGAAATATCTTGCATGCATCGGTGTGAACTTAATACACCTCGTATCCTCGGGTGGCGTATACCCACGACATGTACAGTGATCAGAGAATCTTATGTCTGTGTTCAAGTAGTGCAATGTGTGAGAGGAGGATCCCTAATTACAGTTTTAAGTGAAGTGGATACCCACACTCTGAACATACGGCTTTTGTTTCAAGGCAGCGTCCCTTGTACCCGGCCTACAGGTGTGAGTTCTTCATATAGCCACTCAATTTCCCCAAGAACTGTCAAGCCCGAACCGTATTCTAGTATGCAAGTTAGGATTAAATTATGGATTTATAAAACACCAGGTCACAATAAACGGGAAAATGGAGATGTGAGAGCCATAAGAAATCAAAGTAGAAATTAAAGATTGGAAACTGTAGGCCTACGCGGTGAGGAGCGGCAGGGCACTGCCCTCAGTATCCTTTGTTCTCCCATCGCCTCAGGTCAGTGTCCTCCATCGGGCTACATCCCGCCCTGAAAAAGGCTTATATAGCAGTTATTACATAGAGTGAAATAGGGATGTGTTGGGGTGGGTGATAACGGCCCATCAGGCATTATTTCTGAGTATCCTTCGTTCTCCCATCACCTCAGGTCCCACACGGTCGGAGCACCTTGTTGGGCGTCGGCCATTATCCCTGTGACCTTCCCACCATGTGAGATGATTACTCCCAGCTATGCTATGCCACTGTGAACCTGTGGATTCCCGGCATACCACCACACATGAGGAGGAATACATAATGAAATACGCAAGAAACTCTGCGGTCGTCACTTGGAGCGACCGATCATACCAGGCGTAGAAACAGTACTGGTATGTCTCTTGGTGAAACCCTCGTCTCTACCCACCGAGGGCGGTGTGCGAACGAGGTGCCTGATATGTGTACCTAGAAATCACAAGGAGTCCCATACCTGCAGGTGTGGAGTATAACAGGTGTGGTGAGCTGGTGCTGCAGGGAGGTGAGATGACCTAAGGTGCTATATTCCATACAGGTGGAGCAGTATGACGTGTGGAGTGTTATTGTAAGAAGGGTAACCCAAATCATCGTTGTTCTTCTGAGGAAGGCCAACTCATTTGTATTTTACCGGAATGCAGTATGTTTTATAAGGAATAAATTAGTTAAGACATGTTATGGTTTCACCCTTCTTCCCCTCATCGATTTGGTCAATGAAAAACCCAACCCAATGCCTAGTTCACTCTGCCCGCTACCTAACGAGCTACATACTGCCCAGAGGGGGTCTGGTGGCAGAAACCCTTAGAAATTAAGACTATAGTTAAGTTATCCCCTTAGACTTAGTGACCCCAGAATCTGGCAGTATAGTATTACTCCTCACCAAACCATAAATATGAATACCCTACCAGAACACCAACAAATAACACTCCGAGAACTCCTACACAGCCTGAGGAAATTTAAAGAGAAAGCACCAGGAATTACAGGCATAACAAGAAATATGCTACTAAATCTACCCGAGAAGGCACTGGAAGCACTACTCAGTATATACAACGCCTGTCTAGCTGACGGATACTTCCCGGACTCACTGAAGAAGGCCAAGATGATTTTAATGCCAAAGGACGGGAAGGACATCAAAGAAATGTTAGATTACAGACCCATATCACTATTGGAAGTAACAGGGAAACTCCTGGATAAAATATTAAATGCAAGACTAGTGAGATTTCTAGCGGACAACGAAAAAAGAAACAGCCGACAATATGGATTCATGCCAGACAGAGATACCCACACAGCCATTGCCACCGTTACCCAAATCATTGCACAAGAAAAGGGAAAGGAAAATCAGGTAAATATAATATTAAGAGACGTAGATAAGGCCTTTGATAAAGTCTGGCACTTAGGTGTAAAGTACAAACTATTAAAACTAAGTCTCCCTCCCAAATTAGAAAGAATATTATGTGACTACCTCGATAGCAGAACCGCCCAGATCCAAATAGGAAAACACACAGGTACGACATTCCAACTGGAAAGCGGAGTCCCCCAAGGGGGGTACCTGTCACCCTCACCTTACACAATATACAGAGCAGACATTCCACCACCAGTGGCATACAGCAAATATGTCTTGCTCGCAGACGACGTAACCCAATTTGTAAACGCCTCAGTTAAGGACGTTTAGGTGAAGGGCAAGTCGGACGGAATGATTGAAACCCGTCTTTTGACGCATTCATTATTTATTGATGTGGTCAAAACCTGCAGAGAACAAGGCGTTCATTATTATACCATGGTGATCTATCTGATACATAATTAGTTAGTCTCAGACGTTTTCATCTAAATTATAATTGATTATGAAGCATAGTGACATGATACAAAGTTCATAACTCTATTAATTATAGCTACACTTCATTCCGCATTGTCCATTTTCTCCAGATAAGGCAGAAACGAGTAGGCATAATTAGTCCACAATATTTCAGTACTGAGGGGCATGTCATCACTTTGGCTGTACTTACAAGTGCGGGTCAATGCGAACCAGTATGGTGTTCCAAGGGACAATAGTACTGTGTGAATTGTTCCAGCACAAAACTCGGCCAGGAGTCGGTGTTCACCACAGAGGGCTGGTCCTCACAGCATCACTCGAGAGGGCGATCTGCCATCATGGAGGCCAGGCGGCCACGCCACCCTTTAAACCATACACTCAGCAGAATCAGGGCATCTTGTTTGTGCAGGTCGCGTGGGTGGGGGGGGGGGGGGCGCACGTGGTCGCAGGCTGATAGATTGAATGTTTGTTTGGGTAAGGCAACGCCAGCACTGTAGTTGAATCCAGCGGCGATTACACCTTGGTATGAACATGTTAAGGGTCTAGTTAGATTTGACGATGAGCGTCCATACACCTGGTGACCACAGCAAATTGATCTTCCTTTAAGTCCCATTTTACGCTGAGTGCCCGTTCCAACAGGAGTATTTGTATTTCAGATCAACCTCTTTCACTCCTATGTGACTTTCCTCCACAGGTATGGAGTCAAGTACGTCCTTGCAGTTACTCAGCCTATTTAGTGAGTCGGAAGACCCCACCGCCAGGACACGTCGCAACTGCTCAGCTGGTCATATCCATTCATTAGTGGACTGCAATGAAAGGAGTAAATCTTCCGCATAGAAGTTCCGTTGGGCGTCCAGTGCGTCGGCATGAAATATATCTTTATGATCATGGAAGGTCCTTTGTAGAACATATATGGCAAACGAGGGACTCCAAACACCGCCGAAGAGATGTACCGTCATCCTGTAGGAGAGAGGGGCACATAACATGTTCCCTTCTGGCCACCACAGAAACCGTAGCACATCCCTGTGCTTTGGAGTGACTTTCACCTCACGGAACGTGAATGAATTTGGTCGTCATCGACCAACAGGGGGAGTTTTACCGCATCTTATGGGACATGAGATGCAGTAGGAAGAGAAGGGAAGGGGGAGAGAGAGCGAGATGGGGGTTGTATTTTGAAGCGTCAGCGACCAGTCCATTTGCTACTCGATAAGAGAATGAGATGTGGTGGCCAGATGTGGGTATTAGCTATAGGGTGACAGTGTGTGAGGACAGTGAGCAGACGAGGCATAGGAGGGCAGTGAGCAGACGAGGCATAGGCGAGCAGTGAGCAGACAAGGCATAGGAGGGCAGTGAGCAGACGAGGCATAGGATGGCAGTGAGCAGACGAGGCATAGGATGGCAGTGAGCAGATGAGGCATAGGAGGGCAGTGAGCAGACGAGGTGGTCTGGCTTCGTGTCCGGAGACGACTTCTAACAAATATCTAGCAACTGTGTGCCAGTGACCCAGCTACAGAGTTTAGTGTATGGTGATAACTCACCCAAAATCTTCTGCTACTTTTCTTTCGCGTGTCATAACAACAGATCCGTCACAAGTGAGTTTAAACAATTGTATTCAGCCAACTTGAGAAGTTAATCACTTGATTGCTATTATTAATAGAAATGACATAAATACGAAGTATGATGGATACTATTTGTGTGTTTGGTATTTACAACTGATTGTGGGACATGTATTTCCAGGTATGACCGAATAAACATTGTCGTGTAATACTGTACGAATCTCATTCAAAACCCAACCTCACCCCAATCAGGCCGTGAGTCTGTAGTGGATTTCTCCCCTACAAACGCTGTTTGTCGCTGAGTAGCCGACCCCGCGAATTCCACAGTGTATGCCTCATGGTCTAGGTCAACCAGCGCCGCCTTACATGACGGAGGTCAACTATTAAGCCACACCTACCTCCGCTATATAAGACCTGACCTCGTGGTGACCTACCTCTTTTCTACCTACACCAACCAGCCAGCAACACCTCCAACTCCTCCGCCGCTGCCTGGCGGCCCTCGCTCCCGCTGGCGAGCATGGCGACCCACAAGCTGGTCCTCCTCTGAGCACCCTCACCAACCAGCTCTCTCTACATCACGCTTGTAACCACGCTGCCTTCCCAGCACCAAGCTGCATTGTACATCCAATACAATATGTACACAGTGAGCACATTGTGAGTTTCCTTTCTCCATCCCATCCTGAGTGCGAACCAAACCACCATACCCCACAAGTCGTTACAAAAGGTGACTAAATATTTGTTTAAAAAAAACATTATATATATATATATATATATATATATATATATATATATATATATATATATATATATATATATATATCTTGATAAAATCACACAGGAGAATGGAAACAACGGAGTACCTTAGCTTTCGTCTTTATTCAAGACATCTTCAGTTGCCTCTGAAGATGTCGTGAATAAAGACGAAAGCTAAGGTACTCCGTTGTTTCCATTCTCCCGTGTGATTTTATCAAGATTTATCTTATCCACGTTTTCATTGTGGATTTACATGAAATATATATATATATATATATATATATATATAATATATATATATATATATATATATATATATATATATATATATATATCTTGACAGTGGCGGCTCGTGAAAAATAAAATGGAGGGACTGCAAGCCTCACACAACAGTAGGATACACAAATTTGACCTACCTCAGGTATGAGTTGTAGTTGATGTCCACGAATTCCCAGGGCATGGTAGTAGTGTTGGTGGTAGAAGGGATGGCCGAGGTGGTGATGGACCAGTATTAATTGAAAATAAAGTCGGCGTGTCTGCTCTTCGATGTAGCAAAATTGTTTATTACTATTTCATTAAAATCCTTTATTTCTGTTACCATTTTATTTTCAATGGATATCACTGCTAAAGCAGACAGTCTGTCATTCACCATGGTACTGCGCAAAAAAGTTTTAATTCTCTTCAAAGTTGAAAAGCACCTTTCTGCTTCTGCCGTTGTCATTGGAGTTGTTATTAAAATTTTCAGCAACTTGACAGTGTCTGAAAATGTTGACTGTAGATTATTGTCATTCATCATCTCCAACAAGTCTATGAGACTTTCTGATTTACACAAATCTTCTCTTGTGTACAGTACAGTAAGTTCAGTTCTCAATTTGCCTTTTTCAAGCATGGGATATGCTGCAACTGCTTGTTCAAGTTCATTACTAGGGAAATTTTTGGTATACACTGGAAAATTATTCACTAAAAGTAACTTGCTTGCTTCCAAATCATTAGTAAAGCTGAATCTCTCTCTGCACTGCAGCAAAATTACGTCACAGACCTCCTTTGCAGCAGCTTATTTGTCTGTTTTAAATTTTCTTCTTTTCTGCTCAGGAGGCAACAGCAACACCATCGCATCACATTCGTCTCTTAACTTCTGAACTGCGTAATTAAAAACTTTTAAAGAGGCGTTAGCCTTAGCTGCATCAATATTTCTAGACTGAAGCTGAGAGAACATGATGTCAACATGAGGCATTACTTCGGAGAAAAATTCCAACCAAAATTCGAATTCAGGATCATTCACAATTCTTTTGATACCAGCTGCTGCAGATCCAGTTTCTCTTGAGTTAGATGCTTCCAGTGTGCTGCAACATTCAATCAGTGCATCTTTCATTTCATGCACAGCATTGACTGTTCTGCTCTTGAAATTCCAACGTGTTGCAGATGGCCTTGGAATTCAATGACCAGCAACATTCTCCAATGCAGCCATTCTTTGTGGAGACTTAGAAAAAAATGCTGGTATTCCTGACAAGCTATTGAAAAATACACGAACATTGGTATTCTGTGATGTTGCCTTTCCCAAAATCAAGTTCAGTTGGTGGGCATAACAGTGGATAAAGTGGGCATTGATATACACTTCTTTTATTCTGGTTTGCTCACCTTTATTGCACCATCAAAAGTTTGGGCAATGAGCTTGTGTGGACAATCACCAATTAAAGTCTGGAGCTCTTTATGTAACACACTTGATAAGGCTTCTGCTGTCTGGTTGATAGGGTTAAAAAATCCCCAGAATCTCTCAACAGGCTTCCCTTGTAGCTCATACCTTAGAACAATTACCATCTGTGTTTTATCGTAAATATCCGTTGTCTCATCACACATAACTGCCAAATAATATGCATTCTTTACTTCTTCCTTGATCTTATTTTTGCAAATTTCCAACATAGATTCTAAAAGTTCATTCTGTATTGATTTAGATGTTCCTTTAAAAACTGTAGCGGTCTTTAAATGAGCATCTAAGCTAGAATCCAGTTCACAAGCAAAATCAACTAATCCACGAAATACTCCCGGATTCTTAGAGCTCGTTGTTTCATCATGTCCTCTAAGAGGGAGTTCAAATTTTCCACAAAATTTTACACAGTTTATGATTTTGGATAACACATCTCTGTTTTTTTTCACCTGTTCATTGTTTTGCAACAGAGAGCTTGTATACTGTGTCAATCTGAGCTGCAATGTTCACTTTACCCAGCAACGATAAATTAATCATGTTATTCATATGTTTGGCTGACTGCTCATGTTTCACTATTTTCTGTGGCAAATGCCTCAAGTCAGTCACACCACTTTTCGTCCATGCCGAGTCCCCACCAAACAATAAGCATGGAAAGCAGAATAAAGTATTTGCCTCGTCACAACCACAGAGCCATTCACATTTCTGATAAACACTGATGTTAAACTGGCGTGTATATTCTTTGTTCCTGCTTGTACTGTTCTGTTGAATGGATAAAACTGGTGTAGGTCTTCCTCTTGCTTTGATTTCAGTCTTTTCATTTAATGTCAGCTGGGAAAAGTTGATGTTTTGCAAATACTTCACTCGATTTTCCATCGTCAAAGGGTAATTAAAGAAAGCACGATTTAACCACACCGTCCACACGCAATGTAAACACGTTGTACGAGACTGAGCTGCTTCAAGTGCAGCTCATTGTGCGGCGGCGGCGCCAATTAATAACAGACATGAATCGTACAGCATTGACAGCAACTATGAAAGTAACTTAAATTTTGATCTGATTTTAATGAAAATTCACTTAGCAACGTATTGAAAATAATTAAATAACATATAAAATGATATATTTGTTGGTAGTGTATTATTCAGCTGTCTCTATAAAGGAATCATACGCCTGGCAGTGAGTGTCTGGGGGGATTGCAGCTCTGCAGCCCTATGCACGAGCCGCCACTGTATCTTGATAAAATCACACGAAAAGGGAAACAACGGAGCACCTTAGCTTTCGTCTTTATTCACGACATCTTCAGAGGCCTCTGAAGATGTCTTGAATAAAGACGAAAGCTAAGGTGCTCCATTGTTTCCCTTTTCCCGTGTCATTTTATCAAGATTTATCTTTTCCACGTTTTCATTGTGGATCTGCATGAAATATATATATATATATATATATATATATATATATATATATATATATATATATATATATATACATATATATATATATATGTATATATATATATATATATATATATATATATATATATATATATATATATATATATATATATATATAAACGAAGAAGATAAAAGTAAAAGTATATGAAAACTGTACTGAACTATTATTATTAACCTAACCGAACCCGAGTCGCAGTCGTGGGAGGCAAGTGCAGAATTCAGAATTCTCCAGAGTTAAAACGCAATTCTGTTAATGTTTAGAAAAAATCACTAACAATGAATATAAATGAGCCTGAGTATGTAAGAACGTATCTGGAGTTAGAGAAAACGGTTAGGGTAAACTAAGATATTTATAGAAGTCAAATGCGATTCGTAAGGTCGGACCCCCAGCTAGCAAAGCATCGCTATTAAAAGTTTAACTTTATAATTAGAACATTACTGTATAAGGACCTGTGCCTCTTATAACAACTTTTACTTTAATACTTACAACCATTGGTAGCGTGACGAGAGGAGGCTCGTGGGTATATGTAATGATAGTATTGTAGGGGTATCGAGATATTAAAGCACTCAGGATGGAAGGAAACTCTAATGTGGTTTTCTTGTATAATATATAAGTTATATGATAGACAGACTGGTGCTGGAGGTGCTGTGTGGTGAGGGGCTGCTTGGTAGAGACGTGCGGTGAGTAGCTTGTCGAAGGAGGTATGTGTGCAGGAGCTCCGTTAGAGAAGATGTTGCCTGTTGCTGGCCTCCTGGTTGAATGAAATGTTAACAGTGTGGAGCTTGCTGGAGGAGATGTTGCTTGTTCAAGAAGATTGGTCAGAATGAATCTCAATGGAGAGACAGAGCTTATATACACCCAGCAGCGGCTATGAGTCATGGTAGGAAAACCCGAGAAGTAGCCGGTGACTAGTTCCGTTGCTAAGATACGGCGGGCAATGGAATGCGGATACGCTTGGTTGCTAGGGAAGGCGGTAACAGGTGGTGGCGTGGCAGCTTGTAGGGGAGACGTCCACTACAGTATCAAGTAATAGGGAAGAAATAACGGTAGATACTGTAGGTAAATAATAGACACAATATACAAATACAATATTTATTTAAACATTAAAATGGAGGTAGGAGAAAGAATATATGTACCAACAGACGAAACCTGGTACTCTGCCCTCAGGCTCAAAATACTCACACCACTACTGGGTGGACATACTCAATAACACTCACACCACTACTGGGTGGACATACTCAATAACACTCACACCACTACTGGGTGGACATACTCAATAACACTCACACCACTACTGGGTGGACATACCGTACTCAATAACACCTAAACTCTTATAGTAACTCTATGTTTGTCTTTGATACCCCCAAAATGTTCTACACTAACTGAGGGTATACACAAACACTTGTTATCTTGAAAATAGGTTCTTATTCTCGTACGGGAGATATACAGAGGAACAAATAGACAGTGGGCTTCCACACCATAAGGACTAGCCATCTCAACTCTCTGTATCACTCCGCGCTGGCATGTACAAGCTGAATACATAATATGTAAATATAATAATTCACGTACATAACATGGTGCATAATAAATGGAAATATTACATAGGATTAATACATGTTCTGTAATACTTTACTATACATAATTAATAGAGTAATATAAGAATACACAGCTTAAGGTACTACTTTGTGTCCATATTATACACCTCCCTCCCCCCTATATGCTCATAGTTTCATCTTGAGCGGACCTTTAGTTTCTGAGTCGCTCGGACCTGCGGAGTACCGGGGCAGAAACACAAGGTGGGGATAGATTTACTGTAAAGACATCAGCATTAGGGGACTCAACTGGGGAAGGGTCAACACTGGGCAGCTCCACAGGTCGGAGGAAACGACGGTTCCTCCACCATACTCTACCACTAGGAAGACGCACTTGGTAGTCCCTGGACCGGCCAATACCCATGACAACCCCAACCTTGTCCCAGCGGTGAGATACCAGATCTTGAATCCTGACCTGCTGGCCGATACTCAACCTGGGAAGGGGGCAGGCATGACAGTCGTACCGAGCAGCAACATCTGCGGCTCGTTCTGCTGCACGGCGGTCACATTCTTCAGTCTTGGCCTGCCACTCTTGAGAAAAAGACTTTGGGTGGGCAGGAACACAAGACCTGAG
The DNA here is from genome assembly GCA_958450375.1 of Homarus gammarus. NCBI lineage: Eukaryota > Metazoa > Arthropoda > Malacostraca > Decapoda > Nephropidae > Homarus > Homarus gammarus. The sequence goes on along the minus strand of CAUDMG010002955.1, from coordinate 1,382,595 downwards.
ATGATGTCCATATAGAACCTGTGCTGGGGAGCGTCCGGTGAAGTTCGGGGTGTTGCGTAACTCCAACAAACCTCGATCGAAATCCTCGCAGTCGATATTTCCTGAGGGTGATACCTTAAGGATCAGGTGTTTAACAGTCTTGACTGTGGCTTCAGCGTGTCCATTCGCCTGGGGGTAGTGGGGCGAGGTCATGACATGACGGACTCCCCAACGGTCCATGAAGCCCCGAAACTCGTGGCTGCTGAACTGGGGTCCTCCATCAGTCCTGAGGCGGAGGGGAACACCAACTTCTCTGAAGTAATGCCTGAAATTCCGGATGGTAGCAGTAGCCGTTGTATCACTACCACAGGGGACGACAACAGGCCATCCAGACAATCGGTCGGCAATGACGAGGAAGGGCTTCCCTGCCACTGCAAAGAAGTCGGCCGACATAGACTCGAAGGGTCTTGAAGGGTTATCGTCGCACATTAAAGGTTCCTGTTGCTGGCTGGGTTGCAGAATCTGGCACGGCTCACAGGCACGCACGGTACTTGCAATGTCCGCGTCGATTCCGGGCCAAAATACAGTCTGTTTCGCCCGTCGCTTGGTGGCCTCCACTCCTCGATGGCTGTCGTGAAGGCGGGTCAAGGTACGGCGGCGTAGGGCAGCAGGAATGACTACTCGTGGACCATACAAGACGAGGTCTCCGTCACAATAGAGGTCCTCGCGTATCTTCCAGTACGGGAGTAGCGATTCATGAAGGTCGTATCGATCAGATGGAAATCCCTGGGACACACAGTCGACGAGCCGGGTGTAGGAAAGGTCGGCCCGGGCTGCGGTGCGGAGATCTTCAAGGGTCTTGTATGCATCCGGTGCTGTAGACTCTTCTGATGTGAAGACGGCCTTCAATGAGACTACTGACTTGAGGGATGCAGCAGCTGTAGAACACAACATCTCGTCCTCTGGGGTGGGGCGACTGACGGGCGCGGGACAGGGCATCCGGGATGCACAGCAGCTTACCCGCACGCCACACAGCCGTGAAGAGATAAGGCGAGAGCTTCTCTTTCAAACGTTGAAGGCGAGGATTCTCTACTGCATCCAAAGAGTAGTGATTGATAATAGATACAAGAGGGCGATGATCCTTGAAGAGGGTGAAGTGCTGAAGTCCTATCAGGTGGAAGCGGCACTTCGCCATCGCCCAGACAACAACCAACATCTCCAGCTCAATCGTGGCATATCGGGTCTAGGCGTCCGTCAGGAACCGGGATCCACACTGAATTAAGCGGAGTTGTCCACCGCCATGGTCCTGCATAAGGGCGTAACCAACGCCGTAGAATCTGGAGGCGTCAGTCTGGTGGACGGTGGGTAGGGCTGGGTCGTAACAGGCGAGGACAGGTGGACTTAAGAGGGCCTGCTTGACTCGCTGGAAGGCCTCTTGATGATCTGGGGTCCACAGGAATGTCCTCCTGGGGCTCAGCAGGGGGCGTAACGGCTGGGCTGCGGCGGAGATGTCAGGTGAAAATTCAGCCAGCTGATTGATCAGACCCAAAAAAGAATGGAGGTCTGTCAGGTTGGCAGGGGTTGGAAAATCCCTGATTCCACTTAATTTCTCCGGGTCAGCTGCGGTACCTTATGCTGAGAGAGTGTACCCACAGAAGTTCACTGATGGTGCGGCGACTACAAACTTGTCAGCGTTGAGGGTAATCCCGTACTTTCGACATCTGGTGAGAACTTCATATATTCGGGAGAGGTGGGCACAGTAGTCTTCGTCATGGAGTAAAATATCATCAACCACCTTGACACAATTCGTGACTCCTTGAAGGGCTGCGTCACCACGTTGACAGAATGCATCGCCCGTAGCGGCAAATCCCATGGGGCCTCTGCAATACTGATATCTTCCATATGGTGTGATGAATGTAGTCAAATGCTGGTCTTCTTCGGCCAACTCGATCTGCCAATAACCACATAAGGCGTCCATCGTTGTAAAAACTTCGCCTTCGGGTCCACATTTCGAACAGCTGCGAAGGGTGTGGGTGAAGGGTGGGCTGGACGGGAAACTTGCTGGTTAAGTTTTGACAGATCTGTGGTGATCCGTACTCCACCACGAGGTTTGGCGACGGGGACGAGAGGGTGGCACCAAGGTGAAGGTTCGTCTCCGGCCGGCTTGATGATTCCCTGAGCAACCATGGAGTCAAGCTCTTGTCTAACTTGCTCCTTGTAGGCGTGAGGAATCAAACGAGGGGTGTGGATGGCAAAAGGTGTGGCACCATCCTTAAGATGAATCTTCATAGGTGGACCCACCATCGGCTTGAGTGGTGTGGATCCTAAAGATTTCTTCGTAACCAACACGTCAGCAAACTCCTTGAGAAGGTAAACTCCTGCATCAGAAGGGGACGTGTTAGTAGAGATAGGGAGTTCCTTCAACCTGTTGACATGGGTGACCTTTAAAATAGGTTTGGGGAATTCCTTGTATGAGGGCCTGAGCTGTCACCATTTTATAAGGACCTGTGTGTCAGTAACAATTCCTTTTACTCTCATACTTATTACCATTGGTAGCGTGACGAGAGGAGGCTCGTGGGTGTCTGTAATGATAGTATCAAGTAATAGGGAAGAAATAACGGTAAATACTTTAGGTAAATAATAGACACAATATACAAATACAAGATTTATTTAAACATTAATATGAAATTAGGAGAAAGAATTTATATGTACCAACAGACGAAATCTAGTACTATGCCCTCAGGCTCAACATACTCACACCACTACTGGGTGGACATACTCAATAACACATAACTCTTATAGTCACTTAGCACCATAAAGACCAGGGCAACTGCCACTACAACACTCAGTCGTCAGGAGTGATACACAAGCAACAGCCATGGGGTCCAGCCACCATGAAGTACTTTCCGACGAACTCTGAAGATCCCAGTGGATTAACTCCACCACACAAATAGCCCTACTGAGTTAGACACTCATCCACCAATGATGGGGGCTGGTAGTGGTGTGTGGCTTGGTGATCCGGGGTCACCTCGCGGGCCGAGCGTTAGGGTCAGACAGGCCAGCTATGGGGCCCATAGGTAGTACTGAAGTGTCTGACGGCCGGGTCTCACGAAGATAACTGATCCTACTGGACCTCGGACCTCCCTCCAGACATAGTGGATACAACATCCACGCTACAGACACGGCCTAGGCTGCGTTAAGGACCTGCATGGGTGAAGGGGCGGGCACTTACTAACTGTGACAACGACAACTGCAACGTTTTTCCGAAGTGCAAAAGTTTCGTTGTAATAGCGTTTCATTAAACTTGTTACACCAAAGTTCCCGAATCGTTTGGGTTTTTTCTTATTGAAGCGTTTCCTATAACTAATATACAACTTTCTAGAAACTTTGCAATAACGGATGTGTACACAAACAGGAGGATGAGTGTGAGTTTTGTACCCATGTTTAAGATACAATTAAGAACGTCTCCGACACAACATGTAACAGGTGTAACCAGAGTCGGAATAACCATTGTGCCTTCATGCCATGGCACATGGGCCCCCCTACAGGTAATCATTGTGGCCCCCCTCCCCGCCCCCCTTAAAAAAAATCTTCGAAAGAAATTAAGATACTAACCTTATTTTTAAATTCTAAATTGTAAGTACTCTGACCTTACGACACGTGGACCAGGGGATAGGACGGGGATGTTATTGCCACGGTCTCTTTGTACCTAACTACAGGTATCATGATGGATGGCCCAGTTATCCTCCCAGGAAATTATCAGATGAGTGAGTGAATCTCCTTAAAAAATCCTAAACCTGCTGACAAATGCACAGGTCATAGACGATTATCAGTGGTAGCAGGGTGGATATGGGCCCCAACCATCAGTACTAGTGGGGTGGATATGGGCCCCAACCATCAGTGCTAGTGGGGTGGAATCGGCCCCAACTATCAGTGCTAGTGGGGTGGAATGGGCCCCAACCATCAGTGCTAGTGGGGTGGAATGGGCCCCAACCATCAGTGCTAGTGGGGTGGAATCGGCCCCAACTATCAGTGCTAGTGGGGTGGAATGGGCCCCAACTATCAGTGCTAGTGGGGTGGAATGGGCCCCAACCATCAGTGCTAGTGGGGTGGAATGGGCCCCAACCATCAGTGCTAGTGGGGTGGATATGGGCCCCAACCATCAGTACTAGTGGGGTGGAATGGGCCCCAACTATCAGTGCTAGTGGGGTGGAATGGGCCCCAACTATCAGTGCTAGTGGGGTGGAATGGGCCCCAACTATCAGTGCTAGTGGGGTGGAATGGGCCCCAACTATCAGTGCTAGTGGGGTGGAATGGGCCCCAACCATCAGGGCTAGTGGGGTGGAATGAACCCCAACTATCAGTGCTAGTGGGTGGAATGGGCCCCAACCATCAGTACTAGTGGGGTGGAATGGGCCCCAACTATCAGTGCTAGTGGGGTGGAATGGGCCCCAACTATCAGTGCTAGTGGGGTGGAATGGACCCCAACTATCAGTGCTAGTGGGGTGGAATGGGCCCCAACTATCAGTGCTAGTGGGGTGGAATGGGCCCCAACTATCAGTGCTAGTGGGGTGGAATGGGCCCCAACCATCAGGGCTAGTGGGGTGGAATGGGCCCCAACTATCAGTGCTAGTGGAGTGGAATGGGCCCCAACTATCAGTGCTAGTGGGGTGGAATGGGCCCCAACTATCAGTGCTAGTGGAGTGGAATGGGCCCCAACTATCAGTGCTAGTGGGGTGGAATGGGCCCCAACTATCAGTGCTAGTGGAGTGGAATGGGCCCCAACTATCAGTGCTAGTGGGGTGGAATGGGCCCCAACTATCAGTGCTAGTGGGGTGGAATGGGCCCCAACTATCAGTGCTAGTGGGGTGGAATGAACCCCAACTATCAGTGCTAGTGGGTGGAATGGGCCCCAACTATCAGTGCTAGTTGAGTGGAATGGGCCCCAACCATCAGTACTAGTGGGGTGGAATGGGCCCCAACTATCAGTGCTAGTGGGGTGGAATGGGCCCCAACTATCAGTGCTAGTGGGGTGGAATGGGCCCCAACCATCAGTGCTAGTGGGGTGGAATGGGCCCCATCTATCACTACCAGTGGGGTGGAATAGGCCCCAACTATCAGTGCTAGTGGAGTGGAATGGGCCCCAACTATCAGTGCTAGTGGGGTGGAATGGGCCCCAACCATCAGTGCTAGTGGGGTGGAATGGGCCCCAACTATCAGTGCTAGTGGAATGGAATGGGCCCCAACTATCAGTGCTAGTGGGGTAGAATGGGCCCCAACTATCAGTGCTAGTGGGGTGGAATAGGCCCCAACCATCAGTGCTAGTGGGGTGGAATGGGCCCCAACCATCAGTGCTAGTGGGGTGGAATGGGCCCCAACCATCAGTGCTAGTGGGGTGGAATGGGCCCCAACCATCAGTGCTAGTGGGGTGGAATGGGCCCCAACTATCAGTGCTAGTGGAGTGGAATGGGCCCCAACTATCAGTGCTAGTGGGGTGGAATGGGCCCCAACTATCAGTGCTAGTGGGGTGGAATGGGCCCCAACTATCAGTGCTAGTGGGGTGGAATGGGCCCCAACTATCAGTGCTTGTGGAGTGGAATGGGCCCCAACTATCAGTGCTAGTGGAGTGGAATGGGCCCCAACTATCAGTGCTAGTGGGGTGGAATGGGCCCCAACTATCAGTGCTAGTGGGGTGGAATGGGCCCCAACTATCAGTGCTAGTGGAGTGGCATGGGCCCCAACTATCAGTGCTAGTGGGGTGGAATGTACCCCAACTATCAGTGCTAGTGGGGTGGAATGGGCCCCAACTATCAGTGCTAGTGGAGTGGAATGGGCCCCAACTATCAGTGCTAGTGGAGTGGCATGGGCCCCCAAACAGTGCTCAGTCCGCCTCTGTGTCACTCGGTGTATGAACATTTTTCATTGGGGGACTCTTTCATAAATGCAAAATAGGAACACCAAAACCAACTCTTATTTTTATTTATATAATATACATAATAATATATGATGAACAAAATAACTAAATAATAACTAAAATAATCCCTTCGTCTCTCACTGCAAGAAGTATATTTGGAAGGCAATTTATTTAGGCTGTTCTCCTTAAGTCTATTGCACTACGCCAGGTTTTGATACGCCTGAAAGTAGAAAGTTTGCATTCTACTGTTGCTGTAGTAACTGGAATGGTTCAGTAGAGCCTCGAGAATTTCATCCAAGAGGGAATTACAGACTGGTTGTTGATTGATAAGTTGACATATCTCCACCTTCGTCATCTGCCTGATTGTCTGTGGCTTAACACCTGCCATCATCAACAACTTCGTCCAAAGTTTCTGAATTTCAAGATCTTCCTGATATTGTTCCCTCACCTCATTTGCGATATCCACTTCCTCTCCATTGGCTGATCAATATCATGGGCATTTCGAAGCCATGTTCTGAGTTCAATAGTATATTACTTTTTACTACACAAAAACGCCTCACTACAATACTGCATTAAAGAAAAGTTTTGAATTTTCTGATGAAAAGGGGGGGTCTGGACCCCCCCCAGACACACAGTGTGACCCGTGATACAGAAGCTTCCTGTGGCTCACTGCACACAGAAGCAGTAAGCACAAGTTTAAACCAGTGTAGACCCGTTTGAACGTCTTAAAGCGATGGTATGCTTTGAGTGTACAGTATTGTATTGCAGTAAATGTTAGTGTTTCATTATGCAGCTGATAACTGAGCAACGAACAATTCTATCTCGAACATAAAGTATTTAAATAAAAAAACATATATAATTAAGAAACTTTCAGTGAAAAGTCCTAAGATGTAAACGCTCCAGCAGATACTGTTATTTAGCCAATATGACAACAGTTCAGAGGGACTAGCTCAGTGTTGAATAAAAAACATAATTATTGTGGCCGGGTGAGCAGCGAGGACGCACGTGACGTTACCCCGGCCATGGTCAACAGCAACCCTCGTGTAGGATCTCACCACTGTACAGAACCTCTTATGCCAGGCAAGGTTTTACGAGAATTACGTCCGGTTGACAATAAGGTGTCTGCTTGGTGATACTCATAGTTCTTGGCACCTTTATCTTTATGACAGTTATGTGGCTGTGTGTGTGTGTGTGTGTGTGGCTGTGTGTGTGTGTGTGTGTGTGTGTGGGGATGTGTGTGTGTGTGTGTGTGTGTGGCTGTGTGTGTGTGTGTGTGTGTGTGTGTGTGTGTGGGGATGTGTGTGAGTGTCTGTGTGTGTGTGTGTGTGTGTGTGTGGCTGTGTGTGTGTGTGTGTCTGTGTGTCCCTCCACCTACAGTAGACGAAGCCGGGTAAATCACCTTGTATATAATAATTATATTTTTTGAAGTTTGTAGAAGAAGCGTCATGTAATGTGCTTACGTCGATTATGATATTATACCGTACTGATATTCGTACTGATATTCGCCCCAGCTTATTTCACTCTATCGCTACCTGGGGGTTGGGTTGTGTTATATTGTGATAGGTTAAGTGAGGTTATTTTAGATAACGTTACGTTAGAACAATCTCCAGGTGAAATAAGCTTGGAGGGTCGGCAAATATGGAGGTGGTCCCTGATCTTTACTACTGTATTTTATTACACAATATTTTCAATTTCTGGTTTTACAAAATAATTACTCACGTTGTTGACGCTCATAGGAGCGTTATTGGTTTGTTGCTGGAGAAATAAACCCTCACCGTTGACGCGTACCATATATTTCGGTCAAAACCTGTTAAAGAACAACTCACATATAACAAATGCTGTTATCTCAGGACACATGGTATGAATAATACAATCAATATACAGTACATAGCCTGTTAACATCTTAAGTATAACTCACATGTTACATCTGTTGATACATCAGGAGACAAGTTGTATAATATGATCAAATTACAGTACATAAATATACTTATTAAAGTTATTTAGAGTTTATATTTACGTTCTAGGGTCTTGGGGTCTTGGGTTCGACCAGCGTGTTGTTTCTCCTGCAAGAATTGGTAGGCTACTGTGAGCAATCGCCACCCAATCGCAGCCCTAGGCGAGGGCCATCTGTTTTGTATTAGACACGACCAACAAACTCGTTGTCAGCACTACCCCCCCCCCCCCCTTCTCACCCTCTCTCTCTCTCTGTCATGTTTATCACAAAATAGCAAGAGAATCCATCAGAATAGCAAGAGAATCCAAGGCGAATCCCAAGGGATTTTTCCAGGTATATAGAACAAATGTCAAGGACAAAGTTGGGCCTTTAAAGTCAGGGAGGGTGGGAAGTGATCAATGGCAGTGAAGAAATAAGCAAAGCATTGAACAGCTACTTCTTATCGGTTTTCACAGAAGAAATTCGCGAGGAAATTCCAGAGGTGAAACAGATATTTAGAGGAAAGGAAGAAGAGAAATTAAAGAATATTACTATCAGAAAAGAGGATGTTCTTAAGAGGATAAATAAACTAAAGAAGACAAAATCCCCAGGGCCGGATGAAATTTTCCCTCGAGTCTTGAAAGAGTGTAGGGAACAGATTAGCGGACCCCTCGTAAATTTATTTACAAAATCATTAGACACGGGAGTTGTGCCAGACTAGTGGAAACAGGCAAATGTAGTACCCATATTCAAAAAGGGAGACAGAGCATCAGTGTCAAATTACCGGCCGATTAGTTTGACGTCAGTAGTGGGGAAATTTCTTGAATAAATTATAGCAGAGAGCATCCGATCGCATTTAGAGAAAAGCAAATTAATCTACGATTCTCGACATGGGTTTACAAAGGGAAAATCTTCTCTAACAAATCTGCTTACGTTTTTTAGGAAAGTCTTCGAGGTAGTAGATAATGACGAAAATTACGATGTTATTTACTTTGACTTCAGCAAAGCATTTGACAGAGTACCGCATCAGAGGCTTCTGAGAAAAGTTAAGGCTCATGGTATCGAGCGGAAAGTTTTAAATTGGATAAAATCACGGCTCACCGATAGAAAGCAGAGGGTCATCGTAGATGGTGTTAAATCTGAGTGGGGCTGTGTAACCAGTGGAGTTCCCCAGGGGTCAGTACTAGGCCCACTCTTGTTCATAATCTACATAAACGATCTAGATACTGGGATCAGTGACATAAGCAAGTTTGCGGATGACACCAAAATAGGGCGGCACATTAATTTAGGGCAGGATGCAAATGCATTACAGGAGGATTTAAATAAACTGCAGGAATGGTCTGAAAAATGGCAAATGAAATTCAACACCAGCAAGTGCAGCGTACTTAATATTGGAAGAACAAATACTGTCAATGTATACAGCCTTAACAACATCAACCTAGAGAAGTCGACTTGTGAAAGAGACTTAGGGGTACTTGTAAGCCCGGACCTACGGCCTAGAAAATAGTGCGTGAATGTTCTAAATAAGGTAAACAGAGAATTAGGTTTTGTATCTAGAAGTGTAAGTAATAAGAGTGCAGAGGTTTTATTGCAACTATATCTTGCGCTAGTCAGGCCGCACCTCGATTATGCGGTTCAGTTCTGGTGCCCTTATTATAGAATGGATATCAATTCACTGGAGTCGGTGCAGCGAAGAATGACGAAAATGATTCCGGGACTTAGAAACCTTCCATATCAGGATAGGTTAAAGAAACTAAACTTGCATTCCCTAGAAAGACGAAGAGTGCGGGGAGATATGATAGAAGTATTTAAGTGGGTGAAAGGAATCAATAAAGGGGATATAGATAAAGTCCTTAAAATATCCGAGCAGGATAGGACTCGGAGCAACGGATTTAAGTTGGATAAGTTTAGGTTTAGGAGGGAGATAGGAAGGAACTGGTTCACAAATAGGGTGGTGGACGAGTGGAACAAGCTTAGCAACTTTGTAGTAAGTGCGGGTACTCTGGAAAGTTTCAAAAGGAGGCTGGATAGATTCATGGATGATAGAGAGTGGTAGTAAATCTCGACAGGAGCTGCCATGCACAGGCCAACCTGCCTATTGCAGACTCCTTATTTTCTTATGTTCTTACTGTGGCGGTAACACACGTTGTTTACTCGTTAGGCAGCGAGCCTTGGCAGAAAGATGCCTACTTACGATTTTTTTGTTTTTGCCTATTGGCCACCCAACTTGAAGTGACCATGAGGAGGGAAGGAAATCTCTTGTGTGTGTACAGGTTAGGTTAGGTTGCATCTTTACCGCGGAATTATAGGATCTATGATGTTAACTGATTATTCTTATCACAGTAATTTTTTTATGTTTATAGCATCAAAAAACACTATATATATATAATATATATATAGTAAACAAGCTCTAGTTGTTTAATCAGCCAATCAGAGCTGGCGTTCAAGAGTGCATACCTGTTATCCATGTAAGAGACATCACGGGGTGTTAAGTTGTCAGGTCGGGATAAAGTAGGCTTTGTGGTGTGGTACCTCAGTCCTAGCCATTGTGTGTTTTGACCTGAAGACTCCCCACGAGGCAGCCACCACCACGTGCTTGTACTCTACCTAACTGTTAGTAATTTTTCGAGTAGCTTGGAGGTTCTTACTCAACCTTTACGAAGCACAATGAAACTTCCATCCAAGAGAATGTAAGTCATTGGTGTTGTTCATACAATATTCTGTAAATAGGACAATGAATAGGACTATTAATAGCGGTGGTGACGTATGGATCTGCACGCCGTATTCTTTCCAACACTCGAAATTGTGTATTTTAACAACCAGTTTATGAGCCCAAAGGTAAATTACTAGATACTATTCTGAGATGAAAATGCTTAATATTAATTTAATAATGATAATGATAATAATAATAATAATAATCGCTAGCTATTTACATATTAATCAATAAAAGTTTGTTATGGACTATAGACTTCTTATCTAATGTTTCACTTAAGCTATGGCAGCAAAAATGGCGCCAAAATAATGCTGAGACTCCTGGAATTAATTATTAGTCAAGGTGGTCTAGACTTATAGCGGTAACGTGTGTCTTATAGTCACTACCGCCTGGGAAGATATTGGAAGCCATATGACATCACAAAAATTGTGACCAAGTCCCAGGTTGCTGATCTGAATTTCTGCCTCATTTACACACAATTGCAGGGTCTCAATTGTTTCTCTTACTTTGACAACACAACATACATAATGTATATCGTTTCTCACTCTGTATTTATAATTTTCGTTTTTGTATTTATGGTTATTATTATTTTATTAGTTTATTTTTATTTTTATTTTGTTATTAATTTTTATTAATTATAATGATAATAATAATAATAGTTATTATTATTATTATTATTATTATTATCATTATATTTTCGCCCCCAGGCCCTGATGTGGGTCAGTGACCTGTGCCGGGTTGGCTTATCCCCGTAAAAAAAAAAAAAAAAAAAAAAAATGTTCCTGGGCCTGGATACACGCGGGAAAGTCACTGTTATCCCAGGTGACCCTACCAGTCATCACAAGTTTCTCCTTGGTACGCCTTTCCTCCTGTACTACTGTAACACTGGACAGGTCATCCGCCCAAACGGCTAGTAAGCTGATAAGTGATGAAATGATAAAACGAAAATAGGAAATAAAAGAGAAAATAAAAAAAAGTTTATGAAGAAAAAGAGGATTAATAATACAAAATGTGAATGAGTAAGCAAATGAGTGAGTGAATAACTCTTTTGGGCTACCCATTGCTTGTATACCTCTGTTGTTTATGTACTACAAGCTGAACCAATGTAAACTTATGCTGATAAGTGTACAGGTACTTTTCAGTCAGGCCCGTCCTTTAGGGGGGGGGGGGGCGAACAGGGGTGACCGCCCGGGGCCCCGCGCGTGTGGGGGCCCAGCGCTAGACCCAGTGACCTCGGACACATTACCTGTTGACTGGTTAATCTGACCTGACGGCTTACCCCACCATCGCAGCTGTGACCTGACCATCCATAGCGACAGTCCCATGGTGGTTGGTGGGGGTGGGTTCCTCTGACCGCATAATCTGACTCCATATATATATTTTCTGGGGCCCCGCAGTGTCTGAGTTGCCCCGGGCCCCGCACCCTCCTTAGGGACGCCCTGTACACAGTACTGTATTGTCACCCACAAACGTCCTGTCGCCTCTTCACCACGAACCCCGAGATTATGACTCGTGAACCCGAAGTAGTACACTGATGTATAATTCTGTCCATAAATGTTTGGAATTCAAGAGTTTCACTCTCGGGGTTTGTGGTTCAGGAGGAGAAGCGACAGGACTTTTGTGAGTGACTGTACAAGCTTCTTTTTTTTTTACGGGGATTAGCCCACCCGGGCACAGGTCACTGACCCACATTGGGGCCTGGGGGCGAAAATGTAAGTGTAATAATTGAGACCCTGCAATTGTGTGTAAATGAGGCAGAAAGTCAGATCAGCAACCTGGGACTTGGTCACAATTTTCGTGATGCCATATGGCAGCAGGGTCTACCATTAGACAACACATTAAGCTTCCAATATCTTCCCAGGCGGTAGTACCTCCCTGTTTGGTAGCTGCCTCACACCTACTAATAGGCTAATATTTTAGCATCTTTAGTGGGCTATCCTTGGTTGAATCGATTTACTGTTTTCCATTGCTTATATATTTACATTGGTTATATGCTGGATCAATGTGAATTTGTATGTTTATTTTGCTGAATAAATGTATGTGTAAGGCAAGCGTGAGTGGTCGTCATGGTAACGGGAGGTTGCCGGGGTGGCCGGTAGGTGGCTCCGTCAACCACACATGTTTTGGTTTAGCGACGACAGGTCAAGGATAAGCCGACGAAATTGAATGTTACAACTTATTAAGGTAATTCATCGGCTTCAGAACCAATTGCAGAGATAAATTGCGTTGGAGATAACAATAAACCCCTCAATATTGTTCTGACTTACCCGAAATTACGGAAAACCCCGAGAATGACTGTTAGTTGACGTGATATAATGTCATGGTGTTTTTTCATTATTGTCCATGTATTCATTATCCTTTGTATATATATTTTAGAGATTTTTCAACCCTGTGGTTTAATCCACTACCATTCCTGTTATCTAGATGTGTAATCGCTAGTATTACTTTTATTAAAAAATCATTAATTTTGAGAAATGAAAAAAAAAACGCATACAATCACGTTTAGTTTATTAGTTATCATTGAAGGAGGTGGTGCTATTACCTGAACACTGCTGCTACTGTGTCTATTAGTGTGGGGAGTGGATATACAACACTATTTTGGGGGGAAATAGTGGGAAAAAAGACTAACTGAAAAATGGTGGATTTTCGGAGATCATTGTCAAAATTTAATATAATGTTAAAAAAATCTTCCTGAAATATGAATAATATATAGTATATAATAATCCAAGTTAACAAAATGGAAGCCTTCGTGTACCTAAATATTCCATTGTTAATAATCTTGGTGCTTGTGTGTGTAGTGTGAAGTTTGTATCAGTTTTATTTGGTCTTATTTTGTGGTATTATTTGTTCTAGTTCCTTATTGATGATAGAAACTTTATGATACCTCTCAATACACTGGTGAGTAAGAAGTGTAACTATCACCTACTCGTGAATAATTAGGTTAAGTAAGACTTCCGCTTTGTTTACTGTACTCGGTTTATTTATTTTGGTTTAGTTTATGAAGTTAATAGGGAAGTGTTTGGTCCTGCAGTTAGAGGTATATAGAGCCTGAAGTACTTAAGGTGGACGGCTAGGTGAAAGTAATGTTTCAAGGTGAACATTGATTTCTATTGTTGAGTTACAGCTGGGCTCCTTTTGTTTTGTTTCTGCATCATTAAGTACAGTAATGCTAATGTTGAAATTACTTACACAACATCTAGAGAGGGACTGCTTAGTAATTTTGCTGTGGGGAGGTAATGCTTTGATGTGGGGCAAAGATACAGTTTCTGACTACCAGAATATAGATCATTCATCTCAACACAACACGAACCAGTCAAACTTTTGTACTGTACATAACTTAGCCTGATGGTCTCGCGCTAGTGTTTATGTTAGTTAGGTTAGGTTGGTTAGGTTGGTGTCTTGTTCTGAAGTACAGTGGCTATATATATACTGTACACTCTCCCCAGAGACTAAATCCTTGTGGGCATTGTTTGGGTATTGTCAGAATAATAAATTAAGTATGTGGGTACGTGGGATTTTCACTTGGAGTTTGTGAAATTTAACTTAAATTAATTATGTCACCAAATAAATAGGTAATAGTTAAGGAGAGTAACCTGTGTTAACTAGCCACTTAAGGATAAATCTCTAAAGAAGAAAACTTATTTCTTAGACAGTATACCTCTCTAATGAAGAAAATTGGGGGGGGGGGGGGGGTGTGGTAACATTTTTCCCTTGGGTTTTTGTCCCTATTTTTTCTCATTGTAAAGAAAGGTGGAGGTTTTGTTCCCTGCACTAGGACACTTTATATCTTTGTTTACATGGGCATCAGGAGTCATTCAAACATCTCATAGACATTTATGATAATGTTATTCCTACTCCTATGTCTAACTTAACCTAACCTCCTGGACCCCTGGTGTGTAAACCTAACCTAACCTCCTGGACCCCTGGTGTGTAAACCTAACCTAACCTCCTGGACCCCTGGTGTGTAAACCTAGCCCAACCTCCTGAACCCCCAGTGTAAACCTAGCCTAACCTCTTGGACCCCCCTGGTGTGTAAACCTAACCTAACCTCCTGGCTCCCCAGTGTGTAAACCTAGCCTAACCTCCTGGACCCCTGGTGTGTAAACCTAGCCTAACCTCCTGAACCCCCAGTGTAAACCTAGCCTAACCTCTTGGACCCCCCTGGTGTGCAAACCTAACCAAACCTCCTGGACCCCTGGTGTGTAAACCTAACCTCCTGAACCCCCAGTGTGTAAACCTAGCCGAACCTCTTGGACCCCCCTGGTGTGTAAACCTAACCAAACCTCCTGGACCCCTGGTGTGTAAACCTAACCTAACCTCCTGGACCCCTGGTGTGTAAACCTAACCTAACCTCCTGGACCCCTGGTGTGTAAACCTAACCTAACCTCCTGGACCCCTGGTGTGTAAACCTAACCTCACCTCCTGGACCCGACCGGTGTGAAAACTAACCTCCTGGACCCCCCGGTATGTAAACCTAACCTAACCTCCTGGACACCCAGTGTGTAAACCTAGCCTCACCTCTTGGACCTCCCTGGTGTGTAAACTTAACATAAGAAAATAAGGAGTCTGCAATAGGCCGGTTGGCCTGTGCATGGCAGCTCCTGTCGAGAGTTACTACCACTCTCTATCATTCATGAATCTATCTAGCCTCCTTTTAAAACTTTCCAGCGTTCCAGCACTTACTACAAAGTTGCTAAGCTTGTTCCACTCGTCCACTACCCTATTTGTGAACCACTTCCTTTCAATATCCCTCCTAAACTTAAACTTATCCAACTTAAATCCGTTGCTACGAGTCCTATCCTGCTCGGATATTTTAAGAACTTTATCTATATCCCCTTTATTGATTCCTTTCACCCACTTAAATACTTCTATCATATCTCCCCGTACTCTTCGTCTTTCTAGGGAATGCAAGCTTAGTTTCTTTAACCTATCCTGACATGGAAGGTTTCTAAGTCCCGGAATCATTTTCGTCATTCTTCGCTGCACCGACTCCAGTGAATTGATATCCATTCTATAATAAGGGCACCAGAACTGAACCGCATAATCTAGGTGTTTCCTGACTAGCCCAAGATATAGTTGCAATAAAACCTCTCCACTCGTATTACTTACACTTCTAGATACAAAACCTAATACTCTATTTACCTTATTTAGAACATTCACGCACTATTTTCTAGGCCGTAGGTCCGGGCTTACAAGTACCCCTAAGTCTCTTTCACAAGTCGACTTCTCTAGGTTGATGTTGTTAAGGCTGTATACATTGACAGTATTTGTTCTTCCTATATTAAGTACACTGCACTTGCTGGTGTTGAATTTCATTTGCCATTTTTCTGACCATTCCTGCAGTTTATTTAAATCCACCTGTAGTGCATTTGCATCCTGCCCTGAATTAATGTGCCGCCCTATTTTGGTGTCATCTGCAAACTTGCTTATGTCACTGCTGATCCCAGTATAACATAACCTCCTGGTCCCCCTGGTGTGTAAACCTAACCCAACCTCCTGGACCCCCATGTGTGTAAACCTAACCCAACCTCCTGGACCCCCATGTGTGTAAACCTAACCCAACCTCCTGGACCCCCATGTGTGTAAACCTAACCCAACCTCCTGGACCCCCATGTGTGTAAACCTAACCCAACCTCCTGGACCCCCATGTGTGTAAACCTAACCCAACCTCCTGGACCCCCATGTGTGTAAACCTAACCCAACCTCCTGGACCCCCATGTGTGTAAACCTAACCCAACCTCCTGGACCCCCATGTGTGTAAACCTAACCCAACCTCCTGGACCCCCATGTGTGTAAACCTAACCCAACCTCCTGGACCCCCATGTGTGTAAACCTAACCAAACCTCCTGGACCCCCATGTGTGTAAACCTAACCCAACCTCCTGGACCCCCATGTGTGTAAACCTAACCCAACCTCCTGGACCCCCATGTGTGTAAACCTAACCAAACCTCCTGGACCCCCATGTGTGTAAACCTAACCCAACCTCCTGGACCCCCATGTGTGTAAACCTAACCCAACCTCCTGGACCCCCATGTGTGTAAACCTAGCCTAACCTCCTGGACCCCCATGTGTGTAAACCTAACTCAACCTCCTGGACCCCCATGTGTGTAAACTTAACCTAACCTCCTGGACCCCCATGTGTGTAAACCTAACCAAACCTCCTGGACCCCCATGTGTGTAAACCTAACCCAACCTCCTGGACCCCCATGTGTGTAAACCTAACCTAACCTCCTGGACCCCCATGTGTGTAAACCTAACCCAACCTCCTGGACCCCTGGTGTGTAAACCTAACCTAACCTCCTGGACCCCCATGTGTGTAAACCTAGCCTAACCTCCTGGACCCCCCTGGTGTGTAAACTTAACCCAACCTCCTGGACCCCCTGGTGTGTAAACCTAACCCAACCTCCTGGACCCCCATGTGTGTAAACCTAACCTCCTGGACCTCCATGTGTGTAAACCTAACCCAACCTCCTGGACCCCCATGTGTGTAAACCTAACCCAACTTCCTGGACCCCCATGTGTGTAAACCTAACCCAACCTCCTGGACCTCCATGTGTGTAAACCTAACCCAACCTCCTGGACCTCCATGTGTGTAAACCTAACCCAACTTCCTGGACCCCCATGTGTGTAAACCTAACCCAACCTCCTGGACCCCCATGTGTGTAAACCTAACCTCCTGGACCTCCATGTGTGTAAACCTAACCCAACCTCCTGGACCCCCATGTGTGTAAACCTAACCCAACTTCCTGGACCCCCATGTGTGTAAACCTAACCCAACCTCCTGGACCTCCATGTGTGTAAACCTAACCCAACCTCCTGGACCTCCATGTGTGTAAACCTAACCCAACTTCCTGGACCCCCATGTGTGTAAACCTAACCCAACCTCCTGGACCCCCATGTGTGTAAACCTAACCTAACCTCCTGGACCCCCATGTGTGTAAACCTAGCCTAACCTCCTGGACCCCCATGTGTGTAAACCTAACTCAACCTCCTGGACCCCCATGTGTGTAAACCTAACCTAACCTCCTGGACCCCCATGTGTGTAAACCTAGCCTAACCTCCTGGACCCCCATGTGTGTAAACCTAACCCAACCTCCTGGACCCCCATGTGTGTAAACCTAACCTCCTGGACCCCCATGTGTGTAAACCTAGCCTAACCTCCTGGACCCCCATGTGTGTAAACCTAACTCAACCTCCTGGACCCCCATGTGTGTAAACCTAGCCTAACCTCCTGGACCCCCATGTGTGTAAACCTAACTCAACCTCCTGGACCCCCATGTGTGTAAACCTAACCCAACCTCCTGGACCCCCATGTGTGTAAACCTAACCCAACCTCCTGGACCCCCATGTGTGTAAACCTAGCCTAACCTCCTGGACCCCCATGTGTGTAAACCTAACTCAACCTTCCTGGACCCCCATGTGTGTAAACCTAACCTAACCTCCTGGACCCCCATGTGTGTAAACCTAGCCTAACCTCCTGGACCCCCATGTGTGTAAACCTAACTCAACCTCCTGGACCCCCATGTGTGTAAACCTAACCCAACCTCCTGGACCCCCATGTGTGTAAACCTAACCTAACCTCCTGGACCCCCCATGTGTGTAAACCTAACCCAACCTCCTGGACCCCCATGTGTGTAAACCTAATCCAACCTCCTGGACCCCCATGTGTGTAAACCTAACCCAACCTCCTGGACCCCCATGTGTGTAAACCTAACCCAACCTCCTGGACCCCCATGTGTGTAAACCTAACCCAACCTCCTGGACCCCCATGTGTGTAAACCTAACCCAACCTCCTGGCTCCCCGGTGTGTAAACTTAACCTAATCAAACACAACAAAACAATGGAACCTAAAGAACCAATGCTGAAATTGAAGGGTCTATGAGATGTTTGAATGACATCTGATGCCCAGGCGTTTTGCTTTACAGTATTTCTTTATACAAATCAAGACCTGTATACTGTAAAGTTCCATGGTTGACCTTTTCTGAATCTTAATTGTAGTTAGGATTTCCTATTTGCTAATAATAATATGTAGCTTGTACAGTCAGGGTCAAAAGTTTGTGTGAAGCAATAAAACTGTGTCACGAGATGATTCTCCGAACTTATATACCCTGACCGTCATCTGGTGCGGGTGTGCTGTTCTATTCCATTTGGGGTTGAACTGCTCCACACAAGCTTTTGACCCTGAGTGTTCATATATTAGTTGGCAATATACACACCAATAAAACCTACCCACCTAACCTAGGGTGGAAGTTTGTTTTTATTATTTTAGAGTCAGTTTATATACAGGTAGAGGTAAATATTATTGGTCAATGAGCATTGTATTTGTCACGCACAACATAGAGTCGAAACTGGTGGGTAACTGCAGCGAATCATTATTTAGAGAAAACTGGGAATAAAAACCTGAATATGGTGTATTAAAAGTACTATTCCTCCTCCCAATTTGCTTCAGTCTGGAGACAATGTAAAGCACAATGTAGCTACAGTCCCCAAAAAGTATCATTATTAGTTATTCCATCTCTACAATTTGAAATACTTAGATATATCCTCTTGTGCATCTTCATATGTTGGCATGCCTGCTGTCTGTCTATGGTGGTATCAACTAGAGAATGGGTATTTATAGAATCTCTGCAGGAGTAAAATTAAAATTATTGATCATTATGAAATTCTGGCAGTTCTCAGAGTGTTGCTAGATAATTTGATCCACTTAGTAGATAATGGTGTATAGCCATGCCTGTGGTCAACTGTACCAACCATTCAGAAACTGGCGAACTGTGCTCACAAAACCATGAAGCACATCGACCCCATGGTTGACAATCCTGTACTCTTTTATGGACTTGAAGCTTATTGATATGTTTGACCATCGTTTCTAGCTATTTCAGTGTACAGAGTTATTTGATCCAGATTTAATTCTTCAGTTGTATAGTTACACCTAAAGTGGGTTTACTGAGAAAGAAGTAACTTTTATCTAACATCTTAAAATTCTGAATAGTGATAAGTGATATCCCGGTTACTTGGAGCAGAGCTGTTCCAGGGATAAGAGATTTCCTGGTAACGAGACAACTCTCTCAAACCCAGAAAAATCTCACATCCCCGGAATTTTTTTGGGAGCCGAAACATTACATCATCCTCAGAATTTGCTTCCAGGCCTAGAAAAAAAATTGGATAGAGTTTCCAGAATTATGCATTATTTCATCCCCGGAATTTGCTCTCCGATACGGAAATTGTTTGGGGGGGGGGGGGGAGAGAGATTCACAGACCCAGAATTGGGAGAATTTTTTTGAAAAATTGTGAGCCAATTTTAATTCCAGGTATTGGAGAGTTCAGGCTAACATAGATACAGTCATATTACTATACCTGTACAGTAATAATTTTTTGTAAAATTGCTCCTCTTTTTCATATTCTGAAATATATTGCAGGATGAGTGGAGAAAGAGAAGACATTCTTCTTCAGATGAACAATGTTCGCTACAAAAAGGACAATGGTCAGCTGTACTTGTCTCAGACACGAGTTGGCTGGTTGATGGACGAGTCAGATACCTCCACAGTGAGCGTCCCCTACAATGATATCAGAAGTTTGTACCCAACATTATTTTTCTTAACTAAGTTAGTTTAAACATCATGTTTACTCACTTACCTCTCTGGCCTTGGCAATTTGTTTGAAAATATACAACAGTACTGTAGTATGTACCAGTGAATTATAACACTGTACTGTACAGGGTATAAAGTATTTTCCTTCCATCGAGTACTGTACTGTACATACTGTACTATAATAATACAATTTTATCCTCAGGTATGACATTTTGACTCAAGGTTGTAGTCACTCTTCTGCCTTGACTGTAAAACAAAATATAAATTATGTGTACAGAAGGTGCTACTACAATTTGTTATACCTGTACCCACCCAGTACAGTACAGTACTGTACAGTGCAGTCAATGTCGGTGGTTTGTTGAGATTGTTATACTTTCTAGATGTCAATGCCTTGGTTACCTCTGTTAGATATTTTCAGCTGATTTACACTGTATTATTAGGTTCCACTTTGACTATAACTCATAAAAAAGGAGGATATTGATAAAACAATTAAATCCTGTATACTTATACTGTATTAAGTAACTTACAACTAATAGACAACAATGGCTCATCAACACAATTCATAGGCCTAGTTACAAGTCGGCACTGAGGTAACTGGTGAGGCAGGGTGACACACAAGCCTCATGGCAATTGCTTGTCACACACACACAGCTCACCCCCACACACGGCCCACCGCTGCACACAGCTCCGACACACAGGTCACCAGGCCAAAATTTTCTTATCTAACTTATTGTTATGATATAAGAAACAAAATGTCCACTTCTTATTACATCTAATAACATCACTGCTCAGATCACTACCTAACTAATTACGTTTATAACTAAGACACATAAACTTTGAGTGGGGTAAGAGAGTAGCTCCTGGCAAGGCAGATCTCGGTTAAGTGACGGAACATGCCTGGCCATCCCCACCTCAACTCTGACCCGAAACAGTGAACCACTTCGAGATTCATGAAACAAAACACCCCAAAGGAACTGAAAATATTTGTCTATGAGGTAATTCCTTCACACTAGATCTGTCTGCTTTTTTATGTACTAATTATATCCATACAGTATTTGGTCATTGTCACCACATTTCTGTTTACTAGTAGCTAAGTCAAAAGGAACAGAGCCAAATTAAAGATATATATTTGATACAGTACTGTGAAACTTGTTATGTTTCGAAGAAATCATTTTACCTCCACTGTTGGTCACAATAAATTTAAATTGATATTTTTTTCCAGCCCAAAAAATCTCACCTGAGGGTAAACCAAAAGTTCAACTCCAATTGGTTCTCCATGATATGTCCTCCTACACATTCCACTTCTGCACTCCAGAGGGCAGAGACAAGCAGGTGGCTGAGAGGAATCAAGTCAAGGTAATTTCTTAAAATTACAGTACAGTACTCAGTAGCTCATGAAAATGTTTGTTTTTTGTATCAGTCTGGGAAGAAAATGTGTAGAGATTGATATGTATGTAAGAAAATTATGTGTTTGTTACACTGTATGAGACTTCAGAGTAGTGTTTACAATGTACTTAAATTTTGTGCTGTATCCACCTTTGTTACCACACTCTTCTACATGGTTGTCTTATATACACATTCACATCTATCAGTTTTTGTACCAGTGCAGTATCTGTTATCTTCACAGTTCTCTCATATTTGTGTTTTTGCTGGATAAATGGTTCCAGAAACTACCAGACAGGAATGAACTAGTTACCAGAAGAGTGATTGGTGGAAGACAAAAAGTAGAGTGACAGTAAAGGTTGAAACAGATAAGAAAATCTCTCTCTCTCTCAGATTGCTTACATAGTATACAGAGTGAAACATCATCTTTCTCATTGATATACAAGACATTACATAAAATTTCTTAGCATACTAAGTTGAATGTTCAGCTTTTTTGAGGTAAATTCAGAATACAGTATCTAGAAACAAGTACAGGTAGTACCATATTCTCTTGACAACTAACAGGAGCGCCTGAGTCAGCTGATGACCCAAAACAGACGGCAGCCTCCAAATGACTTAATGGAGAAGAAACGGATGTTGGACGAGAACGAGCAGCTCCACCACCTGTACCGTGCACTGGTCCCCACTTCCATCATCTCTGTGGATGAATTCTGGAAAGAGATTGCAGGACAATACAAACAAAGTATGGGTCCTCAACAAGAAGTTGGAGTGTCTGGGGCCTTTCTGGTGAGAATTATTTATTTTCATTCTTTTAGTTTATTGCAAGTGTGGCTTCCTGGCTCTGGAAAAGATGGCAGAATTTTTAGTTAATTTTTCACTCAGGCATGCATGCAGGAACCTTACAAGTGGTAAGGAGGCAGTGAACAACATCATGGCACATGGGGGGAGACACCATTTCTTCCCCATTGGTGCCTGATAATTGTCATTAATATATGACAGTGACTTTATTTGACCAGTCACTGACAGTCTTAGCGACCCAGTAGTCTATTCCAGTGTATGTTCTGATACTTAATATTGTTTTCTGATTTTTGTATTTGAGTTTGAATGTACCATGTGATGGTGATATGAAATGACTTAAGTAGAACGGAATAATTCAAATCCCTGATATTTCTCCAAAAAGTATAAGTATGGACATGAAAGGTAGCGAGCACACACTACAATGTCTGAATAAGAACTGAGGAAACTGAGAACTAGTGTACCTCCTCACTACCCACATCACCTGAGCAGTACAGTACACTGCAGTGATGGGATGGGTGAAGGTAGACCAATCAACATGCATGTTGAAGGGGAGTTGGGGCTAAATTGCTCTGATAACCTCTTGGTTCAAGCAGGATTAAAATGACCAAAACCTTACCGATGATATTCTTACTACTGTATGAGGCATCAGGAGTCATTGTTCAGACTTGGGTGGAGGAGCACTAACATACAGCATGATAACTAATAGCTAAGTCCTTTGTAAGATTATTCAAACTTTTACGACCAAAGCAAACAGAGACTATAAAATCTTCTAAATTTGTTGAGTTTATTTGCAGGACATACCCCAAGCATACTGACTTTACTGTACCTACTCATAGGATGTGGCACAGTAGAACATTGTTGATATAACACGAGATAGGTTCCAAGAGAGGTCGCTTTAAACCGAATTAAAAAAATTAATTCGAAGTGTTGTTTCAATGGAATAATTTAGTTTGGTACGTGAGTGAAACACAAAATACTAAAAGACTGAGAGTCTACCCAGATGCACCTCAGCCCATCTCCTAGAATAAACAAAACATTGTTTTTTGTAGTATAGTGGTCCTTTGGTTAACGGACGGTTCGATTAACGAAATTTCGGTTATCGAATTACCTCCCATAAGGATCTTCAATTTGGTTAACGAACAAAACTTTGATTAACGAAATCGTGACAAACATCACGTTTTGTTGTGAGCATCAGCTGATCATCTGATGCACTGGTCTGCCAATTCAGTAATCTGTTCTATGTTTTCATTTGTTTCCAGTGGAGTAAATATCAAGAAAGTTGTGCTCTTTAATATTTTTTCATTTTTTATACAGTCATGCGCCGGTTAACGTCCTAGATACGTTCTTGGAAACGTGATGTTAACTGAAATGGGCGTTGTCCGAAATTACAGAAACCTATGGGATTTATTCTAATTGGTTCCAGGCACCCAACCCCAAGTTTCCCATTTTACGACCATATAGACCAACTAAATATATATATACAGTGGTCCCTCGGTTAACGAGCGCCTCGGTTAACGAGATTTCGGTTAACGATTTACCTTCCATAAGATTCTTAACTTCGGTTAACGAGCAATCCCTCGATTAATGAGTTTTTTACGAGCCGACTTCAACATGTTTTCGCTTGCATTTGGCGGTCCACCAGCTGTAGTATTAGTCCGCCAATACAGTAATCGGTTTTAGGGCTTAAATTCCTTACTATTTTAGTAAATATCAAGAAGTTTATACTATTCAATAATTTTAAAAGTTTAATATTAACTTTTTTAGTCATTTTAACAATTATTGAACATAATTGAAGGTAAAGAAACTAGTTTCTGGCGTGCCATCCAGCCTGTTAACACACCAGACAGGCGTTAGTCTCTCTCTGTTTTCAGTGGAGGTAACATCTTGCTTGAGACTCTTCAACTAAACGCTTTTTTTCTGTGTTTCCAAGCAAATTATTGGTCATTTTGAAATATATTTTACATATTGACAATATATAATGCAGTGCAGTGTTGATTTAAAGAAAATAATCTTGAAATACACCAAGAGAACTAAAATTTTATGGGTGAAATAGTGCCATGGGGTGACTTCTCTTCCACCCCAATGCCTTCTCTTCTTCCTTCTCCTCCACCCCCATTCTAATTCCCATCATCATCATCCAGGAGCCTTCTACATACACACCTCAAAGTAAGTGAACTTTTCTACCTTTTTTGTTGAATTTAGGCAATTTTCGGTGAGCTGGAACCAATTACCCAAAAACCCATTGAAACAATGATTTCGGTTAATGAGTTTTTCGGTTAACGAGCAACCTGCTGGAACGGATTGTGCTCGTTAACCAAGGGACCACTGTACAGCTAGACCCCGACTTACGACCGTCGGGACTTACGACCGCCGCAGTTGTGACTTTTTTTTTTTTTTTTTTTCCTTCTTCTTCTCCTCTCTCCCCCAAATGACACACTTTTCTATACCGAAACGTTTCCAGTTAATGTAGTCTCCATGTATAATTAGAAAATTATGGGGGCCCTATGTGCATTCAGCTGACTACATTAAAGGTAAGTGCTCAGTCACACTGTATCCATTCCTCATTATTTATTACTTTCACTGTACTGTATCCATTCCTCATTATTTATTACTTTTACTGTACTGTATTTCATTGTAAATTTTTTATTTAAAATAAAAAAAAAAATTTTTATTTATGTCGGACTTACGACCATTCGGACTTACAACCTGGATTTGGGTCCCTAACCCCGTCGTAAGTCGGGGTCTAGCTGTATAATGTTATGGTAAATATCATAAACACACACAGGCATGACTAGGTTTATTACAAAGTGATGAAAAGGATGCGATCAATACTGTACAGTGGGTAGTCCACAAAACATGTAGCCATGTCTCTTTATTTGAGTGCCCCGTCATAGGAGTTCGTTTTCTCTCACTTCAGGACGCCTGAGTCGTCCGTTTTCTCTTAATCTTAGAATGCAGTGTACCAGAGACTTCGCTATTCCTTAGTAATGCCACAGAATTTGAAATTGCAACCCCAATTGCAACTGGGGTTGCAATTGTTGAGGCAACTAGATATGTCTGATTACAGCAAATGTGTTATTATCAATTTGTAGGTGAAAGATTTTATCCTCAATAGATGAAGGTTAACATTACACCTGGAGGCAAATGCCTAAGGAAGGAAGGATATTCCTTTAACACATAATATCTGGCCAGTATGGGGAGGATCATCGTGTCTCCGTCAGGGGGTCGTGGAGTGGTCCAGCAGGCGTCACGGAAGTGTTGTGGTTTTCTTTTGGGGGGGGGGGGGCACGGACGTATATGCGATCGGACGTTGTTCGGTTGGACGTTAACCGGTGCATGACTGTATTAAAATTATTAGTAATTTTAACATTTATTTAACATATTGATAATATATGCAGTACAGGGAACTAGTTTTTTGTGCTCCCATCAGATGCTTGACTCAGCCATTAGGCATCAGCTGGGCTTTGTTGACAGTGGAGTGAACATCTATTTTGTTGGTGTCTTGAATATTTTTGCATTTTTCATTGAAATTATTGGTCATTCTGAAATTTAGTTAACATATTGATAATATATAGCGCAGTGCAGTGTTGATTTAAATAAAATAATCTTGAATTACACCTAGTGAACTAAAATTTTATTGGTGAAATGAGGGCATCAACCATGGGTCCCCTGAAAGGTGATTTCTCCTCCATCCTCACTCCCTTCTCTTCTCCCTTCTCCTCCACCCCCACCCCCCACTTCTAATTCCCATCATCATCAACTAGGAGCCTTCTACAAACACACCTCAAAGTAAGTGTACTTACTGCATTTTTTTTTTACTTTGTATGTACGTTTCGATGAGCTGGAACCAATTACCCAATACGTATCCCATTGAAACAATGGATTCGGTTAACAAAATTTTCGGTTAACGAACGACCCTCTGGAACAAATTGTGTTTGGACCACTGTATTATGTATGTTAAAACAAACACTCACAAATCAACACAGCTAAAATTAAGGGATGCAAAATGGTCTGTTTACTGGCTGGGAAGATGGGGGGGAGGTGAGGTGATATGTTTGACAGTTGATGTCAAGGTCTAGTGCTTATTTATTTATCTGTCCTTAAGAGTGACTAAGTTTTTCTCGTATAAAATGTCACTGAACTGACATGGGAGAATATAATTAACATTGCTGAAATTCTTATAAGATAGTGTTTAATTTGAATATAAACATGCTATAGCTCGCATTAGACATACAAATTTTAGTTATAATTTAAGTATTTTTATTACACAGTAAAATTGTTTATCTCTTGTGCAAAATATATGACATTTATATTCAAATTATTCGCTGTCTTGCAAGGATTCCAGCAATACAAATTATGTTCTCCTAACTTTAGTCTGTGACATTATATAAGATAAAAACTTTAAGCCTAAAACACCAAGCCCTGGCTGGGAAGAGGTGGGGGGGGGGGGGGAGGGTAAGTGACAGTGACATGTTTGACAGTTGGCACCGAAGGTCTAGTGAAGTATTTATTTGTTTAATTATGTCCTTTAGTTTGAGTTGATGTTTTTTGCTTATAAAATGTCACAGAAGTGACCGGGGAGAATAAAATTTACATTGCTGGAATTGTTATAAGATAGTGATTACTGTATATACTCGTCTATAATTCTACCTCGTTTATAGGTCGGCCCTGATTTTTTTTACCAAGAAATCATTAATTTATGATATGCCTCGTTTATAGGTCGACCCAAGTTTTTGAGGGGAATGGAACAGCAAAACCTTCACTAAAAACACTCTACGTCCTATAAACTGAGGGTCACCGTGCCTGAAACACTGAGCGCCGAAGGCAAATTGTTTACCATTATTACGACACTACACTGAAACGCGGGTAGTTTCAGCAAAAATATTGTATACAGTGGTCCCTCGGTTAACGAGCACAATTAGTTCCAGAAGGTTGCTCGTCAACCGAAATCATTGTTTCAATGGGTTTTTGGGTAATTGGTTCCAGCTCACCGAAAATTGCATAAAACCAACAAAAAAGGTAGTAAAGTTCACTTACTTTGAGGTGTGTATGTAGAAGGCTCCTGGATGATGATGATGGGAATTAGAATGGGGGTGGAGGAGAAGGTAGAAGAGAAGGCATTGGGGTGGAAGAGAAGTCACCCCATGGCACCATTTCACCCATAAAATTTTAGCTCTCTTGGTGTAATTCAAGATTATTTTCTTTAAATCAACACTTCACTGCATTATATATTGTCAATATGTAAAATAAATTTCAAAATGGCCAATAATTTGCTTGGAAACAGAAAAAAAGCGTTTATGTTGAAGAGTGTCTGATGCCTGTATGGTGTGTTGACAGGCTGTTTGGCGCACAAAAAACTAGCTTCCTATACTGTACTTCAATTATGATCAATAATTGTTAAAATGACTAAAAAATTTAATATTAAACTTTTAAAATTATTGAATAGTATAAACTTCTTGATATTTACTAAAATAGTAAGGAATTTAAGCCCTAGAACCGATAACTGTATTGGCGGATTAATACTGCAGCTGGTGGACCACCAAATGCAAGCGAAAACATGTTGAGGAGCTCTCATAAGAAACTCGTTAATCGAGGGATTGCTCGTTAACCGAAGTTAAGAATCTTATGGAAGGTAAATCGTGAACCGAAATCTCGTTAACCGAGGCGCTCGTTAACCAAGGGATCACTGTACAGTATTTCCATTCAAGTATTTATTCAAATCAATAAGGAGGGAATGTTATTGTAATACAACAGTTTTTTTAACTGAAAATCATTTGAAAAGCGATTACAGTAATATCTTTTGAACAACGAAAGAAAGCGAAAGTCAATTGTTTTTGTCATGGTTTTATCCCACTTT
This sequence comes from Homarus gammarus, assembly GCA_958450375.1. NCBI lineage: Eukaryota > Metazoa > Arthropoda > Malacostraca > Decapoda > Nephropidae > Homarus > Homarus gammarus. The sequence goes on along the minus strand of CAUDMG010002955.1, from coordinate 1,354,431 downwards.
CCACTGTAATATGTACGTCATTTCAGCAAAAATATTATATTTCCGTGAATGTAGTATATCAAGCCAGTATGAATAGAATACCATTGTAATATAACAGTACTTTAACCGAAAACTATTAAAAAAACGAGTAACTTCTCTTGAACATCGGAAGGTTAGGTAAAGTCTTTTGTTTTCGTCATATATTTTATCCTATTTTACATTGAAATACATCACATTTCAGCAAAACTACTATTTATTTTTGAGAATATATTCATTCAGGCGCAGTTAAGGTAAAATATACGTGTTGTAACAGCTTTTTAACTGAAAACGATTTGAAAAACACGTGTACCGTGATTCTCAACAGCTGGTGGTGCGTCGTGCATCGTTGTAAACAATATGAGGTTGATGTGGATTAACAGGTATTATATTAAGTGTGAAATATCGAAAAGGTTTTTATTACTGGTATTTTTTTTAGATCAATGAGTACTGTATATGATATGATAAGTTAGCTTGTGCTAAGAACTTCAACATTGACTACTGAAAGCACATTGTAAGGTAAGCTAGCCTTTTGTAAGTTGGTGAGCTTCATCTGCTGAAGGCACTGCATAGCTTTTCATTACTAATTGGTACATATTTTACGTTTCCATTGTTTACTGGCAGTAAATGGTAAATATTTTTCATGTCTAAAGCTAAAAGTTGCTCCTCGCCCTTCCCATCATGCACGGACTCAACCTAACAAAACTATTACCCATGTAGAGGTCTACCCCCAATTTTTTGCCTAAAAATTTGGTCTTAAGAACTCGAACTACCCACGAGTATATACGGTAATTTGAGTATAAACATGCTGTAGTTTGCATTAGACAAAAATTTTAATAATCATTTAGTACATTATTTTGAGTACGTACAGTACAGCTTTGCCCTTAGGACAGTGTAGCGTGCCTAGCGAAACATTAGGTGCAAAATTTTAAATATGATGAGCCAGATTGACTCTAGCAAAATAGGAAAGATTCGCTTTAAATTAAAACATTGTCCTTAATTGTGGGTGTCTCTTTAAACCAATAACCTTAAATTGAATCGCTTTAATCGACATTCTACTGTACTGCTACCAGTACTAACAGTGGCATCCTCAAACTGAGTGAGAGAGTTAAAGTGTCAAGTTTCCTAAAGGTAAAAAAACAGAAAGGTCAAACTGTGGGTGGACATGGGAGTTAAGACGCTTGTGAGGGATTTTATAAGTCAGCTACACTGTACTGTTAGTGATCAACAGTTCATTAGGGTTATATTAAAAATAACAAATGGATTACAGAGTTGGACAATAAAATTGTGGATAAAAAACCACGCCTCAAAACATGAGGTGTATGCTGATGTCCCAAATGTAAATATAAGAAGAATTAAACTGTAAAAAGAACACTTATCTTCCTAATTGTTCCTTAAGGAAATAGAACCTGTTGATGCTTCAAGGTGATGGCAGGGAATTGATATGATTGGAGAAGCAGACATTTATGTGACTGAGGGTTCGTAGACGAAATAATCAGTTTGTTCAAGCTCCCGACCTGAATCATCACTGCTTATCTGGCTGAAGTTGGATAAATGGAATGAGAAGACTGTTTCGTCTCAGGCTAACAGTATTAAATTATCCACATATCCATTCAGTACATTCTGCATAATGGATATCACATAGACCATAAAAGAGTATAGATTCATACAATTTGATGTTATGCCTTCTGAACTTCATTAGTTTTTAAGTTTCCTTTTGTGTGTTTTATTAGTATAGTGGTCAAATATGCACCAGTCCTTGTAATTTTCAGTGTAACAAGCCTCTAATATACTGTTTAAGGTAAGTTAAGGCTGGGGCCTGTTTGACCTAGCCACAGCTTCTGATTACTGGATATGCTGATAGTATTATTGTAATCACTCATAGGAGCAATTGTGGCTGTGCAGACAATAAGACTCTCGTCGTTGACGCGATGAGTATAATTCGGTCAAAACCTGTTGAATACATTTCACATAAAACAACTGCTGATACATCAGGACACAGTTTGAATAATATGATCAATATACAGTACATAATTACACTTATTAAAGTTATTTAGAGTTCTCAGAGGATTCAACAGTTCACAATCACACTCACGTTTTGGGGTCTGGGTTAGACCAACGAAAACAAATATAATGTCCTGCGGGAAGATGTTGGCTGATGAGAATCAAGATGTTGCCTCTTCAATAGAAGGCGATAGTGTGCCCCTCAGGCGGTCACACTTAACATGTGGCCGGCGCGCACAATTGTGCATGGTGATAACAATTATGGTTACATCTTTATGCATCTCACTTTTTCTTTTTTCTCTTTAGGCAGATATAAAACCTCAGACTGATGGCAATAACGGGAAAGTTCAGTACAACTTGACTCCAGAGATTATGTCCTCCGTGTTCAAAACTTATCCGGCAGTGAAGAAGAAACATATCGAGTACGTCCCTCACAGGATGACCGAATCTGAGTTCTGGACACTGTTTTTCCAGTCCCATTATTACAGCGTGCATACAACCAGCCGCATTGAAAATGTATTCTCGGAATGCTCAAAACATGATGACAGAGGTAGGTTGGGGGTCTTTGCGTTTTGCTTTTCTATGGTGGCTCAAACAGTGTGAGAGTTTATTTGGATGTTATCTTGACTCTATTTATTGTTTTAGTACATTATTGATTTGCCCCATCCATTTTTGCAAGCCCTCTTCATATGTAATAGAGTAGGATGGTCAGAATTAACAGTAGTTCATAATTGTCTCATATTATGATGTACAGGACTGCTCTGTAGCTTTCTTGTTGTGCACTAAGGTAAAGCCAAAAAAAATTGGTCACTCAATGTACTGTACCATGTTTCTTTATTTCCTGTATTTCTTTTGTATTTCAGAATGGAATCGTGATGTCAGCTCAACACAAAATGATCCTTTACATGCTTTAAATGACATCTACGATGAAAAACCCATGTCTACAGAAAGTGATCTGAGAGTTGCCGGTGTCAAAGCCGGAAGTAACGTCTTTCATGCCTTAATGATCAAAAGGTAGAGTAACCTCCATGTATTTATCAAATTATTTAACTGGTCATCAACATTTAAATCATAACTTACTGCTTCTATAATTTTATTCAAATTGGTATTGCTTGTGTTTGATTAAGGTGTTAAATACATATGGTCCAGTTAAATGTTTGTGTACAGTTTTTGGCTCTTTACATACTAATCAGAAAAGCTGTGGAAGGACTTAAGGCAAGTTGAAGGGTAGATAGGGTCTGTGGCATGAGGGGAGAAAGTGGGCTACAGGCTGTCATGGTACTGTATAGAGTATGGAATATTCCTTCTGACATGAAGGCATCCAGCTGGGAGAGGAGCGGGAGGACAGTAGGGTAGCAAAAATTACCGAAGTATTATATTGTATACCTTTTGTCATTGATATACAGTATACAGCAGGGGTGCCGGAGCTCACCAGAGCGCCGCTCCAGCACCTCTGTTTGTTTATTGCTTAAGAGGAAATAACATTTGTCACTTCCAAAATATGACATTTTTTATTATTCGTATTGATACGATAATAATTTATGTGAAGATTCAAGCTTCTTTAACTTCTTATGTATTTAAAGACTAAACAGGATTTGTATTGGTCTAACCATGTAATACCCGACGTGTGAGGACATTGTGAGTATCGACACTCACTGGTACACTTCCTGTCCAAACATTTGTGCGAGAGAAACGGTACGAGGCAAAGTTGCCAGCCTACCACATTTGATGCTAATATTCAGCGATATTTGTGGCTTTAGCAATAGTTCATTGGACTTTCTATTTTTCATACTTGATTACTTGGTGCCAATTTAAGTGGCTAAAGGTGCAAAAAATTATTTGCTTTATTTCTAAGTTTTTAACTTGGATTCTTTAAATATTCTCTGACTGTACTATTTGCCACATTTAAGGATAAATCTAGCATTATTTTTGTAACTGCTTAGCAACACTGCTAAGCCTGCCTTGACTCAGTCGCATTAGTAAGGCTCCATCTGTGGTGGTCCGTGGATTACTCGCTAATACTAAATTTAATTTTCCTCACTAAACCCTATCGCTTCTAAGCAAACAACATTAACTTCTTTCTTTCGTAAACGAGCTGAGGAGTGTAACAAGAATAACGTACAAGAGACTGATAATAGTAAAAGTGACAAAAGCTGTGTTTCACCTGCTTCTAGTGCAAATTTTCTAACCGGGTCCAAATGCAGTTCTGAAAGTAATGGTGCTTCGAAGTCAGGCTTGTATCCCTGTGCAGGTGTTTGGACTGAAGAAATGTGGAAGAAAACAAAGGAAACTTATCCCTGGTTAGACTTCAAGGATGATAAACTTGGGTGTAAAGTACAGTACAGTGGTCCCTCGGTTAACGAACTCAATTCGTTCCAGAAGGTCATTCGTTAACCGAAAATTTTGTTAACCGAAACCATTGTTTCAATGGGATTTTGGGAATTGGTTCCAGCTCACCAAAAATTTCATACAAAGTAAAAATAAATGCAGTAAAGTACACTTACTTTGAGGTGTTTATGTAGAAGGCTCCTGGTTGATGATGCTGATGATGGGAATTAGAAGTGGGGGTGGAGGAGAAGGGAGAAGAGAAGGAAGTGCCATCATTTCACCCATAAAATTTTAAGCTCACAAGGTGTAATTCAAGATTATTTTCTTTAAATCAACACTGCACTGCACTAAATATTGTCAATATGTTAAATAAATTTCAGAATGACCAATAATTGTACTGTAAAAATGTAAAAATAGTTTATGTTCAAGAGAGTCTCAAGCAAGATGTGGCCAGAGATACAAACTGATGTTTGTTTGGTGAGTTGAGTGGCTGTTTGGCGCGCTAAAAACTAGTTTCCTGTACTTCAGTTATGTTAAGTAATTGTAAAAATGACTAAAAAATTTAATATAAAACTTGGAAAATTATTGAATAGTACAACCTTCTTGATATTTACTCAAATGGGAACAAATTTAAGCCCTAGAACCGATTACTGTATTGGCGGACTAATATTCCAGCTGGTGAGCAAGCGAAAACATGTTGAGAGGAATTCATTAGGAATTCGTAAACCGAATTGAATATTCTTATGGAAGGTAATCTGTTAACCGAAATTTAGTTAACCGAGGGACCACTGTATGTGCAAACATAAGCAATCTGACACTTTTCACTTCTAAGGGTTAGAGGCTGTCAAATGAATGGCAAATGTGCCAGGTATCCTATTATGGAGCCGATCGAAGTACACGCTTGAAGTCTCTCAGAAAAAAAAAACTGTTGATCACAAACTATCAAAAGCTCACATTGCTGCTCTAAGTGTTGGAAATAAAGCTAGTGAAGATGCTCTTGGAAAATTATGTGACGCCATGAATGCTTCGCATCTAAAGGCAACTTGTTCAATTTTTCGTTCTGCATATTATTTAGCTCAGCGTGACAGACTATACTCTGATCACTTTGGCTTACTGGAACCTCAAAACAAAAATGGTATTGATATTGGATTTGGACTGCATTCCCGCACTAGTGCTGCAGACATCATTAATCGCATGGCCATTAATATGAGGAAGAAAATTTGCCGGCATATCAAGCAGATAATTGGTAAAATTTCTGTTCTCATTGATGACTCAACAAGCCTGAGCATCAAGACTGCCCTAATAGTTTATTTGAAATGTGAAAGTGATAAGGAAGATGATCCCCATTTTATGTTTTTAGATCTAATTGAACTGCCTGATCAAAAAGCTGCAACTATTGCTAAGCATCTATTGAACTGTCTCAATAACCATGGTTTTGATGACTCTTACTTGAAACAGAACCTTGTAGCATTTGCTAGTGATGGGGCGAGCGTAATGCGTGGTGTCAAATCTGGTGTTGCTACAATTCTCAAGGAACATTACCCTGATGTGATAATTTGGCACTGTCTTAATCACAGATTAGAACTTGCAGTAGGTGAGTCGGTGACAGAAGTTCATGGAGTTAATCATTTTCAATCATTTATGGACAAATTGTACTCTGTTTACATTAGATCACCTCTAACTCAAAAGGGACTTTCTGAATGTGCCTCTGAACTAGAACAACAAATTTGCAAAATAGGCCGTGTTCTGAGCACCAGGTGGGTAGCTAGCTCTTTTCGAACAGTTTCAGCATTGTGGTAAAATTGTGAAACACTGTGTTTTCATTTTGAAAAAGCGATGAAGAATAAAACAAGAACTGGGAGTGACAGAAAAACCTATGAAGGTCTGTTGAAAAAACTCTCTTCAGAACAGTTTCTTTTGGACTTGGCTCTATTGTATGACACGTTGCATGAACTTGGTTTACTGTCAGAGTGTATACAGAAACGCACTACTACGATTGTTTATGCAGACAAACTGATCCAACGGAGCATAAGTTCACCGGAATGGGGCAATTGGGCGCAGCCATTTGGCCGCGGACGTTTGGTCGCCAGCTGATTGGGTGCCATACATTTTGGCGCTAGGAAATAAAATGTCATTTGATTCGTCATAATTCAAAGGTCAAACTTTAAAAAATTTAAGAACTATAATTTACCTTTATACCTAAAAAGTTAAATCTGTTAGGTTAGGTTAGATTACTTTGTGTATCAACTCTTGAATTTAAAAATATGTAGAATAAAAACCAGTTTTCCAAATAAACAATGTCCTTAGCGCCAAAACGTCCATCGCCAAATCGCCAGCGCCCAAGCGGCTGCGCCAAAACATGCCAAACTCTAAGATCACTGCATGGACTGAAAGAGGAACCTGGCACAAAAACTCTAGAAGCTCGAGAGGCAGTTGAAAAGGGGAAGTTTGGAGCAATTACCTAAGTAAGCAGCAACAAAATTGTCTCCATTAATTATCTACAGTTTCTTACTAATCTCATAAACAATTTGCAGCACCGTATGTTCATGACAACATCCTTGAAAGGTTCTCATTCTTCTGAACCTCAAAGTATGTATAAATCCCTGCTAAATGAAATGTGTGTCCTTGATAAAGACTACTGGCATGCTGAAATACCGCCTAATTATGGAGAGCTGCAATATCATCTCTCTGTAAGAGGTGTAAGCTTTCTTCTTCCTCTGTAATAAATGCCTTCAGAGATTATGTGGAGGATGGTGGATGCCGCATCCCCCAAGATTTATGGCCATTACTGAGCTGTTCACAAGTTATTCCCACTAGTACTGCTGAGCGTGAGAGGGGATTCAGTCACATGAATTTGATAATAACACCAACACACTCAAGAATTCTCATAAATCATGTATCAGCACTTATGTTTGTTAAACTACACGGACCTCCTCTGGTTCAGTGGAATCCTGAGCCGTACGTCACATCATGGCTGCTGTACCACACAGATCAGCAGAAGACACCAGGACAAGAGTTGCTTCACATCCACGAACACATATTACGCCTGACCCTTTGTGGAAATTATTGTGAAACTTCTCATTAGTGGCATTTGATAAGTAGGTAATTACTTGTAAATTGGTAAAATACACGATTACCGTCTTTTTCTTTACTAGTTTGATATTTATATTTCATGGTAATTAGTGAGTGCAACCATGCAATACTTTGTCATATTATTAAATTAAGTATTATATGTTTTATTGTACCAGTCATACACTGACATGTGGTGATAGGCTATAATCTTGTTAATGTCTTAATTATCACTATATTTCTGTGGAGCTCTGAAATTCATATATTTCCTTCATCTTGGTTTAGTGCATGAAATTACAGTGACCCCTCGTTTAACGAACGCCTCGGTTAACGAAATTTCGGTTAACGAACTGCCTTCCATAAGGATCTTCAATTCGGTTAACAAACAAAAATTCGGTTAACGAATTTCTTACGAACCAACCTCAACATGTTTTCGCTTGCGCTGACTGGGCAACCAGCTTTAGTATCAGTCCGCCAATACATTAATCGGTTCTAGGGCTTAAATTCCTTACGATTTTAGTAAATATCAAGAAGTTTACATTATTCAATAATTTTAAAAGTTTAATATTCAATTTTTTAGTCATTTTAACAATTATTGAACATAATTGAAGGTAAAGTGACTAGTTTAATGCGCGGTATCCAGCCTCTTAACACAGCAAACGGGTGTTAGTCTCTCTCTGTTTTCACTGGAAGTAACATCTTGCTTGAGACTCTCTTCAACTAAACACTTTTTTTCTGTGTTTCCAAGCAAATTATTGGTTATTTTGAAATATAATTTACATTGACAATATATAATGCAGTGCAGTGTTGATTTAAAGAAAATAATCTTGAATTACAAGAAGAGAGCTAAAATTTTATGGGTGAAATGGTGCCATGGGGGTGACTTCTCTTCCACCCCACTGCCTTCTCTTCTTCCTTCTCCTCCACCCCCATTCTAAATCCCATCATCATCATCATCATCCAGGAGCCTTCTACATACACACCTCAAAGTAAGTGAACTTTTCTACCATTTTTGTTGAATTTAGGAAATTTTTGGTGAGCTGGAACCAATTACCAAAAAACCCATTAAACAATGGTTTCGGTTAACAAACTTTTCGGTTAACGAGCGACCTTCTGGAACGGATGGAGTTCGTTAACCGAGGGGTCACTGTATAAGAAGCGTTATTCATATATATATATATATATATATATATATATATATATATATATATACAGTCAACCCTCGCTTTACGCGGTCCCACATTCTGCGTTTTCACGTTTACGCGGTACCCTGTCGAAACCGGAATGCTCACATTCCGCGGTGCTTGTACCCCTTTACGCGGAGAGCGACTGGCGAGCCGCGCCATTTTTGGATCGAAACCTCCTGCGATCCGTCATGTTGTGTAAGCGGCGCGAGTAGGTTGCGCAGTGTGTGTCTTTGTTGCGTTATCAGTGACGTCATATGATGTATCGGACTGTAATTGGGCCATGCATTCTTACCTCCCTCTGCTGCTAGCTGTGATTGGTTTAAAGTATTATGACGTGTCCACCTGCCTGAGGGAGGGGGGGGGGGGGGGAGGAAAGATGACGCTTGACCTAGCCGCAGCAGTTTCATCCCTCCAGGCCACACCGTGTAATCGTGCATCCATTGTTCTGTAAAATGGCTTCCGCCGGACCACCGCCCCCAGAGAGAAACCTTTCCTTACCTGGACCCAGCCGCCCTAAGCCAAAGAAGACACGACGTTCCTTAAGCTACGAAATTAAGTATAAGATCATACAAGAGTTGAAGAAAGGAACAAGACAGGTTGACCTCACGCACCAGCATGGTGTTAACGAGTCTACGATCAGGATAATTAAGAAGGATGCAGCCAAGATAAAGGAGCACATGAACATCACAAAGTCTACAGGTGCTTCTATGATCAAGTATTTCCACAACCAGGTGCTTCTCAAGACGGAAAAATTACTTGTGAGCTACTTGGTGCGTCAGGCGCGACGGAACATGGTGGTCAACACGCGCTCTGTTAAGGAGTACGCACGTGAACTGTATGCTGCAGTGTCACGAAAGATGGGAATTACAGAGCCCAAACCCTTTAATGCTTCCTCTGGGTGGTTACAGAGGTTTAAGATGTGGAACAAGATCACCAATATCAATATTGGTGGTGAAGAAGCCAGTGCTGACCGTGCTGCGGCTAGGGAATTTCCTCCGTTTTTACGTGAGATTATGGAGGAAGGACAGTACACCGACGACCAGGTGTTTAACATGGACGAATCTGGTCTTTTTTGGAAAAAGCTACCTTCCAAGACCTTCGTTGTGAAGAATGCCAGCAAGATTCGGGGCCGGAAGTTGCAGGAGCACATCACCGTCCTGTTTACCACCAATGCCTCCGGTACCTGTAAGCTCAAGTTATCGGTGATCCACACAGCCCGCAAGCCGCACGCCTACAAGAGCATGGACATGACCAAGCTAAATGTCCACTGGCTGACCGCACGTAAGGCGTGGATGTTCTCTACACTGTCCCTCTCCTGGTTTGATGACTGTTTTGTTCCCGATGTGAAGAAATTCTGTGAGCAACAGAATGTGCCATTCAAGATTTTGTTGCTGCTGGACAACGCACCAGGACACTCGCCTCTACTGTTAGAGCGTCACCCCAACTTAAAAGTGGTCTTCCTTCCTCCCAACACTACGTCTATATTACAGCCCATGGACCAAGAGTTAATCTGCAATGTAAAAGCTGCATTCTCTACTAAAAAATTCAAGCTCCTGAACGACTACACCAACACCAGGGAAGAGTTGCGTAACCTGAGTGACACCACCACCGATAGCAAGAGCAAAGACGACGAGGATCAACAGTTGGCAGGGCAACAAGTACTTTTAAAACAATTCTGGAGAATATTCAACATCAAGAAAGCTGTGGACTTCTTGGTGGAGGCATGGGATCAGCTGTCTGTAGCAACTGTTCGTCACGCATGGAGACATGTGTTGCAAGGCATTCCGGCCGTTAGGCAGAGTCAATGAGTCACTGGTGAGGTTCAGACTGTTGCAGTTGCAGTGGACCTTGCCAGAGAAGCTGCGCAGAGTGTTACAGCTGCAGGCTTCTCCGAGACCACCAACGATGACATCCTGGAGGTGATAAGGTATCCTGATGTGACTACCGACGAGAAGGTAGATGATGACGTCAGTGAAGAGACAGGTGGTGCGTCATCCCAAGAAGAACGCCGCTTATCCCATAGAAATGTTAGGGGTGCCATCGAGTGTATCGAGAAAGTCAAGCTCCTCCTTTCCGACGACCCTGACACATACAGGTATGAAATCTTCACTACCCAGCTGTTGCAGACTATGGAGCCCTACATCAAGGTTTATCACGACAACATAAACACCAGCCGTCAGCAAAGCATAACAGAGTTCTTCGCCTGCACCCCACCACAGCCAGCCCAAGCCAGTGATAGTGACAGAGGTAGAGACAGTGATGATGACTTTGAGGGTTTTGTCAGGGAGGCCCTGACAAGTGTGGATGACAGTGATGAAGACTCACCTGAGGGCCAGTAGCCTGCCCTCTGCCTCGGAACCAGCCTCCATTCCTATACGCCAACCCATCTCTTCTACTAATGTAAGTGTTAACCCCAACCTTGTTTTTTTCTAACCTAACCTTCAGTTTATTGATTGTTCCTTTCTATATTATGTGTGGGTGAATACCATCATAAAGTTAAGATGTTATTTTTAGTAAAACGTACGTATTGTGTCGGGAAAAAGTGGAGTTTGGGGGTCGGCCCGGTCTCTATTTCAATTAATCCCATATGTTATGTTGTTCACTTTACGCCGGCTGCCATGGGTTGAATTAACCGCGTAAAGTGAGGGTTGACTGTATATATATATATATATATATATATATATATATATATATATATATATATATATATACTGTATACAGTGGTCCCTCGGTTAAGGAACGCTTCGGTTAGCGAAATTTCGATTAACTAATTACCTTCCATAAGAATATTCAATTCGGTTAATGAACAAAAATTCGGTTAACGAAATTCTTACGAAAATGTTTCGACGTCCTTTGGCTTGCTCACCAGCTGGAAGATTAGTCCGCCAATACAGAAATCTGTTCTAGGGCTTACATTCGTTAAAATTGGAGTAAATATCAAGAAGGTTGTTCTATTCAATAATTTTCCAAGTTTTATATTAAATTTTTTAGTCATTTTAACACAGGGAACTAGTTTTTGGTACACCCAACAGCCACTTCACTCACCCACCAAGGCCTCAGTTTGTATCTCTGTTCAGTGGAGGAAACATCTTGCTTGTGGGTCTCTTGAACAGTGTATTTTTACGTTTTTACGGTACAATTATTGGTCATTCTGAAATTTATTTAATATATTGACAATAAATAGTGCAGTGCAGTGTTGCTTTAAATAAAATAATCTTGAATTACACTGTGGGGTATATGGAGTGTTTGTGTTCACACTCAGGATGGGATGGAGGAAGGAAATTCACAATGCGCTTTCTGTATATATATTGTTGTACAGTGCAGTGCTTAGGTGAGGAGAAGCTTGCTCAAAGGTCCTGTAGGGCGAGGAGGTTTCTGAGGAAGCTGGGTGGTGAGGAGCTGTGAGAGATGTTGCTGGGCCGGTAACCAAGTGTAGAATGGTCTCCCTGGCCAGGCATGGCCGTATTTATACAATTTACGAGGATCAGGATTTGGGGTGAGCGTAGCGAGAGGGCCAATCACAGTGGCTTAAGCGTAAGGTGTGAAACGCTCTGATCCTGAACTGGAGGTTGAAGATCGAGACTAGGTCGGCGATCGTACGCCTTCGTCCACTGCATAGACCTAGTCTCTCAGCGTAGCTGGCTGTACGCTGATTGGCTGGTAGGCGCGCGGCCGGGGCTCAGTTGGGAGTTGTAGGGAGAGGATCCACCACAAGACCTTGTGAGCTTCAAATTTTATTGGTGAAATTACTGCATCAAGCATGGGTCCCCTGAAAGGTGATTTCTCCTCCATCCTCACTTCCTTCTCTTCTCCCTTCTCCTCCACCCCCACTTCTAATTCCCATCATCATCATTAACCGGGAGCCTTCTACATACACACCTCAAAGTAAGTATACTTTACTGCATTTTTTTTTTACTTTGTATGTACTTTTCTGTGAGCTGGAACCAATTACCCAATATCCCATTGAAACAATGGATTCGGTTAACAAAATTTTCGGTTAACGAACGACCTTCAGGAACGAATTGTGTTTTCGTGTTCTAAGACTTCACATCACTTTGAGTGAACGTAGAATTTAGCTGGATAAAAGTATGTGCTTTGTGCAGAACATACAGTGACAAGTTTTCTTTAATATATTGATATTTACTGAGGAAATAAAGGTTATATCTTTCTCTTGAATGTATTGGATGAAGTTGGATCCTATTGTGCTCAGCTTGAGATGGTATCCTTCTCACAATATGCAGATTTGGGCACTAAGAAAATGGACAAGTTCATGGTAGGAATTTTATTAAAGATGGCAGGTCAATGGGTAAAGAAAACACTTAGATTCACTGTGGTAATGATATTTTAAAATAAATTAGGCCCAAACATTTCAAAAATAAGGGTTAAAGTTGCTAAAAAGTCACATGACTGCAAAAAGCTCTGTGATTGGTTGTGACGTCACTGGTTGGGGCGACCTTCCCAGCGGGAGGCAGCCAGCTGTAGTGTCCAACCTTCTCGGCTGATCGGCTCTGTAAATAAATATTATTAGATTATTAATTGTGCTTTACTGTGCAACACAGTAATACTGTTTTGAATACAGTCGGCCCTTAACAAACGCGGGGGTTTCGTAACAGAGATACACGTGGATGTTAAAAATCCGCGTATTTTTGCTGCCCCCCCCCCCCCCCCCCATGTCCTTATTTACCGTATATACCTGTGTGTAGTTCGAGTTTTTAAGACCAAATTATTTGGCAAAAAATTGGGAGTCGACCTCTAAACGGGTAATAGTTTCGTTAGGTTGAAAAATATTTACCAGTAACTACCAGTAAACAATGGAAACGACGCACCAACGCACCACCAGCTGTGAGTGTCGGTACAGTTGCCAGGGCAGATCTCTTGCGTCATCATAGCAAGCCCAAAGTAGCCAAATCCATGGTATGGTTGCACAGGACGATGTAAAACATGAAGTATTCATTTATTAAAGTGTATTTATAGATACTGTACATAAATTTTTGTTCATTACATTTGGAACATCAATCTTTGTTAATTAAATTTGAAACAAAAGAAAACTACGATACCATATTTTCATTAAAATATTACATCACAAGTATATTTTACCTTAACTGTGACTGAATGAATATATTCTTGGAAATAAATATGGAAATGTAATATTTTTGCTGGAATGACGTACATATTACAGTGGAAAGTGGGATGAAATAATGACGAAAACAATGACTTTCGCTTTCTTTCGTTGTTCAAAAGATGTTACCGTAATCTCTTTTCGAATGGTTTTCAGTTAAAAATCTGTTGCACTCGTACTGTATTACAATAATATTCTATCCTGTCATTAGCCTTATAATCCCACAACTGAAAACCATTCGAAAAGTGATTACGGTAACATCTTTTGAACTAAAGAAAGAGAAAGTCATTGCTTTCGTTACAATTTTATCCCACTTTCCACTGTAATACGTACGTCATTTCAGCAAAAATATTACATTTCCATGTTCTCAGAAATATATGGTAGTTTTGTTGAAACGTAATGTACAGTATTTAATATTAAAATGCAAAATGAGCTATAAAAACGATTAATACTGTACACCCGTAATGTACTGGCTGGCATCTCCACTCGTCCCTGCTCCCGCCAGTCACCTCCTCCCCGCTCTATCCCTCTGCCTCCTCTGCATCGTCACTACTGTTGTATTACAATAATATCCTAATTCACTTGAATAAATACCACGATACCATATTTCTGAATATTTTCATTAAAATCCATCAAAATCATTTTCCTTGTCATCGTCTTCAGCACCAAACAGCTCCTCCCAGTCTTCTCCTTGAACAGGGCTAGAGAGTACGTGTTTTTCGAATCATTTTCAGTTAAAAAAATGTTACATCACATGTACATTTTACCTAAACTGCGCCTGAATGAATATATATTCTCAGAAATAATTAGTAGTTTTGCTGAAACGTGATGTATTTCAATGTAAAATAGGATAAAATACATGACGAAAACAAAAGATTTTACCTAACCTTCCAATGTTCAAGAGATGTTACTCGTTTTTGTAATAGTTTTCGGTTAAAATACTGTTATATTACAATGGTATTCTATTCATACTGTGCTTGATATAATACATTCACGGAAATGTAATATTTTTGCAACTACAATGCTGATGTCAACACAAGCGTGGTTACAGCGAGACTGACTGAGTGAGGGAGAGCTATGCGTGTGTGTGTGAGGTTGCGGGAGCGGGCGGTGTCCTGTGTTCGGTGCCGCGCACAGGTTGAATGGCGCGCGATTTGAATGTACTTCAATTACTTCAATATACAGCATATTCCTCCGGCGGGGCAATCCGCGTATTTGCAAATCCGTGTATGCTAAACCCGCGTATGTTAAGGGCCGACTGTATATAAATATTACTATGCACATAAACTAATTCAATGGATATTAGCTGCCCCATACAACAAATTTTATAGTATAAACATTCCAAACAATATTGGTATTATTTTGGCTTTGGTCATTTGGGGAACCTTAAGATTTTAACTATGGGATTAAGTACTTTAAACAATAAGACACATTATCTCTACGGGATTTCTGTCGCAAAACATTTTTCGATTGCATAAGAAAATACAGGTCATATGTTAGGGTATAATGAGTAATAAGGTTAGCTTAACATACATCGGTAAGGGGGGTTGTAGTAACTCAAAACTAGTTATTTCCGATGGAAATGAAGGTCAAAATCGTTCATAACTCATCACAAACCATTAGAAAAAAAAAAACAGTCTAAGTACAGGGATGAACAAAACTTAAAATTTACCCAATATAACCTATCTCGGATCTAAACATCAAAATACTTGTGGTAGTTGAACTAAAATTTTACCCATTAATTAATATATAAGTGATGATATATCCCAGTGGTTCATTAGTGAATCATCAAAACAATAACAGCACTATGTTGTCATGTTTACCTAGCATCAGGCATTATCAAGACAAAGTCCAGACAATGTCATTACTTCTAAATTAACTCGTATCTCCATCTAGTACTGATATAATCTGTAAATGCACTGAAAAAGAAAGAGAAAGTCTACCAGGTAAGAGTACATGACAGCTGAGCTCGTGTGACCATGGGAGGTTTTTATATCCAAAAGAACATAAGAATGGAGGACACTGCATCGGGCCATACTGGGCAGTCCCATTTACACCCAACCCCTATCGCTCATATATCCAACCAACCTATGTTTGAAGCTGCTCTTCACGGCATATTTCTTCTCTTACGAAATGTCCATGATTTAGACCATAACAAAACACCCTTAAAACTTACCTGAACGTGGCAGTTGGGGTCTGAAGAGGCCATCCTTTCTACTACCTCCGACTGCAGCGATGAGTTTTTTTTTTTTTTTTTTTTTTTTTTTTTTTTTTTTTTTAATACGGGCATTAGCCCACCCGGGCACAGGTCACTGACCCACATTAGGGCCTGGGGGGCGAAAATGTAATAATAATAACAAAAATAACAACAATAATAATATTATAATTCAGATAAGTAAAATTTATAATGAATAATACAAAAATAAAAATAATAAAATTATAACAACTCTGCAATAATAATAATAATAATGATGATGATGATGATAATAATAGTAATAATAATAATAATAATAATAATAATAATAATAATAATAATAGACCCATAAAGAAATACAAAAATGAAGAAAAAAGATCAAGAGTGAGAAGCAATATATATATGTATGTTGTGTTGTCAGTAGTAAGTGAAACAATTGAGACCCTGCAATTGTGTGTAAATGAGGCAGAAAGTCAGATCAGCAACCTGGAACTTGGTCACAATTTTTGTGATGCCATATGGCAGCAGGGTCTACCATTAGACAACACATTATGCTTCCAATATCTTCCCAAGCGGTAGTACCTCCCTGTTTGGTAGCTGCCTACTACCTACTACAGTGGTCCCTCGGTTAACGAGCACAATCCGTTCCAACAGGTTGCTCGTTAACCGAAAATCTCGTTAACCGAAACCGTTGTTTCAATGGTTTTTTTTGGGTAATTGGTTCCAGTTCACCGAAAATTGCTTAAATCCTAAAAAAAATTTAGAAATTGACACTTACTTTAAGGTGTGTATGTAGAAGGCTCCTGGATGATGATGATGATGATGATGAGAATTAGAATGAGGGAGGAGAAGAGAGAAGAGAAGGCATTGGGGTGGAAGAGAAGTCACCCCATGGTGCCATTTCACCCATAAAATTTTAGTTCTCTTGGTGTAATTCAAGATTATTTTCTTTAAATCAACACTGCACTGCATTATATATTGTCAATATGTAAAATAAACTTCAAAATGACCAATAATTTGCTTGGAAACACAGAAAAAAGTGTTTAGTTGAAGAGAGTCTCAAGCAAGATGTTACCTCCAGTGAAAACAGAGAGAGACTAACACCTGTTTGGTGTGTTAAAAGGCTGGATGGCACGCCACAAATTGGTGACCTTACCTTTGTTCAATAATTGTTATAATGACTACAAAATTTAATATTAAACTTTTAAAATTATTGAATTGTATAAACTTCTTTATATTTACTAAAATAGTAAGGAATTTAAGCCCTAGAACCGATTACTGTATTGGCGGACTAATACTACAGCTGGTTGACCGCCAAGTGCAAGCGAAAACTTGTTGAGGTCGGCTCATAAGAAACTCGATAATCGAGGGATTGCTTGTTAACCGAAGTTAAGAATCTTATGGGAGGTAACTCGTTAACCGAAATCTCGTTAACGAGGCGCTCGTTAACCGAGGGATAACTGTACTAGTGCCGTCATTGCAAATGGTGGCCCTGCTTCTAGAGAAATAAACTTATCTCGACTATTATAGCAGGGCTTTTAAACTTATATAACAAATTATATACAGTATACCGTATCACTCTATGAATGTGGCTGAGTGTATTTCTTGTTTGCCCAGAACCATCAACTCATCCTTTATGGTGAATCAAGTACCGTACAGTACATATACTGTAATGAGTCTTTATCCAACGAATTCTTCAGTCAGTTGTTACTCTTGACTAAGCAACAACTTTTCACCACAATAAAACACAATTCTCTTCTACATTCCAGATTCAACCAACACAGTCTCAACATTATTAAATCACAAACACATTCTGAAAAGGAGAAGGTGTTGGATGAGCTCGCAGCAAAAAACCCAAATGGAATTCCCAATGGTGAAGTAAAACAGGACATTCAAGTTCAGAAAAGTAAAAGGGTGAGTGGGTCACTGTTTGAATATTCCATTATTACTTGTGTCATATTATTTAGTGGTCTGTCACAAGCTTTATGGACTCTTTTTCTTTTCTTATTTTTATATACACCTTTGCTACAGATGGGGGCAAACAATAGAGTTGGTCCCATCTGCCTATCCACCCATTTTTCACTCCAGCTTTCCCATATGACTTTGGGGCACTCTCTTTGTAAATTAAACTACAACCATTTTTTCCATGAAAGATTCTGAAACTTAACACTGTGGATGAATCCCCCCCCCCATCCCACTTAATGCAGGGTGACCAGAATCAATATTTTATTTTTATAGTTTCCAAAGATGTGTTCTTGTCCATAACAAGGCACCAAATCTGGTTTATCCTTGATGCTTCACCCATCAGCAACACATTCTTTCCAGAAAATAACTTGTAACATCTTGTTTTGGTCATTCATGCACATTAGGGTGGTCCAAATTATAGGGTGAAAATTTGAAAGTTGTCTGAACCAAGCGAGCACATGGTGCCCTCGTTGCACTTCATGTACACTAGTGAAGCTTTGTATAAATTTGAAGAAAATTGGATGATGTTTAGGGGTCCCGCAAAACGTTTACTGGTAGTTATTTTAGTCTCATAAAAATTCTAGCTCGCCTCAGGGATGATTACAAGGAAATTATTGTCCTGTCATACACCTTCTTCGGGGAAATTCCAGAGAGAATTGTGATGACCAGGGCACCTGGGGCCTTCCACAAAGCCAGTGGATGGCAAAGGCCATTTATTCTCTTAAGATCTTCCTCTTCAGAGAGCAGTTCACCCTCACTGCTCACGAACTGCTGGACTCCTGAATATGGGATAAGGAACTGAAATTTTGCCTGAAGATATGTTTGGGGTAAAGGTATTAGGGTGACATGTGTCTGAATTAAAATTCCAACTTTTTAATTTTGGACCACCCTAATGCACAGTAGAAATGAATGTTGTAACATATGTCATAGTGAATAATTGTCAGGACCTTAACAGAGATGTACTGTACTAAAAAAAATTCTCAAGCATGTTCTTGCTTCTTGCATATACCTGTACAGTACACTGAATTTGCGATAATTTGTGGATAAGGTACCAGAAGTCATCATGAGTTATCAAATTCTAAATTAAAATTTAATTGATTTAAATGGAAATACAGTAGTTAGTTAGGTTCCAGAAGCAAAAAAATACGCATAATTTGTTCCTATACAGTAAGTCCTCGCTTAACGTTGTTTCGGTTCTACTTCGCTGAACTTTAGAGACCAAAAATTTGTTTAACGTCCCGGTGATCTGATACTACATTGTTTTGCGTCGTCACGGACAACTTTCTACGGCACATCACCCGCTCTTGTCTGGCCCTGCTAATCTCTCGGCTCGGCGTGCTGCCCTCACTCGCGGAACGTCACAGCGTCCCCAAGCCAGTCTCTGATACGACTTCATATCATTTGTGTGTGCTTGAGTGCATTTGCTCTAAAACTGTACTCTAATCATTCGAAATGGCTTTCAAGTGCTACTGATGCTAGTGTAGTGAAGAGGCAACGTAAGACCATTACCCTGGCTAAGAAAATGGATGTATTAGCCTGTTTTGAAAAAGGGGAACGTGCTGTGGACGAAGCCGCTGTGCTTGGTCTAGCTCCCACAACGGTGTGTACTATCCGGACCAACTCTGACGAGATTAATATTAGTGCTGGAAGTGGTTCTTCTCTGAGTGCAACTTAGACAACTCGTACTTGAAGCACTGTGATAGAAAAGCTGGAAAAGATGCTGGCAATGTGGATGGACAACCAGAATCAACGCAATGCCCCTGTGAGCCTTATGGTTATCATGCATAAGGCCAGATCCTTGTTTGACGACTTAAGGAAACTGAAGGTGAAGGATTGAAGGAAGAGACCTTTATGGCCATCCAGGGGTGATTTCAATGATTTAAGCGTCGGTATAACTTCCACAATAGTAAGATGACTGGTGAAGCTGCCAGTTCAGATATAGTTGCGGCCGAGACATTCCCACCAGAATTCAAACGGATTATCCAGGAAGAAGGCTACTCACCGAAGCAAGTCTTCAATGTGGATGAGACTGGTCTCTTTTGGAAGAGGATGCCTGAGAGGACCTATATCTCCAAGGAGGAGAAAAGAGCGCCAGGTTTTAAAGCGGCAAAAAAACCGCTTGACGCTGCTGGCAACTTCAGGCTGAAGCCTATACAGTTGTACCCCACTTAACGCAGTCAATAAAACCCAGAGGGTACCGTGTTAAGTGAAAACCGCGTTAAGTGAACAACAGAACATATGGGATTAATTCCAATAGAAACTGGCCCGACCCCCAAACTCCACTTTTTGACGACACATAACTATGTTGTAGTAAAAATTTTATCTTAACTTTATGATGGTATGAAAAAACAAGTAATATAGAAAAGGTTAGCTTAGGAAAAATAAAGGTTAACATAGGAAAAATAAAGGTTAGGTTAGAAAAACTAAAACTTAGGTGGAACACTTACGGTAGTAGAAGAGATGGGTCGGCGTACGGGGACGGAGGCTGGTTCCGAGGCAGAGGGCAGGCTACTGGCCCTCAGGTGAGTCACTATCATTGTCACCCACAGTTGTTATGGCCTCCCTGACAAATCCCTCAAAGTCATCTTCACTGTCTCTACCTCTGTCACTATCACTGGCTTGGGCTGGCTGTGGTGGGTTGCGGGCGAAGAACTCGGTTATGCTTTTTTGACGGCTGGTGTTTATGTTGTCTTGGTACACCGTGATGTACGGCTCCATAGCCTGCACCAGCCGGGTATGGAAGACTTCATAGCGGTCATCGTCATTGTCACGGGAAAGGAAGGACTTCATTTTCTCTGCACGCTCCATGGCACCCTTAATATCACTATGACTTAAACTGTGTTCTTCGGAGAATGACGCACCTTCTTCCTCCTCTTCACTGACGTGATCTTCTTCCAACATCTCGTCGGCAGTCACTTCAGGATCTCTGATCACCTCCAGGATGTCTTCGTTGGTGGTCTGGGAGAAGCCTTCAGCTGTAATATTGAGCGCAGCTTCTCTGGCAAGGTCCACTGCTACTGCAACAGTCTGAACCTCACCAGTCACAGGTTCACTCCTCTTCTCAGCTGGTATGCCATGCAACACATGTCTCCATGTGTGACGAATCGTAGCAATAGTCAGCAGATCCCATGCCTCCACCAAGAAGTCTACAGCTTGTTTGACGTTAAACTTCTTCCAAAATTGTTTGACGAGAACTTCTTGAGTCACCACCTCTTGTTCCTTGTCCTCGTCGCTTTTGCTCTCGCTGTCGGTGTCACCCAGCATACGCAACTCATCCTTGGTGTTGGTAGAGTCGTTCAGGAGCTTGAACTTCTTTGCAGAGTACGCAGCTTTCACATTGCAAATCAACTCCTGGTCCATGGGCTGGATTAATGACGTAGTGTTGGGAGGAAGGAAGACCACTTTTACGTTGGGGTGACGATCCATAAGTAGGGGCGAGTGTCCAGGTGCGTTGTCAAGGAGCAACAAAATATTGAATGGAACATTCTGTTGCTCGCAGAATTTCTTCACGTCAGGAACAAAACAGTTGTCAAACCAGAAGAGGGACAGAGAAGAGGACATCCACGCCTTACGTGCGGTTAGCCAGTGGACATTAAGCTTGTTCATGTCCATATTCTTGTAGGCTTGCGGCTTGCGGGCTGTGTGAATCACCGATAACTTTGGTTTACAGGTACCGGAGGCATTGGTGGTAAACAGGACGGTGATGCGTTCCTTCTGCATCTTTCGGCCCCGAATCTTGCTGGCATTCTTTACAACAAAGGTCTTGGAAGGTAGCTTTTTCCAGAAAAGACCAGATTCGTCCATGTTAAACACCTGGTCGTCAGTGTACTGTCCTTCCTCCATAATCTCACGTAAGAACGGAGGAAAATCTCTTGCCGCCACACGGTCAGCACTCGCTTCCTCACCACCAATGTTGATGTTGGTGATCTTGTTCCTCTTCTTAAACCTATGCAGCCAACCAGAGGAAGCATTGAAGGGTTTGGGCTCTGCAATTCCCAGCTTACGTGACACTGCTGCGTATAGCTCACGTGCGTGCTCCTGCACTGAGCGCGTGTCCACCGCCATGTTGCGTCGTGCCTGACGAATCAAATAACTCACCAGCAAATTTTCCACTTTTGCCAGCACCCTGTTCTGGCAATACCTGATCGATGAAGCACCTGCAGACTTTGTGATTTTCATGTGCTCTTTGATCTTGGCTGCATCCTTCTTGATCATGCGAATCGTAGATTCGTTGACGCCATGCTGGCGCTCGAGATCAACTTGCCGTGTTCCTTTCTCCAAATCTTGAATAATCTGGTACTTCACCTCGTAGCTTAAGGAACGCCGTGTCTTCTTTGGCTTAGTGCCGCTGGGTCCAGGTAAGGAAAGGTCTCTCTCTGGTGGCGGTGGTGGTCCGGCGGAAGCCATTTTACGGAACAATGGATGCGCGTTTACACGGTGTGGCCTCGAGGGATGAAACTGCCGCGGCTAGGTCAAGCGTCGTCTTTCCTCCCTTCCTCCCTCCCCCGGGTGGTCACGTCATAATATTTTAAGCCAATTACAGCTAGCAGCAGAGGGGGCTAGGGATGCATGGCCAATCACAGTCCGATATGTCATATGACGTCAGTGTTAACGCAACAAAGACACACACTGCGCAACCTTACCGCACGGCTTGCCCAAGCGGAGGGAGGAGGAGGGAGAGGCGAGGAGCACAGGCAGGCAGGCGGGCGGGCGGGTGGGGCAAATCTAAAAATAGCGTCTCGAGCCGGACACTCACCGCGTACATGTGGAAGAAACCCGCGTTAAGTGAAAGTTCAGCTCTGGCGAGGCACCGTGTTAACGGTAAAACTCTCTAAGTGAAACCGCGTTAGGCGGGGTAATACTGTACTGATTTTTTGTGCTGCTAACCCATGGGTCCTGAAAGGTTACTCTAAGGATCACCTTCCTGTGACCTACAAGGCAAACAAAAAGGCATGGATAACCGGCGCCATATTTAGCCAGGGGTTAAACGTGTACACCATCCCTGCACTGAAGGAATACTGTGCCAAGGAGAACCTTGACTTCAAAGTTCTTCTGATCGCTGACAATGCTCCAGCTCATCCTCCCAATCTCGACGACTTGCATGACAGCGTAAAAGTTGTATTCCTGCCTCCCAACATGACAGCACTGATGCAGCCTATGGACCAAGGCGTCATCGCCGCATTCAAGGCGTATTATTTATGCCATACCATGGCCCAGCTGCTCAAGGCTACAGACGGAGAAAATAAACCAACGATCCGAGAATATCAGTGTGGCTTCAACATTCTTCATGCAATTGACAACATTGGCAAGGCATGGGAAGAGGTTTCAGAAAGTTGACTGAATGGTGTGTGGAGTAAACTGTGGCCCAAGTGCGTCAACAGTTTTACGGGATTCACGGACTTCGTCCCATCTGTGAATAGGGATATCCCCAGCTTGGCTAGACAGGCAGGCTTTGATGAGCTGGAATCAGAGGATATTGAGGACTTCCTGGCATCCCATACAGAAGAGCTCACCAACGAAGATCTGTAACAACTAACAGAACACAGTCCCTGAAGACGACGATGAACGCTAACTTCCAAGAGGATGGAAGAATCGTTCAACATGTTCCAGCAAGCAATGCATATCCTTCTAGATGACGACCCAAACAGAGAATGTAGCTCAAAGGTTCAACGCAACATTGAGGACAGTCTTGGTTGTTACACTGAGATGTATAAGGAAAAGAAGAAGAGTATCACCAAGCAGTCAACACTGGATTCATTTTTTCATCGCGGGACGGCAGAAGCAGCAGGAGCTTCTTCACAACAACCAGCAGCCTGGGAGGAGCACACAACAGCCTCCTCAGCTTCACTACCTACCACATACTCGCTCTACCACCTCCGCCCATTGGTGAGTACCAATACAAATTTAGTAGTTGTTTATGTATGCATTATTTTCTATAGAAATGGCGATGATTTTCTGTATATGTAATGTATTTCATGGGGCAATGGGAGGCTCAGGAACGTAACTCCCGTATTTTTATCTATCTTATGGAGAAAATTTATCCGCTTAACGTTGTTTCATATATTGTCGCGTTTTCAGGTACGTAATCCCAACGTTAAGCGAGGACTTACTGTATAGTGAGGAAATCCTTCAGAGGTTAACATTGAATAAAATGGGAGATATGTCAGTCATGAGCTGTGTGCACTGATGTAAACTATTCCAGACAGATGTTGGTGTGTGAGCTTATGGTGTATGTTTATATTAACCTCTTATTTCTGTTTAATTTTACAGGCTAGATTAGAAGAAAAATTAGTTTATGATGACTTGGAAAATGTCAACAAAGTGGAGACATCCTCATTAACCATCCACCAAAGAGACCGCTATCTTACAGGACCCACGGAATACAGTACCACCCATAGTTTACCACCACGCCAGGTCAGTCTCCGTGTTATCAAGTGAATGGTGTTTTGTAATATTTTGACTTTTGGGTTATTGGTTGCATTTTCTAGTCCCCTGTGTTCTGAGAGATATAATCAAAGTTCTATCCAAAATTCACTTTAAACTGGCTAAGTTGATGGCCTCTTCTATTGACACAGGTACTGTATTTATGTTCATTCAAAAATACCAACAAGATTGAAATATTAAAATGTCTTTTTTTTTAAGGATGGACAAATTTAAATTCTATCCATGCTAGGAATTTTAGTGACTTCAAGGTTCAGTAATAGAGCAATTTACTTGCAAGCAAAAGGCCATGGGTCAGTGGAGAACTGAGGTCTCTCCTTGATCACTAACCCTCACACAATCTGCTATAAAATTAGTACACTACCAGGTGCATTTGCTGAGACTGAAACAACCCTCTGATAGATGAACATCCTGGTAAGATCAGGGTGTACATACCTGCCTGGCTGACCTAATCATAGCAGACAAAAGTTTACAAGATTAATGAAAAGAATTGTAAATTTGACAGTTTGGAAAAATCATTAACAAATAACTTTTTTTTATTTGTATAGGAACTTATACAGAGATTATTATAAATTAGGCTGGCCATCCAGGTAGCTTTGTTTGTTCCAGAAATTCAACATTTTCAGGTACAGTTCAGTACTGTACATGAATGTCCTTGATAAAGCTCTTCTCCTCAGGTCTCTGCCTTACATGAGCAGTTAACAGATAGTATCAACAGTTGGTGTCCAAACTTGCACATCAGCCAGGACCCAGAGTCTGCCTATCGGTCTTTACAGCGCTTCAGTGAAATGTGCCGTAAGGGAAGATCTAGTGTAGGGGTTCGGACAGGTGAGAAAGAAAGAACCGATTTCCTCTTAGATAAATAATATTATACAGTATCAAATTTGCTTCCTCTGCATTAGAATTCACTGTCTATCCAACTGTCACCAGATGCTCAAATGTTTTATTATTAATGCTGAAGATGATAATACTGGAATAATATGTTAAAACACATTCTTCATTCTTCACTATAAAGAGTGTCAATAGTGGCTTTTTCTACTTGTAAAATGTTCATGCAAACAGAAATTGTCAGTTATATGCAGAATGTTCAGTACATATATTCATTGGATAGGATATTTGCTTTCTTGCAAGGTTTTCCCACTGCTGTACAGGGTATCTGGAATTAAGACCAACACACTCTTCAGTTGTTAACTGCCTGTGTTCTCAGATGGCATCACTGAATGTGTTAGCATGTAGTTCATTAAAGTTATAATTTTCATTTTAAAAATAAGAAATGTGCTTAGTGCTAATTTTTCATAGTGATATCTCTGTTAGCCGGAACAATTGGTGCAGAGCATTTCTGGTAACGAAATGATTCAATGCAGGAAAAAATACCCCATCCCCGGAATTTTCCAGGTAACGGAAAAATATTCTTGGAAGTTCCAGAAATTGCACATTGCCGTATTTTTCGGCTTAAAAGACGCACTTTTTATGACAAAAATATACCTAAAAAATTACCATACATCTTCCAGGACACTAGTCGATGAGTTGTAGCAGAGTTTTTTTTAAATCAGTCCCTTACAAAGACTGTTACCTCATTACAGTACTTAACAATTACCTGTACAAGTATTCTCTATACAGTACTATAAAACTATTGATATAACTAATATTGTTGATATATTGCGAAAAAATAAAAAAAAAACCCTTGCTGCTGTGCGGTTTGTTTACTAATGGCAGTGGTGGGGCAGCGCCATCTATTGAGGAATTGCTGAAGGTTGTCTGCTGGTCTCAAATGCAGGAATGTTTGTTTCTTTATATGTAGGCTCTCATATTTGGACACCTATTTACAGTAGGCTCTCATATTTGGACACCTATTTACAGTAGGCTCTCATATTTGGACACCTATTTACAGTAGGCTCTCATAATTGGAGACCCATTTAGACTGTAAAACCCCACAAAATTAAAATCTTCCAAATTGCAATACAGTCGACCCTCGTTAAAACGGACTAATAGGGGGGGAAGGGTGTCCATTTTAGCCGACTGTCCGAATTAACCGATTTAGTGATTAATATTGCATTATACAGCTATGTGTATGTTCATTTGAGTGCCCCGTCATAGGAGTCCATTTTCTCTCACTTCAGCACTCCTGAGTCGTCCGTTTTCTCTTAATCTTAGAGTGCACCAGAGCCTGTTATACCTAAGTAGTGACACAGAATTTGATATTGCAACTGGGGTTGCAACTGTTGAGGCAACTTAGGTATGTCTGATTACAGTTGGAATATTTAAGATCCATTGTGAGTGATGTTTAAAGCTTCAACTGTCTTTATGGTTGGTAAAACTTGTCAAGTCTGTCAGTCTGAATGGCATGTGTGAGGCCTTGTGTTTGTACAACCGCTAAATATATAAACATATAATGTTGTGATAATTATCAGGAACACATAGGCATAACAAGGTTTATTACAAAGTGATGAAATGGATACTGTACAGTGGCTAGTCTACAAAACATGTAGCCATGTCTCTTTATTTGAGTGCCCCGTCATAGGAGTCCGTTTTCTCTCACTTCAGGACGCCTGAGTCGTCCGTTTTCTCTTAATCTTAGAGTGCACCAGGGACTTTGTTATTTCTTAGTAGTGACACAGAATTTGAAATTGCAACCCCAATTGCAACTGGGACAATCCCAGAACCAGAAATTTGATATGGACAGTTCAGATTTCGTCCGATTTATCTGGATTAAAGGGGTCCGAATTAACGAGGGTCGACTGTACAACTTCGTCGTCCAAGTAAAAACACACACACAACAACATTGGCTGTCCTTATGTTTTCAACTTTATTACCACTGGTGGGTAGAATTTTTTTTTAATTCAGAAACATTAATTAAAATATATATGAAAAATAAATGTGTTGCTTTCCTATTCTTATGTAGAGTAATGACGATATGTTTACACTTGTGCTCACTTACATATGCCATCTCACTTTTTTCTTTACCATTAATAGTTAGCTACTTATATTGTTCCATTTATTAACATTAAATAACATGACTTAAAACAACCATATTATTTTTTTTACATTAATTTTACTACAGCTACAACCAGGGTCTTATTTCTTCAGTTTGATTACATGTGCAGTACAGCTCTGCCCTTAGGACAGTGTAGCGTGCCCAGAGGAACATTAGGCGCGAATTTTAAAATACAGTATGTTGCGCCAGCTTGACTCGCGCAAAATAGGAAAGATTCGCTTTAAATTAAAACATTGTCCTTAATTGTGGGAGTCACTTTAAATCAATAATCTTAACTTGAATTGGTTTAAATCGACATTCTACTGTACTGGAAAAATTCTCTTGGAACTTCTGGAAAATGCACCTGATTTTCATCTTTCAAACCCGGAAAAAAAAAAACTTCCTCGTCCCTGAATTTTTCGGGTACTGGGAAAATTTTCTCAGAATTTCCATAAAATGTGCCCCTTGGAAAATCATTCCCAAAACAAGAATATCGGGAAAATTCCAGCTTTGGGAACGATTTTCCGAGAAAATTTCAATCCCGGATATGGGAAAGTTCCGGGATTGAGGGAATCCGGCTAACAGAGATATTACAAGTGCGTGTGTGTTATGTTATCACCTCATACAACTAGATATTTTTTTCCTATTTATTTGATTCTGCCAAATTTCAGGGGATCAGTTACCAGGTAATTTACACAAGGAGTTAGGCAAAGTTTATAGCAGTGCTGGAGAACTGTTGCGACACTTCTGGTCGTGCTTCCCTCCGAGAACTCCCCAGTTACAGGAGAAGCTACACAAAATGCACGAGACCCTCTGTCGATACCACATTGTTACTATAAGACCATTCCAGGTGAGTGCATAAGTTTTATGTACAGAACACTAAATGTTTACTTATAACCTTGATTCTGTGCTAGAAGACTATTCTACATGTGTACCAACTTTACTGTGTGTTTCTGTGAATTGTTAGCAAAGGGCAAAAATGTGTACTGACAATGTTGGTCTACTAGTTTGAATATTTTATAATTTTTATGAGTGAAGAGTACCTGCATGTGCACTTGTGGCTGTATGGTAGTATGTGTATACAATATTCAGAATGTCAGTCACTGCCTCTGACTGTTCCTTGCAGTGACCTATTCATGATTACTTTCATTTCTTTCACCCAAGGATGGTTCTCCATACTCACCCCCTCCCTCAACCTACCATACATTCCCTCTCTCAATTCTTTATTTTGTCACCATTCTTTTTGTATCTTAATTCCTTATCTTCCATACACAAATTCCATTTGTACTCTTTCATGCTTCCACTTTTCTTTTAGTCTTGTTCTTCCTCCTCTTCCATTTATTTATCTCTCTTATTTTCTTTATCATGTGTTCCATATCTATTCTTGTGAATAGCCTTTTTATCTGCTAATAAACATGTACAGTAAAATATATCAATGGATGTTCTGAAATAAAAGAAATTATCTCGTAGATGTGATGTTTACAGTGGCACAAGTACAGTACAGTACAGTACAGTACTCTTATGTCCACACAACCCAGACAAACTCCAGTCCATTCTCTGCTTATTATTTTTATTTATTTTTTTATACAGTACAGCACATCCATTTTTCTCTCAAGCATATTATTTCTTTCTCTTCTAATATGGTCCATCCTCTTGCATCCAGAATCCATTCTTCACAACATTGTCATCGTCGTTTTACAGCCATTTGCCCCACTTATGTGGGTTAACTGTGATTACGTGGTGGCAGCTCTCCAGTCTGCACTGTCACTTGGAGCCTCATTCATCAGGTTCTTATCTTTAAGGTCATTTTTTACAACCTCTTCCCGTGTCATTCTTGGCCTACTCCTAAGTTTTCTCTTTACACATTCCAACTTATGCATCTATTGCCCCAGTTGGCCTTCATTCTCTCCACATACCTGAACCATCTCATCATACCTCTACATAACACCTCGTCAATACTGTCGTTACCCGACCGCCCTCTTAGTCAGGAATGGGGTTTCCTATCTTTCGGTGTCACCATTCTTTCACTGCCATACATCATCACACTTCTCAGGGTGGTTGCATACACCTTTCCTTTCACATGAAAGGAAGGTCTACAATAATAACAGCTCAACTATTCCATTGTATTTCCTCACCTTTGCTTCTTTTTTTAAGTTTTACTCTTTTGATACTTTTTTAATATACCTATCACTTTCTTTCCTTGTGTTCTCTGTTTTTCCATGGTTAATTACATCATTCATTGTTCCAGTTGGTGACATAGATTATCAGAGAGGTAGTGACTTAACATAGATGTGTTCCTTAAAATATAATCAACATTTTCTTATCCACATAGTAATGGAATCATGCTGCATCAAAGCTGTTTCTTTAAAATGTACATTGTTCATTAGCTGACCAATTTTTCTGTGACAGTGATTCCCAAATGCATTGTATCGTGCTAGGAAATACAGTCTGTTTAGTATTTAAATAATATTTTTATTCATCTTTGTAGGTCTATAGTTTCTCTGGAGTGTTTTTAATTTAGGATGTAAGAAAATTCTTAGTTTCCCTTGTTGTTCAAAGATTATGACATAAGATTTCTCCTTATTTCAGGAAATGGCAGTTAATGATTATAACTGCAATAGTAGCATTCTCGATCACCTCATAGAAATGTTTCACATCGCCAATACCAAGTTTGAAAATTGGAAGGCACGGAACTCCAGGTGAACATTCTAGCTGTACATAGGAAATTTAATAGAACTTTATATGTAGATTTAATGATTTTATACAATCATTTATGAGCAAAAGCACTCACCTCTACCTCACCAGTTGACTAATGGTGTTTTAGTGAGCCAAAACTTGAACAAATGTACCAAGTATTGTTTTAGAAATTATACATATTCAGTGATTCAGAGACCATGAATTGAACAGATAATATAGCCCAGTGAGATTTTCAGTAGTTGGAGCCTGAACGCTTAGCTCCACTGGAGAGTATTATGGGTCAGTATTGGCGTGACATAATGGCAGTGTCCTCAGGTTTTACACACGGGAAGTACTGCAGTGTGGTGGCCCGGATAATACATACCTTATTCTCTTTCTGTCATTTAAGGGTCATAATATATTAGTGATGCATGAAATATTTTGTCTCCATTATTTAAGAACGAACAGTATGGAGGAAAAAAAATTAGCTGGTGATGTGCATTTTGAAGTGTTATTTCCATTAAAGGTCAATTTTATCTGGCAAAGTCACTTGTTTGATCTTTTCTGTTGTATATAACAATATTTGGAAGGAAATTAAGCTGAATTAGTTTAATATTTCACATCTCTGAGATTTTACTAAGATCTGGGATATTTCCTGGTCCAAACAATACTCATCTGGAGATTCACACAAATGTATTAAAGTTACTTAATTCTTTTTGGTCTAAAAAAAATACTATCGTTGATAACATTCTTAAGCTGCTATGATGGTGGTTTAATATAAGACACAAGGTGTTAATATGAATAAGAACGTCTCAATAGTCAAATTTTGGGCATTTAATTTACATTTTTTAAAGTCAGTTATTGGAAAAATAAGGTTGTAAGTGCTGTTGACATAAAGATCTGCTACAGTACTCATGTAACTCACAGATGGTGTGTTGGGATACAAAGATACAGAACTGAATTAGAAATATTTTATGATTGTACAGCACATAGAAAAAAATAAGATTTTTATTCAAGTACTGTATTAATTTATGTGATATTGCACAGTTTACATACCTGCAGCTAATACAGTGTATAAACTCGGCAGCACAAATTCATGACTGAAACCCTATGCTACAATTAGCATATTTAAGAAAGTTTATAACTGCTCAGCTCATACATGATCAAATGTTATTCCCTATCAAGTCATGTAGTACTGTCAGTATGAAAGGAGTAAATCTTGAATTGTAATTATTTTTTATTGAAAATTACTCTACAAAAGGTTTAACTTAATTTAACTTTGATAGTTTTTCTTGAAGAATCACTGTGTTAATAAAGCTTAAGACACCATAATGAAAAGGTTGAGACACTGTTTCTGAGCCTTATCTCCTTAGTAAGAAAGTATTGTATTCGGCACAACAAAAGTACTAGTTGAAGCTGTCCCTGGTACAGTACAGTACCACAATAACTAGGGATGTATAGAATTTTGTTCTCCTTTAGTGGTAAGCTTCAGAGAGCCTAATAACAGAATTTTAGAAATGATTGATAACATGTCCATTATTATTGTTACTATTATTATTATAAAGCTTACAACAGAATGTAAGTTTTTTTTTTTTTTTGGTAACATGGAAGTTAAAATTCAAACTGAACATAATTATGATGAAGCAAAAACACTGAAAATTACTGTAAGCATTAATGTCATTTATTGAATATGGGTACAAGAAAGTGTGTAGTAACCAATATAATCTCAGTATTAAACCAGAGTATTTATATAAAGATGAACAGTTAATACAGAGTTCCAAGAGACAGACTTGCAACAGGGATTATGAGAGATCTACAGCACTCATGTTTTATAGTGAATGCATTCATAAAGACACTAACAAAAGACCCAATTGCCCACTTACTCTATATGACACACACTACGCCAGCTATATGACACTCACACTACACCAGTTATATGACTCACACTACACCAGTTATATGACACACACACTACACCAGTTATATGACACACACACACTACACCAGTTATATGACACACACACCCTACTCCAGTTATATGACACACACACACTACACCAGTTATATGACACACACACTACACCAGTTATATGACACACACTACACCAGTTATATGACACACACTACACCAGTTATATGACACACTACACCAGTTATATGACACACACACACTACACCAGTTATATGACACACACACACTACACCAGTTATATGACACACGCACTACACCAGTTATATGACACACACACTACACCAGTTATATGACACACACACTACACCAGTTATATGACACACACACACTACACCAGTTATATGACACACACACACTGCACCAGTTATATGACACTCACACAACACCAGTTATATGACACACACACACACTACACCAGTTATATGACACACGCACACTACACCAGTTATATGACACACACACTACACCAGTAATATGACACACACACTACACCAGTTATATGACACACACACCCTACTCCAGTTATATGACACACACACCCTACTCCAGTTATATGACACACACACTACACCAGTTATATGACACACACACCCTACACCAGTTATATGACACTCACACTACACCAGTTATATGACACACACCCTACTCCAGTTATATGACACACACACCCTACTCCAGTTATATGACACACACACACACTACACCAGTTATATGACACACACACACTACACCAGTTATATGACACACACACACTACACCAGTTATATGACACACACACACTACACCAGTTATATGACACACACACACTACACCAGTTATATGACACACACATACTACACCAGTTATATGACACACATACTACACCAGTTATATGACACACATTACACTAGTTATGACACACACTACACCAGTTATATGACACACACTACACTAGTTATGACACACACACTACACCAGTTATATGACACACATACTACACCAGTTATATGACACACATACTACACCAGTTATATGACACACACACTACACCAGTTATATGACACACTACACTAGTTATAACACACACACACACTACACCAGTTATATGACACACACACACACACACACTACACCAGTTATATGACACACACACTACACCAGTTATATGACACACACACACACCGGTTATATGACACACACACACTACACCAGTTATATGACACACACACACTACACCAGTTATATGACACACACACACTACACCAGTTATATGACACACACACACACACTACACCAGTTATATGACACACACACTACACCAGTTATATGACACACACACACACACACACACACATACACACACACACACACACACACACACACACACACACACACACACTACTCCAGTTATATGACACACACACACACACACTGCACCAGTTATTACACACACACTACACCAGTTATTACACACACACTACACCAGTTATGACACACACACACACACACACAACACCAGTTATGACACACACACACTACACCAGTTATGACACACACACACACTACACCAGTTATGACACACACACACTACACCAGTTATGACACACACACACAACACCAGTTATGACACACACACACACACCAGTTATGACACACACACACACACACACTACACCAGTTATGACACACACACACACACACTACACCAGTTATGACACACACACACACACTACACCAGTTATGACACACACACACAACACCAGTTATGACACACACACACACACTACACCAGTTATGACACACACACACACAACACCAGTTATAACACACACACACACACTACACGTATGACACACACACACACACACACTACACCAGTTATGACACACACACACTACACCAGTTATATGACACACACACACACACTACACCAGTTATGACACATACACTACACCAGTTATGACACACATACACACACACTACACCAGTTATATAACACACACTATACCAGTTATATGACACACACACCCTACTCCAGTTATATGACACACACACACTACACCAGTTATATGACACACACACACTACACCAGTTATGACACACACACCCTACTCCAGTTATATGACACACACACCCTACTCCAGTTATATGACACACACACCCTACTCCAGTTATATGACACACACACACTACACCAGTTATATGACACACACTACACCAGTTATGACACACACACACTACACCAGTTATGACACACACACCCTACTCCAGTTATATGACACACGCACCCTACTCCAGTTATATGACACACACACACACTACACCAGTTATATGACACACACACACTACACCAGTTATATGACACACACACACTACACCAGTTATGACACACACACACTACACCAGTTATATAACACACACTACACCAGTTATATGACACACACACCCTACTCCAGTTATATGACACACACACCCTACACCAGTTATATGACACACACACCCTACACCAGTTATATGACACACACACCCTACTCCAGTTATATGACACACACACCCTACACCAGTTATATGACACACACACACTACACCAGTTATATGACACACACACACTACACCAGTTATGACACACACACACTACACCAGTTATATAACACACACTACACCAGTTATATGACACACATACTACACCAGTTGTATGACACACACACACTACACCAGTTATATAACACACACTACACCAGTTATATGACACACACACCCTACTCCAGTTATATGACACACACACCCTACACCAGTTATATGACACACACACCCTACTCCAGTTATATGACACGCACCCTACTCCAGTTATATGACACACACACACTACACCAGTTATATGACACACACACACTACACCAGTTATATGACACACACACCCTACACCAGTTATATGACACACACACCCTACTCCAGTTATATGACACACACACCCTACACCAGTTATATGACACACACACCCTACTCCAGTTGTATGACACACACACCCTACTCCAGTTATATGACACACACACCCTACACCAGTTATATGACACACGCACCCTACTCCAGTTATATGACACACGCAACCTACTCCAGTTATATGACACACACACACCCTACACCAGTTATATGACACACACACCCTACTCCAGTTATATGACACACACACACTACACCAGTTATATGACACACGCACCCTACACCAGTTATATGACACACGCACCCTACTCCAGTTATATGACACACACACCCTACACCAGTTATATGACACACGCACCCTACTCCAGTTATATGACACACACACCCTACTCCAGTTATATGACACACACACCCTACTCCAGTTATATGACACACACACACACTACACCAGTTATATGACACACACACACACTACACCAGTTATATGACACACACACACACTACACCAGTTATATGACACACACACACACTACACCAGTTATATGACACACGCACCCTACACCAGTTATATGACACACACACCCTACACCAGTTATATGACACACGCACCCTACTCCAGTTATATGACACACACACCCTACTCCAGTTATATGACACACACACTACACCAGTTATATGACACACGCACCCTACTCCAGTTATATGACACACACACCCTACTCCAGTTATATGACACACACACACTACACCAGTTATATGACACACGCACCCTACTCCAGTTATATGACACACACACCCTACTCCAGTTATATGACACACGCACCCTACTCCAGTTATATGACACACACACCCTACACCAGTTATATGACACACACACACTACACCAGTTATATGACACACACACACTACACCAGTTATATGACACACACACTACACCAGTTATATGACACACACACCCTACTCCAGTTATATGACACACCAGTTATATGACACACACACACACTACACCAGTTATATGACACACACACACCAGTTATATGACACACACACACCAGTTATATGACACACACACACTACACCAGTTATATGACACACACACACTACACCAGTTATATGACACACATACACTACACCAGTTATATGACACACACACCCTACTCCAGTTATATGACACACACACACTACACCAGTTATATGACACACACACACACTACACCAGTTATATGACACACACACACACTACACCAGTTATATGACACACACACACACTACACCAGTTATATGACACACACACACACTACACCAGTTATATGACACACACACACTACACCAGTTATATGACACACACACACTACACCAGTTATATGACACACACACCCTACTCCAGTTATATGACACACACACCCTACACCAGTTATATGACACACACACACTACACCAGTTATATGACACACACACACTACACCAGTTATATGACACACACACACTACACCAGTTATATGACACACACACCCTACTCCAGTTATATGACACACACACCCTACTCCAGTTATATGACACACACACCCTACACCAGTTATATGACACACACACCCTACACCAGTTATATGACACACACACCCTACTCCAGTTATATGACACACACACCCTACTCCAGTTATATGACACACACACCCTACACCAGTTATATGACACACACACCCTACACCAGTTATAACAGGTACTAGACCGTCACCTTGACATGATGGGACAAAAGCACTGGCCTGTATGACAAGGCACTGTAGTGTGGTCTTCCCTTTACCCTGCTACATTCTCTAACAATAACACTTGAGTTCTTTTTTAGAGTCAATTTTCATTCTTGTTTTGTTAAAAGAAAGCCATTTTTAAAAACCTGATATAATCAAATATTTTTATATAAATATACCTGTATACACAGTTTGTATGAGTATTACTTATAACTTAATAAATTACTAAAAGTTGTCACACTTGTCTTTGTTTTGAACATACTGTATTGGTATAAATAAACTCAGTCCAGACTGCTGGCAGTTAATACATTTTAAGATATCTTTGTTTCATATCATCACATGGCATTTATACTGGCTATAAATACGTTTATTCACGGTGAAACCTCTTTATTTTGACACATATGATGACAACAAGTTCAAGAAATTTGTTCTTTTCCAAATATTTTAGGATTTTTTGCACTTTGCAAGCCATCCTGCTAGATGACCAAAGGTAAAACAAAAAAAGACTTAGACTCACCTTCAGTCAGTCATGCTATTGTTTTAACTGTTCTAATAATAAATTTGTTGAAATAACCTTAACTAAAGCCCTCCAATGTGGATTTTACCTCAAACCTGAGAGGATTTCTGGCCTTAAAAATTAAGGTTCTAAACCTACCTTTTGGCTGGTTTTCAACCTAACAATAACAAGTTAGTAGGGTATCTTCAGTAGATTCTTGGGCTTTAAGAAGTTCTCAATTTATGTTTTCAGTTAAATTTAATGGATTCTCACCCTAACTGTAAGAAGTTCTCAACTTATCTTTGACACATTCTTGGTCTCACTCTAACAGGTTCTCAGCCTATGATAAATTTTTAGCTTAAAAACAACAGGCTCTTAGCCTAACTTTTTAAAGGTTCTTGGCACAAAGTTATGTAATATAATAAATCTGACCAAATGTGACATATAGCAATGTTCGCAATTAACAGCACTTAGACTCAGCAGTGTGATATTTTTTAGGAAAAAATGGTTTGACTTAAAGGCCTGTTGCAACAATCCAGCCTTTTCATTTAATCAGACCAACCCCAGGCTGAATGAGCCCGATTGTGGAGTAGTTGTGTATACTACAAGAATTCCTCATGGACCATATAAAAATAACATTGCAAATGTTCACTTGCTTAGCTCTTACAATACTGCACTATACTGTATTAGTTTTATATTATTAAGAAGAGCTTTATGAAAATATTGTAGTCATATTTTAATTAATATTTTACTGAAGAGATTATTTCTGAACAAAGCTGTTTTCTCTTGGTAAATGTTACCACCATAACCCAGGAGTCAGTAATGATACTCACAGTTGACGTTATACTGTACTGCAGTATTCTTTGTTATCAGGGACCATTTTATTGCTGTTATTTTTAAGCTCCTACCACAGAATAACAAGGGGTCGTATCATGTTTCAGTTACTCACCCATGTGTATGTCTACACTCTACATATGAAGTGTTACTCTGTTAACCCTTAGGCCCCCGGGTGACGTTCCAGAACGTCCGCCTATTTTCCCGCCTTTTTATAAATTTTGGAAATATTGATTTTTTTCTTGATTTAACCCCTCGTGGGGGGGTACTGCCAGCAGCACCCTAACCCGGGCCTTCAGGGTTAAGCATGTTGAAAGGTTCTATGGATCAAATTGCAGGGTTTTATACAGCTTCACATCATACATATCTAACCTGGGTTGATAAAAGTTTTTCATTCTAATTCACTGGAGTTGAAACAAATGGTGGGAAAATGCTTCACTTCTAGTGACTGTGTAGTAGTTTATCTCAATGATATCTTTTAGCAGAATATATTCAGTAATTTTCCTGGTTAGGATTATTTATTTGGATTTCAATTATTGATTTCAACTTAAAAATATATATTCTAGCAACCTAATCTACTAATTTAACTTGATGTAACCAAAGTAAACTAAGTTACCATAACATTCACTTTTTCAATTTAACCTAAATTAATATGATATAAGCTAACCCACCACAAATTAACCTAAGTTTTCCCATCCTAACCTAAACTAATTCATTGTAACTTTAATTCAGCTAAGCTGAAATTGATCAAGCTTAACCTGTCCTACCCATACTCTGCTCCTGTCTAATTGGGGTGGGGAAAAAAGTTAAATCTTTAAGGGCTTTAATGAATCTATTCAAAATCCATAGCGAAGTCTGTGTAAGGAGTATTGTTGATGGGAACTTCCGATAGTCAATGACAATTACCCGGTGGCTTTTTTTTCTTTTCTTTTTTTAATAATGAGGAAAGGAAGCAGATGGTTTGTTTAATTTCTCCCAATATTCCTGATGAGTTAACCCTTGATTGTCGAGTGTTTGTACAGGTGGAAACTAGAGAAAACTTGCCCTTTTTTTAGGGGTCACTGGATAACATCCTTCATATATCTGACCCAGGGATTGAACTTAGGGTGCAGTGGTGATAGGTAAGCGGGCTACTACTGTATTACTTTAAACATGTTCACCCATCCATGCTTCCAAAGATAATAAGGATATGGTTATGATACACTCTTGATAGTACTAAAAGAGTAATGGTCTCTTTATTTATAACTTTTTCCATAAATATTTTCACCTTTTCCAATGTAGCAGACGGTGGTCAAAATCAAGAACAACGTGGATATCTATCAGTCTTTGTAACTTGTTCTGATGTCGTGTGCACTCTTTGGTTTTATGTGATTTAGAATTTAACTAAGAGACTCGGTAGTAATAAGTTGTCAAAATAAAGTGTCAGAAGAAAGAGGTTTTAGTCATCTTTTTATACTGTGTTTATTTCAACTTATAATTAATTTTAAAGTCCAGTACAACTTGTACAAAAATATGTAAATGAATTTTTCTTTTTTTAATATTTGAAGCATTTAGAAGTACTGTAAGCTTTCATCTAGCTTTTTCAGAAGAAACTTGTAGTATTTATGGCAAAAATTTACTTGGATAGTATTCCAGAGATTATCATACTGGTCCATTGTTAGCAGTAATCTGATAGTGAGCTTACTAAGGATATATAATGGAAATTATATAATATATATATATAATAATATATATAATATAATTATATATAATATATAATATATATATAATATATATATATATATATATATAATATCAACACCTCAACCCACCAGGATTCAAACCCACGGCCCACTAGCCCATGACTGTGACCGGGGAACGATATATATATATATATATATATATATATATATATATATATATATATATATATATATATATATATATATATATATATCTATATATATATATATATATATATAATATATACATAGTATATATATATATATATATATAGAGCACTGAATTTCTGCTATATCCTAAAAGTGAATCTTAAAGGCTTTACATTACCTGTTTATAATGGGGGATTCAGCTATTGACAGTGAAGACTCCACCAAGTAACCTGTATTATCAGGGAATATTTCCTTACAGATGACCTACACTGTATATATAAAACATCAGAATTTTCTTTATTTACTTATTGGAGATCTCTGTTCTAAAATCATTTGAGAAAATAGCATTACGCATTCACTTGCATTAAATAAAACTTGTCTCAATCTGTTCTGTAGGTTCTTTCTTTGTAGCTACTTGTAAGAAATAAAACATGTAAGCTGTAGAACAAGTTTATATATTGTTTTGTTATTGTTGCAGTTGGTATTGAGAACCAGTGTGATATTCTTTTACACTAGGGCTTATTGTTGTCATTTTTGTTGTTTTCAAGTAAGTGTAAACACTCCCATCCATCCATGTTTGTTACCTTTACTCCCACTTTTGAGTGAGATTGATCAGAGACTACAGGAACCTCAAGAAAGGGTAGAATTGGTATAGGAGAGAGTTGCAGTACTGTACTGTACAAGTGTAGAAAGTGACAGGAAATGGCTGAACCATTTTGCTGTTACTTTTTACATCAGTCTTGCATCATTCCCACTTACCATATACTGTAGTACTGTATCCCTTTGCTTGACTTTTCTCTCTTGATCTGTCCCACACAAGAATGGAACAAGAGTAAAGACAGAGATAGACAGAATAGTAACTTAGTTGTTTTTTATTTAACAGATGTTAAATATACAACGTATTACCATATTGCTTCTGTCATGACTTAACATTTGGTTTCCTTGAATCTCATTAGTTCCTCATTATTGTTGTTCTTCCTTAAAATTTTTGATGCTGAATGTTTATATAATTACCATATATGAGTTCCTTGCCTTGCCAGTCTTTTCCTGTACAAAGATAGATTAAGAATTGCCTGGTATACATTCCTGGTTGATAATGTTACAGTGTTAGCATTAATAGCAAAGTTATTGTGAAGAACTCACTGTTTATAGAAGAGTGTACTAAGTGAAGAATTAAAGTACACTGTACTATATAAGTAAAGAGTGTACTGAGTGAGGAATAAATGACCATATAAGACAGGTACAATACAGTTTATACAGTGATAAAGTGATAGTCTTATTCCAAATTTTTTACATGATTTATGTTGATATAAAATTCTAAAAAGGTACTGCTGGGGCCCCCCACAGGGCTTGAAAACTATATGAGTGAGTGCTCAGGTGGTATGGGCATATGGAGATATTGGATAAATCAGGTTTAAGTGGAAAAGTATAATAATGTGGTCCACAGTACAGTGTTTCGAGAGGTTGAAAAAGAAAAGGAGGAAGTGCCATGGTGGTACAGTATGTATATGAGGAGAGATGAATGAAATCAGGGTAAAACAACTTGGTGTGTATTGTTGAGGATTTGATACAACAGTACTGTACTGTAGTAGATTTTATGAGTTTGGTTTATAGCCATGTAAATTTATATCAAGGTTACTTACATTAAGTGGCTGATGTAACTTCAGAGCTTTTAGTGATGTGACTTATATTTGTAATAATTGTATGGTGATTCAGGGTAAATATGGCTCATGTAACTCTTGCATTGTACATTATTGAATTGTAATTCATTTGTAATATATTGCCTTCTGTGTGGGTATATGTTGAATTTTGTTCATGTTTTTCTTTTTTCTCTTTTCTTATCAACCTTAGAATCTATTTATCTCCACTTTTAGGTTCTTTTGGTGCATTCTTAATGGGATAGTATATCCAGATGTTTCAGCTGTTGACCAGGCCATAATCATTAACTGTAAAAATCCCAGAAAGCTTCCATCCTTGAAACCATCATACGTTTTTTTTTCTTGCTAGCATCTCCCATACCAGAAGGTGTGGGAGATGCTAGCTTGGAGCCTTGACATAAGTGTGACTGAGTACATAATTCTAAATACTGCCTTGAAAACATTTCACAGGTGCAGCCTTGCACTTCTGACACAGATGTTTAGGGACAAGTCTACATGAGGCCATTCAGGATGTCCCAAAGGAAAGAAATGCCGTAGTGAAATATGTTTCCATTATCTTCAGTACAATATATAAAGTTTAAGTGCATCATCAGCTATGGAGTCTTTATTACTGATTGGGAGCAGTAGTTTTGTTAACAGGTCACTCATGTGGCTAAGGAGGTATACTGGATTACTTCCCTTCCTCTGAGAAATTAGTAAAATTGGCAGGGAACTGAGTAGAGTAGAAACCTGATCACCACTTGACACATGACACATGGATACACTAGACAGGTAGCCTGCAGTACACTCAATAGTACCTTGTTCTTCTGGATAAATTTTACTGTTGTGAAACAAGGCAAACCTTTTAGACACTGGCTTGCTCTAATCAAAAGTGACAGTTGATTGTGTCTCAGGGCACATCCTTGTCTCCTTAACTACAAGAAAGGGATTTTGTGCCTCATTCCTCCATTTATACATCCAATGGAAACAGACATATTATGACAGTACTGTACTGTGTTGGACACAGGGTCTCAAAGTGTCCATCAAATGGACACTTTAAAAATCAAATGCACGAAATATATAAATAATCAAAGGGTTTCTCCTAAAAAATCAAATGATTATTCCCAAGAATGAATTACTGTGGTAGTTTTTCTTCACTGAAAATTTGATATATGTGAAAACATTAATAAAAAGTAATATTTACTGATTAGAATACAGTACTTCAGGTCATGATCTGGAAGTGTTTGTCAGTGACTTAGTACTTAATATATTTCATTATGTAAGTAAGGGTGTCTGATTAAATCAGACTGAATAGCTGTTCCTGTGTATACATGACTTTGCCAGTGTTTTTCTTTACCATTTACACACAAGTGTAAACAATGCTTGTTTGCTAGACTTATCTCAATTTTTGGATACAATACACTGTTAAGGATATATTCATGAGATAAGATGTATTTAATGTCATGTTAGTGACTGATGCACCACAAGATAAATCTTTAGCTATTAGACATAATACTGCATATCTCCTAATCATGTTGTTGTGTTTGATGGTTAAACTGGATGATATTGATATAGGAAAGTCATAGCCAGGTCAGCAGTTGTGTAGGCTCAAATTCTTGTAGCATGCCTGTTCTTAGACATTTTTTTTAAATTGGGCACCCCCCCTACATCCTTGTGTAAGGTGAAGTGCAGAAGCATTTACAGCGCCCAACAGGGAAGCATGCTAAGTTCACGCTTGCCTTTATGTCTCATGAGTTAAGGGCGTAGAAGCCTGAAGAGTCAGTGGTTTATGTCTAAGCAAGTTATTGGAAGCTCCAACAACTTGTCCCTGAATACATTGGCAACTTTCGATTTACAGCAGGTACCTACTTTGCTGCTAGGTGAACATGGACCAAGGGAGGCTAGGAAGTGTGTCTGAACAACTTTCCACTGGCCCAGGAATCGAACCCGTGACATCTCGCTTGTGAGGCAAGAGCGCTACCGTTCTACCCACAGGCGCCCCCTTCTTAGATAATGTTTGAATAATTCTCAAATGTTGTGAAGATGTCTATCAGCTATTCCTCAAAAATACCAGACTTCACAACATTATTTGCTCAATGTTTTAGGGACCCCTAAGAAATTTATCACCTTACTTCCTTGGCAAATTTTTTTAGTACAGGTAATTCATATCTGAATTACAAATGTCTCCAGATCACATGCTGTATGATGTGGTGTCGTCTGGGTGTGTGTTCGTAAACTCTTCCTTGTCCAGAGCAAATCTTTTATATCAGTGTACTGATATATATTTTGATGGCCCTTCACTTACACATGGTACTGTATATACAGTATCATCACTAGGTGAAACACACAATACCAAATTTATGTCTTGTGTCCAAGGTCATAGTTATATATGGTGATGGGTTAATGATTTACCGTAGTGATCTTGTACAGCACAGTATTAGTTAAAAAGACTATTGTAGATGAACACAAAATAATTGTGTATTTGTGTAAGCAGAAAGAAAAATTTTTTTAAGCTGCAGAAGTATAACTGGTATGTTTGACATTGAAGTTTTAATGTTATTACACTGCTGCTTCAACAACTATGGTTTTGAAGTACATAACAAGGTTAGCAATTACATGGGACCCATCAAGAATTAAAAATTACTTTGAGAGATTGAATTTTCTGAGTCTGGTGTGAAAGTGTCCCTCACATCCTACAGCAGACAGGTCATTAAATATTTAGGTAGACAGATGACTATATTGTCATCTCCAGTGACACTCTGTTCTATTTTCATCATCAGTTGAACTCTTGAAACATCACAAATTAATAGAATATATTACTCTAATATCTAATCAGGGAATATAAGTTTATTCACTGCTTGATGATTGTCTTATACAGTATATTATGTGAGAAAAAATTTATAGGGTTTACCCTTTGAACTCACTGTCTAAGACATTGGGTTCATGCTCACAGTCAAGTAAAGTTGATGTGTTGCTACATGCTGTGATATGCACAGAGTCAGTCAGTGAATTATGTCAAGGTCTCAAGCTAGAACACTCTCTCTACCCATAA
This sequence comes from Homarus gammarus, assembly GCA_958450375.1. NCBI lineage: Eukaryota > Metazoa > Arthropoda > Malacostraca > Decapoda > Nephropidae > Homarus > Homarus gammarus. The sequence goes on along the minus strand of CAUDMG010002955.1, from coordinate 1,309,933 downwards.
ATTGCCACCAAAGGTGGGCACGCGCAATTTTTTTTTGAGTCGCAACCACAACCGTAACTCTGCTGAAATAGTTGGACCGCAACTATTTTCAAAAAGTTTTGCCGTGACCGCAACGCGCAACTTTAAAAAAAATATTAATAAACAAATACTAAAATAAAAAAAATTGACTATTTACAAGTAAAACAAAATATAATTGATGCAAAAAAGTTAACATCAATACTTTATTACAAAATTACAAAAAAATGCCTCACTGCCACTGGCCTCCATCTCAGTGGACTGGCTGTCAACGGTCTCAGTCACTTCAACTTCCGTGTCCATGTCCTGGTCGGCAGGATCACTGCTGCCGGCCACAGACTCCTTCCTCCTCGTCACAAAACGATCCATAATACTAGTAATAACAAGAAACAAAACAACAAGAAACTGACGCCTTAACTGCAGTGCTACTGACTGGTAATGACGTGAATCATTCTTCCCTTCCCTCGCTGTAGTTGCCAGATTTCATCTTTCACATTAATTCTAGTTTCTAGAGTTTATGTGAAAGATGAAATCTGGCAACTACAGCGAGGGAAGGGGAGCGACGGGGGGAGGGGGTCTCATCTGGTTTACAGTTCAGAAATATGCTGCCCGACCTGTATCATGTATATGCTGAATCATTCCATCAGAAACAGAAATTTTTGTAATGTGCGGCTCTAGGGATGCCCGTTTGTTTATGTGGTTGTATTCCAATTTTCAATTATTGCCAAAAAAAATTGCGCGTTGCACTTGGAAATGCTTGTAAAAGTTGTGCTGCAACTCTCTGGAAAATTTACGGCGCAACTGCAAGCACAACCAAAAAATTATTGCGGCACAAGTTGCTCCGCAACTTTTTGTGGCGCAACTGCCCACCTTTGATTGCCACATCCTTAATTATTAAGAATTTTCACTATTGATGTTCATTTTGTATTTTTGCAAGGAAATTGCTGATGTCAGGTACAGTACCTGCAAAACAGACAGGTGTTTGATCTCAGAATATCTATGAATAAACCAATTGTTTTGGACACATCAGCTCTTCTCTCTTTTGTCATTTTTTTATATTTTGTATCACATGATTATATACTGTACACTAATAATTTTGTTCCCTCTAATACTGTTATTCAAAAAGCTAGACAGAACATTATGTCCACTGTGTAATAGCTTCTTGTAGGATATGATGTTTTCTGTTGCTGTGTTTGTTATTTACAGATACTGTATGTTGTTCTTGTTTCTTTTATATTTTATACTATTTCCTAAGTGTTCGTATGTGATTCATTTGTTTCTTATGTATTTTACTTTTAGGTTCTTTATGTTTGTTTGTTTGTTTTTCGTTTCTATCCCCCGTTTCCTCTTGTGTTGTGATTAATTCGTCTCAGAATCGGGAAAAGATTTAAATATGTTCTGTATTGATGCACAAAGCAACTTTAATATAAAAATTTAAATTATACAATATTTTAATTTGATCTTGTTTCATTGTTTTTTTAATTTAATTTATAAGTTTGGTATTTTGGAATTTAGCTCTAAATATTTTCTCATTTGAATTACTGTGGTAAGGAAAACTATCTGCATGATTATATTTCAAGAGAAACTCCTTTGAAATTGGTACTTTAAGCAGAAAAAATTTGACATTTTTTTATGGGTGAGATTTAATGAAAAACAATTAATAATTGGTCATTTGCCAGTTATTTGGGTCAACTGGTGATGTTATTTAAGCAACACTGTACTGTACTGTAATAGTTTCAACTGTCCGGTGCATTAGAAAGCAACAGAAAACCAACTTTAACAGAAAGTCCATTATAACTTATCATATTGATTGTTCCTTACCTTGTGAATATAGGATTTGAAGCCCTAAACTTTCCTAAGTTTAGCCGCTTGAATTTGGGAGTCTCTGTGCTGAATTAAATCATCTGGTGTTAACCACTCTTAATACAGTACTGTACATGTACAGTACTGTATGTTGTTTCTTATGTAATTGTCTTTATTAACTGACAAGTTCTGGTATAGGAAGCCCTAAAATGCCTGTGTCAGCACCTCAGCAACTTTCAGTGTTGTGAAAGAATTAAATTATGGAGAAAACAAATATTTCAGATTTTTTTTTTTTTTTTAATTTGTAAACCAGATCTTCATAAATCAGGGACTGTGTGTACCTAGTTGCTTGCTTGGCAAGCACAGAAAAACTTGGGAAATAATTGTCTTATGTTTTACTGAAAAGTGGAATTAAAAGAAAAGGATGATTACTGGTACGTATATGAAAAAGATAAGAGGCTTATTGCTGTATGTTTGGTGCTAAAAACAAAATATTGTGAATCAGGGTAAACGTATCTCCTTAATATGTTTATCTGTAACAGAACAGTTATATGCTATATAATGTACAGTATGTTACTCAGTTGTTGAGCTGAGGAATATACACAGTAGATACTCATTATACTTACAATATGTCTAGAAAAGAGTGTAGCAGAGGGGAGTTAACCCTCTTGGGGTCCATTTTATGCATATGTGGGTGAATTCTTATGCATATATGTGTATCAAGACCCCCAAGAGTGTTAATTAAAAGAGATGGAAATAAGGAGACAAGAAAGAGGAGAAATAAATTGTAGTGGAATGGTATGGAAGCCGGTGTGTCTGCTGATGGATGTGTGTGTGGTGAGTTGAATAACTGAGGGGAAAAGCAGTGTTGTACGTTGACACCGTTAATTTAACGCCGTCAATGGACAGTGGCAACTTTTTGTTAACGCTGACGCCATCAATTTTTGGGGCACGTGGCGCTACAGGTGACGCAGTCAACTTTTCACCCGAGCAGAGCGTCAGGCGTCAATTTGTTCGTCAACTTCTAAAAAATTTTATTTGTTCAAGTTCGATTTTCAATTATCTTGTTATAAAGACGACCGACAAGGCCATGAGGGAGTTGTTCATCAAATACAACACCCCCATCCCCTCTAGAGCTGCCGTGGAGCGCATGTTCTCCATGGGCAAAGACGTCTTGAGGCCCAAGCGCAGCAGAATGAGCGACAAGCATTTTGAGATGCTAGTATTCTTGCGGGGGAACAAATGAATAATTAAAATTATATAATAAATCATAATAAATGATTAAAAATTCATGAATATTTTTTTATTTTGCATATGTTACTCCCATACACAGGAGAATATGCGTTTCGGGGCTGCATTTGTATGTCAATGAAAACTCGTTGACGCTAACGGCGTCAATTTATGAAATCATTTACGCCGACGCTGACGGCATCAAATTTCTCAGCTGTTTACGCTGACGCTGGCGGCGCCACTTTTTTCATTGACGCGTACAACACTGGGAAAAAGTAATTACCGTAGTACATTGAGAAATACTTAGAGAATCATATCAAAAGAGGCAAATATGAGAATGTACAGGGGAATAATTAATCTGACATTATTGTATTGCTGGAAAGCAAAAACTTTGAATTTCAAAGGAGCAAGTAAGTTTTATAAGACAGATTTTATGTCTAAGAGCAAAATGTGGATGAATAGGATGTAATAAATATAATGAGAGTAAGATGTGGATATGAAAGAAGTATCACACAGTACTAATATGGTTCACTAGGGTGATGTGAATGTATTGAGAGAATGGGAAATGGTAAGATTGGTAAAAATGGTGAATAAATCAGAGGCTAATGGTAAGAGAGAAAAGGATAAACCAAGGAGGAGATGGAAGGATACGATGAAGCAAACACTATAATACAGTACTGTACTGTATGATGTGAGGGGGATGGGCATCCACAAAGCATTGGTCATAGTGCATGGTATAAAGGTAGTTTGATGAGCTCTGGATGTGTGAAGTGACATTGACAAAGCAGGTGGAAAATCAAAACTCAGCAGTGGCGGGAATCGTCCTTAAAGGGTTCAAAGTGCAATAATGTAAGTAGGATTTTCAGTACGGATGTTTCTCTGTACAGTATTATTATTATAATTTGTTTTGCCAGTGAAATTAGGATCCATTTGGGAGGATTATGGACATTGAAGCTTGACTATCCCTCCAATTCAAGCTGGATAAAGTAGAATTGAATCAGTTGTTGCATAGTCGGTTGGTGTAAAAGACAGGTACAGTACTGAAAAGTTTGTGAAGTCAACCAGAAAATGGTGTTTATTAACTGTGGTGGTTCAATTACCTAAGAAAAAAAAAGTAAAATGTACAGTAGAGTCAAGAAAAAAGACTAGAATATTAGATACAATTACCCTGTATAAAATTTATTTTATATTTGTTAATGGTAAATACTGAAAGACATGGGCTCTTTAACTATTGTATGGTGTTTATTCTTGATATGCTTAAGCCTAGACCTGCTTCAGGCAAAACCCAATAATGTGTAGTGAGGATAAGTCATATACTCACTGGGGAGCATAGATGGTGGACATGTGAGCTGTTTAAAACAAGATAATACTCATTTCCCAACATGGATACATGAACCTCCAGTAGTTCCCCTTTGGCAAGATAAGGAGTTTGAGGGAACTTGGATCTTTATAATTGACTTTATCTGTTGAGGAATACCATACACTGTACATGAACTCTCATAAATTCTTCATCTTTTACTCATCTAATTGTATTTCACACTGAGTTCCCATTTATTGTTTGCACCAGAGGTTGTTATTATTGTTATTCATATAAATATTTATTCTGTAAATATTCTGCCAAATTCCTTTTCCATTGTAAGAAACTGTAAAGCTGCTGCATAATTTACACATACGTTACTGTACTTCCTAAACTTTCACTCCTAGTACTACTGTACTATAATTCTGCACCAGTACAGTACACTACAGTACTTCAGGTTACCACACCTCACCTCTCCATTTTAGATTATCCAATTCAGTTAATCAAAGTTAAATTTTTTTAAGATGTACAGGGAGATGACTGAATAAGTAAACACAGTCAGTTTATGGTTTTTAAATGTCAGTCAAAGCCAAATTGCTTTCACCACATTGTCAAGAGTATTCAGCAGTACAGTAAGATTCTGTGTGGCACTGCTACTAAATGTTTCATGTATTTCTCATGTATGCATATTTATTTGAAATCCTGATTACTTTATCTGTCCCATTTTTTCTTGAGTGCGGGTATGTATATTTATAAAAAATGAAGATTTCGGTTTATGTCAGAGAAATGAAAATGGCCAATATTTTATTTGCAAAGTATCAAGAAGCCTTTAATTTGATTTTTAAAATGTTTATTCTAAAGATTGTTGGGTTACTGTACCCTGAACAAACTCGTGACACACATTATCTTTCAAATTGCATACCATAGCAAACAGTGTAAGATAAACAAACCCAGATTGTAAAGCCACCACCCTTATTGCCTATGTTGTAACATTCTGTATTCTATGGTCATAGGAAAATAGTTTTAATGCTCACAATAAAGGGTGATGTTTCCACACATTATGGTCTCTTCCTGATCTTCTAATTCAGTGGTTCTCAACCTTGTTTGCCCCATGCACCCCTTTCACCATATGTCAGAATGTCATTCCCCCTCCTTTCCAAGATTGTCTGCCTCAAAAAGTGCATTCCAAATAATATGCATATAATACTGAAAATCCTTTATTTTTTCCATATTAGTACATATACATTTACAATTTTACATGGATTATTATTATAGTGGAGTTTTACAAATTAAATGCCAATTGAAAATGTTGATGGATTTATAAAACTTGAATAAAAGTAAAATAGTTTTTTTTTATTTATAATGAATTACTTAACAGACCAAACTGAAGCATAATGCAATAAACAAAAAGTTCAATAGAATACCAGGATATTGTAAATTTGTAATTAATTTTATTCAGATGAAGATTACAGTCAATGAGAAACCTGTGATTGTTTTTCTTCGCCAATTCTGGGATACGCGGAGGAGTGCTTGAAAGGGCACAATGCAGGTCATTTTCTACCTCTAATCTCCTACGTTGCTTCGTTTTAATTTGCAACAGAGTTGAAAAGCCTGACTCACAAAGATATGTCGACACAAACGGAAGCAATGCACGGATAGCTCTTTCTGCCACTTTTGGGTAGGAATCGCACATCAAGGGCCAAAATTCTGTGGTTGATTTCTCATCGAACATATCTCTTGCTCCCGAATCAGTTCCCCCCCCCCCCCCTGAAAACCTGAATCCCCCCCCCCTTGGGGGGAATTCCTCCCTGGTTGAGAACCCCTGTTCTAATTAATATAGTGTTAATGAATGTTTATCCCAATACAGTAAATGCTTTTTTAATTGTTAATAGGAAATGTGTGCTTTTGTCACTGTTGTCCTCCAAGTCTATAATTAAAAAACATTGAGCAATATTCAATTGTACAGTTGCTATTTTGATGCAGAAAAATAGGTCTTCTTACTGGTAAATTATATCATAGTTGGTAGTTGTGATTTCAGAGCAATGGTTATGCTCTCATTCTTGTCTGTAATGACATTTTAATAATTACTTTGTAAAAATGGTTATAGTGTACATGTATTATTGTAACACACCACACAAACGATATACAGGTTGTACCTCTCTAGTCCGGCATTCTGTGGTCCGGAACGTTTTTAGTTTGCCCATAGAGAAAATTAATTTGAGTGGTACTTTCGATGTTTGTTTTTTTGTGTCCAAATTAAAAAAGTTGAATTAAAAACTCGCGAAATTTGAGAACCAACTGTACAACATTTAACCCTTCAATATGTCTTCAAAGAGACCATGAAGCAGTGAAAGTGGTGCTAGTGCTTCCAAGTATAAGCACAAGTCACTATCTATCCAGGAAAAGGGTGAATTTCCATGGTCCGGCACCGGTCAGGTCCCAAGGTTGCTGGACTAGAGAGGTACAACCTGTACTGTATATTTATGTCACACAGTGTTATTACATGGATACATTCATGTTCGTTCTGCATAAATAAATAGCGGTGATGGTGTAAGGAAACTAAATTATCAGTGTTATCATCTCACTTCTGTCCATTAATCACAAGCTTTTGTTTCTTTTCTTTCACAGACATGTTGCAACACTTAAGAAACCAGTTCTCATCTAAGCTTAAACAGCACATGACAAAATAGACCTCTTGAATCAAACAGAGCAAGCTAGATATCAATCAGAACATAGCATATTGTTGATAGACTTAAAATTTAATCTGACTGGTCAGGATTGAAACCAAAACAGAGCTTTCTCCAGATTCAAAAATATGGTGTAGAAAAGCAGCTTAGATGATTAGACACTTGAGATGGGAAACTCAGTCCAGCAGGTATGTGAGTACTCAATGGTCACTTCAGGGGTAGTAGGTAATGACTGTGTCTTTTATATATATATATATATATATATATATATATATATATATATATATATATATATATATATATATATATATATATATATATATATATATATATATATACACAGTGGTCTCTAGGTTAACGAACACAATTCGTTCCAGAAGGTAGTTCGTTAACCGAAACCATTGTTTCAATGGGATTTTGGGTAATTGATTCCAGCTCACCGAAAATTACATATAAAGTAAAACAAAAAATGCAGTAAAGTACACTTACTTTGAGGTGTGTATGTAGAAGGCTCCTGGTTGATGATGATGATGATGATGATGATGGGAATTAGAAGTGGTGGTGGAGGAGAAATCACCCCATGCTTGATTCCGTCATTTCACCCATAAAATTTTAAGTTCTCTTGGTGTAATTCAAGATTATTTTCTTTAAATCAACACTGCACTGCACTATATATTGTCAATATGTTAAATAAATTTCAGAATGACCAATAATTGTACTGTAAAAACGTAAAAATACTCTGTGTTCAAGAGACCCACAAGCAAGATGTTACCTCCACTGAACAGAGACACAAACTGAGGCCTTGGTGGGTGAGTCAAGTGGCTGATGGGCACACCAAAAACTAGTTCCCTGTACTGCAATATTGTAAGATAAGTGTTAAAATTACTAAAAAATTTAATATAAAACTTGGAAAATTGTTGAATAGTACAACCTTCTTGATATTTACTCCAATTTTAACGAATGTAAGCCCTAGAACCGATTTCTGTATTGGTGGACTAATCTTCCAGCTGGTTAGCAAGCCAAAGCATGTCGAAACATTTTCGTAAGAATTTCGTTAACCGAAATAAATATTCTTATGGAAGGTAATTCGTTAACCGAGGGACCACTGTGTGTGTGTGTGTATATGTATGTACTATATATATATATATATATATATATATATATATATATATATATATATATATATATATATATACTGTATATATAAAAATTAAGACTTAAAAGCAATAAAGGTACTGCATATAGTACCACAGTACCTGAACAGCTATACATATTCAGGCAAGGTGAGGTTGCTGGAGGATTATAGGTACACTCCAAATAAGACAAGTACAGTACAGTATTACACAGATCTGGTTATAGGTGAAGATCAAATTGATATTACCACGGGAGAGCCGTGTCATATACAGTACAGGGTATAATTATTTTAGCAGTGATACAAATAAAGATCAAATAAGACAGTGGCATATATATCAGTAGCTGGTGTTAGGTATTATAACAGGCATACAGATCAGTAGCTGGTGTTAGGTATTATAACAGGCATACAGATCAGTAGCTGGTGTTAGGTATTATAACAGGCATACAGATCAGTAGCTGGTGTTAGGTATTATAACAGGCATACAGATCAGTAGCTGGTGTTAGGTATTATAACAGGCATACAGATCAGTAGCTGGTGTTAGGTATTATAACAGGCATACAGATCAGTAGCTGGTGTTAGGTTCATCAAGAGCATTATGAATCAAATTCACAAAAAAGTAATTAGATTTTTAATTGCAGTGAATTAGGTGAGAAAAAGCTATACTGTATATTTATTGTACGATTAAAAGCAGGTGTTTAATATTACACAAATAACATGGTTGCACATTCCTGGAAAAAAAAGGATATGATTGAAGGTACAACATTTCATTGTTTAATACTGGTAATTATTATGTTAGGGAGTTGTATCTAGAATGAGAAGAGAGAGTGTAGTGAATTTGACTGTTTACCCAAATTTCTGATTTTTTGTATATCCTACATTACAAATGGGAATTCTTCCCAGATTAACTGAACTGTTCAATGTAGAGGACAAAGCCTCCTGCACTGTACTTTAATGTGTTAACGGTGTTAAATTAAATTATATTATTAGTCCTCTTAGGTGATTTGTATTCCACATTTTACATGTACTGTAATAAAAATATCCTCATTCTGGAGTCTTAACTATTATTTCTCAAGTTCAGCCTAGCATCATTAATAAAGTTTGTTGTACTGTACTGTAGTTTCACAGCTTAAAAGCACTGTCTTGTTATTATTTTAGATAGCAGTGGTCATTGAAAATCTCATAAACAGTTTGCTTTACCATTATTGCCCAAAAGAGAACATCACATTTGCAGCAACACTTGTACAGTATGTTATTACATCCAACTAGCATCTGTAATACCTTGACATTTTTATACTACCCAGACTCATGTCATGATACATGGACACATACAGTATACTGTAAATATGTATTTCTTAATGGCCTTAGAATATTGTTGATGATAATGATTAATACACTCATGTGCACAATCATTTAACAAAAAATACCAAATTATTTTTTTTTTATGGTTTCATTTTTGTCTTTGTGCTAAGATTATTACTATTGATTTGACAGATTCCTAAAGTCATCTTAAAATAATTTGCCTATACTGTAATGAGCTTGTAAGATTTATTCATTGTTTTTTATCCTAATGCCGTGATTAATCTCATTGGCTAAACAATTTGTATCTGTTGATTTTTTTGTGTGTGTTTAAGAAAGAGAGAGAGGAGTGTGGATGTGTTTTTGTGAGCACAGTCATAATATTAAACGAGTTTTGTGTGATATAGTACTGCACATACTGTACCATAATCCAAATACTGTATACTGTAACTAGATTGAAATGAACACTAGCAGTGGATATATTTGAGAGAGATACAGTACAGATGCAGTACAGTATTTAAAATTGGGGATAAAAAGAAAACTATCATCACTTTCATAATGGTAGAAGCTCACTGTTTAATCATTTGAACTAAATTAAAGTGGAACAAATGTAAAATACAGTATTGTTTTGAGTCATTTTTATTCCTGGCTGCATGTTTACCCTAAATTGTGGTATGTTTGAATATTTAATAACTACTCTACTGTACTGTCTTGGTGAACATTGCAAATTTAAATACTGAACAGAACCAAATACACTGTATCTTCAGTTGAAAATCAGATTGAAGATCCTTGTCACTAGTACAGCATCTGATTCTCTTAATTAATAATATAATTAGATATATTGACCTTCATTGTGTAGTTTTTATTTATCATTTTCAACTTATCGGTTTACAAGCTGTAGGTTTTGAATTATTATTGAAACTGTTGCGATGAAAAACAATGAAATAACAGCAATAGTGTTGGTGAGAGACTTAAAAATACAACTGTCATGTTAGATTAAGAATGACAATAGGACCAAAGTTCAGTGAATCTGAGTTGTTGTAGTTTCAGAGCTGTTGAAATATATGCTTCTATACACTTACAAGTACACAACAATTTATTGCTCTGATGGTACAGTAGTACAGGTGTACAGTATTTGGAGGATGGTTGTAATACTTGTATGAAATACAAATGATTCACATAAGATTACTCTTGAAATCTCCAAATAAACATGAAAGGAAGTTATTTTAGTGTATCTAGGTACATTACTGGAAGTTTCTCAAAAAGATTGTATTTCTTTTTTTTTAAGAAAGGGTGACAAGCTTCCAATAATGCTCTCTTAGGCTTTACATAATTTAATACAGCTATTGTAAACATAGATTTTTGTTGTTGACATGATAGTATATATCATGGGAAAGGCTCTTTGCTTTATGTACTGTGTACTGAATGGCTAATTACACATGAAAGAACTTAGAACAAAGTGTCCTTTATGGATGACCCAATGCCACCCTAACCCAAAGCCTTGGTACAACCTCACAGTGTCTTTAAAGGAATAATGTACTGTACTGTATTAACTTTCCCTATAATACTCTCTATTTTGAGGACCTGTCAAGATCACTGTAGGATGTCTTGATGTTGAAATAACTATACAGTACTTGTTGATCGTGACCCCCCCCCCCCCCCATTTTTTTGTTTTTTTATTTTTTTAAGAATCATAACTTATTTTTTTGAGTGTGTGATATTGGTGTTCTAAGACAACTCACTTCAGATTCAGGACAAATGAAATTGTTTTAGAATACTGTACAGGTATTTCAGATATATACTATTCAGTACAGTATTGCATATACTGTACTGTATGTTTGAGTGTGTGTGTGAAGTAACAGTGAGGAATAATATTGTTATGGGGCTTATCTGAATATAATCAATGATAATAAGTAGTTGGCTGTAGAGTTAATTTTTAGATTGTGAATGGATTATACATATACTTTTTATCTGTGTAACATATGATAGTGCCAATAACCAAAGGAAATATCTTGTATTGTGCCTTTTTAAACATTTATAAAGATATTCTCAGCAGGAGCCAGTGAATAAAGCAATAAATATTATTGGTGTGTTATTTCCAATAAACATACGGTACATGAATGACAAGCACAGTACCTTGCTAGGCAAGACCTTGGAGCCAGCCAGGCGAGGGTACAGGGAGAGGATGTTTTTGAAGAGTCCAAGTGGTGTAAAATTAAACTAAAGGGAAGGGACCTACTTGTTGTCGGGTGTATCTACAGATCCCCAAACTGTGGCCCACTAAATCAAAGGAACTTAAGAGCCTTAATAGACAATGCGGCAATGCTCAACCCTAGCCACCTCCTTATCATGGGGGACTTTAACTATGGCGACATTGACTGGAGAAACGAGCTCACCCCGAATGACTTGAATAACCCTGCTACTCTTTTTGTTGAAACTCTGAGAGATAATTTTCTGTTCCAATATGTTAGAGACCCGACACATTACAGAGGGGAGCAAACACCCAAGTCACCAGACCTCATCATAACAAATGATGAGGGTATGGTGACCAAACTGGAACACCTTGCCCCAGTTGGCACCAGTCACCATATAGTGTTGTCATTCAGATTTAACTGTTACCTAGTTCAGGATAAGGCCAGGCCAAGGTGCAAATATTACAAGGGAAATTACAACGGGTGAGGGAAGAGATGAGGGGTATCAAATGGCCTGACTCATTAAGGCACAAGAACGCAGACACTACGCTGGATATAATAACTAGTAAAGTGACCCATTTGATTGATAAATATATACCCAAGATCAAACCCAGTGCTTCTAGGAATACGAGGGGATCCCTACACATGAACCATGCGGTTGTCGACAAAATTAAGAAGAAAACCCAGAAATTCAAGACTTGGGTTGGGTCAAACAATGAGCAAGACAGGAGGATGTATGCAAGAGCCAGAAACCAAGCAAAGATAGAGTGTAGAAGGGCTGAAAAGGAGTTCCAGAGGCTGGTTGCAAGCAAGGTCAAGTCAAACCCAAAGGCGTTTTACCGCTATGCAAAGTCAAAATTGAAAACGCGAGTAGGAGTATCAGACCTGAAGCTTGTGGATGGTAGTTACGCAGATTCTGACCAGGATAAAGCTGAGGCATTGAACAGCTTCTTTTCCTCGGTGTTCACAAGAGAGGATGCAACTAACCTTCCTGCATTTGAGGACAGACGGTTCGACACAGCACTGACCCACATTGTGTTCACAGAGGAGGGTATTAGAAATAAACTGTCCAGGCTAAAGGTCCATAAGAGTCCCGGACCTGACATGGTGCATCCTAGAGTGCTAAGAGAGTTGTGTAACGAGCTTGCAGAGCCCCTGAAGATCCTGTTTTGTAAATGCCTGGTTGAACAAATGGTCCCCAGTGAATGGAAAGTGGCTTATGTGAGTCCTTTCTTCAAGAAGGGCGATCGTCACCCCACGAACAACTATAGACCGTTGAGCCTGACCAGCATAATGTGTAAGGTACTTGAGTGTTATCAGAGATGCCGCAATGTAACATCTAATACGAAACAACCTTGTAAAGGATTACCAACACGGTTTTATGCCGGGGCGCTCCTGCTTAACACAATTGCTCAAGGTATTGGTTATTTGGACCCATATTTGACAGTGTACCCCATGAAAGGCTGAAAATCAAACTGGAAGGGTACGGAATTTGGGGAAATGTCCTCGCATGGATAGAAGACTTTCTACATGACCGCAAGCAGTGTTTGGTGATTAATGGCACGAAATCATCATCTGTACCTGTCACAAGTGGGGTACCACAGGGCAGGGTATTGGGCCCGCTGTTGTTTGTTTCATAAATGACATGCCTGATGTTGTACACTCCTCCATACAAATGTTTGCCGATGACGCTAAGTTATTTCGGGAAATTAAGAACCAAGCTGACTGTGAAGAGCTGCAGAAGGACCTCTGTGGGCTCCAGGAATGGTCGAAGGAATGGCTGCTGAGATTCAATGTCACGAAGTGTAAGAGGATGCACCTGGGGCGTACCAACGGGAAGGAGGCGTATCATATGTCCCAACGGGATGAAGAAACTGCACTAGTTGAGACTGAATGTGAGAAGGACCTAGGTGTGTATGTTGACAATGAGCTGAGGTTCTCGGGCCATTGCGAGAAGAAGGTAAATCAGGCAAATAAATTATTGGGTCTTATAAGAAGGTCTTTCACATATCTAGACGGTCCGTCCCTTGTAACGATCTTTAAGAGTGAAATGCTTCCCCATCTGGAGTACTGTCACCCTGTCTGGTCCCCGAGATATGCTAGGGACTGTCAGTTGGTTGAAAATTTTCAAAGGAGGGCCACCAGACTGGTGCCTGCACTTCGGCACCTCAGCTACCCTGAGAAATTGGAGCGCCTGAACTTGCCTAGTTTATATTACAGACGGACAAGGGGTGACCTAGTTGAGGTGTATAAGCATCTCAGGGGGCACTACTCAGTCGAGTGTCCTTACTTGGAGCTGGTGGATGCTCGCCCCACAAGGGGTCACAGCTCAAGATTGAAGAAGCCGCAAGTCCAGAAAACTGTGAGGGCAAACTTTTTCGGAGTGAGGGTTGTAAGCTCTTGGAACAATCTACCAGAGAGTGTTGTGACGGCACCGAGTGCGAGCTCTTTCAAGACAAGACTTGACCAACACTGGAGCGGGTTCAGGTACATTTAGGAGCCGGTGCATGCCCAATATTTGCCAACAGTGCATGACAGTGTGGGATACAGGATGTTTGGGTTCGCGCTCAGGATGGGATGGAGGAAGGAAACTCACAATGTGCTCTCTGTATACATATTGTATTGGATGTACAGTGCAGCTTGGTGCTGGGAAGGCAGCATGGTTACAAGCGTTGAATAGTGAGAGCTGGTTGGTGAGGGTGCTCAGAGGAGGACCAGCTTGTGGGTCGCCATGCTCACCGGCGGGAGCGAGGGCCGCCAGGCAGGAAGAGGAGGAGGAGGTGTTGCTTGCTGGTTGTAGGTAGAAAGAGAGAGGTCACCACGAGGTCAGGTCTTATATAGCGGAGGTAGGCGTGGCTTAATAGTTGACCTCCGTCATGTAAGGCGGCGCTGGTTGACCTAGACCAAGAGGCATACACTGGGGAATTCGCGGGGTCAGCTACTCAGCGACAAACAGTGTTTGTAGGGGAGGTATCCACTACAATACTCCTCCCTTCCCTCCAGGCGGTGTAGGAGACTTGTTGTCTGCAGGGTTGCATGGCACATGTGAGGCAGAACTGGCGGTGCATGCCACATGTGAGCCATAACGGCGAAGGCGTGGATGAGCCGGCCGCTAGTGGAGGCAACTGTCTAGATACACAATATCTGTGGGAGTAGAGAGGGAGAAAAAGGGTGTGTGGAGGCGATGAATGCTGTGCTTCCCTCACGGCAGGTACAGAGTAGTCAGATGCGCCTGCTGGGGTGTGTGGGCCTGGGTCAGGAGCAGGGGCTGCGTTCAGCAGATGAGGGCTCGTGACAGCAGCTGGGTCCACGACAGCAGCAGGGTGCAGGACAGTAGCAGGAGATACCTGAGGGAGAAAAGAGGGCTGTGTGGGTCCGCGTCAGGAGCGGCAGGGGGTACTGCTGGGCCGGGGTCGGCGTCTGAGGCAGGACGGGTGTGTTGGGGTGGGTAGGACGTGGTATTTGGGGCAGGAAGAGGAGCTGGTGTCTGCTTAGAGAAGCAGAGCTGCTCTAGGGTGTCTAACCTGCTGTGTAGAGACAGTAGCTGTAAAGCCGATGAGAGCTGCCTCTGGGTGGATAAGCCAGTCTTCCATGTTGCTTGAAGACTGGGAGAGTGATCTGTTTCTCCTCCATCCTGTGTGAGTGCGAATCTCCGGGGGTCACCATTTGTGGGGTATGAGATGTTGAGTTCACACTCAGGATGGGATGGAGGAAGGAAACTCACAATGTGCTCTCTGTATACATATTGTATTGGATGTACACTGCAGCTTGGTGCTGGGAAGGCAGCGTGGTTACAAGCGTGATGTAGAGAGAGCTGGTTGGTGAGGGTGCTCAGAGGAGGACAGCTTGTGGGTCGCCATGGTCGCCGGCGGGAGCGAGGACCGCCAGGCAGCGGCGGAGGAGGAGGAGGTGTTGCTTGCTGGTTGTTGTAGGTCGAGAGAGAGATAGGTCACCACGAGGTCAGGTCTTTTATAGCGGAGGTAGGCGTGGCTTAATAGTTGACCTCCGTCATGTAAGGCGGCACTGGTTGACCTAAACCACGTGGGGAATTCGCGGGGTCGGCTACTCAGTGACAAACAGCGTTTGTAGGGGAGGTATCCACTATAAGATCTACAGTTACGTATATACATGGTATGTGAGCCGAACAAAGAGAAAATAGACAAACACAAAGATAAATTAGACAACTGGCCACATACACTACGCTACAGTACAATGAATTCGTTTGACTTTTGATTTTTTTTCAACGTGTGCGTGTGTCCCTGCAGTAAATAGAGTTCGACCATCTGGGCGCCAGTTATTACTCAGCTGATGAAAAAGTTTGCTCTCGTACTGCAGAGGATGTTGAACATGATTATATTTCTTCAGTAAAATATTCTTACATGTTTAAAATTTGATAAGCATATTCATAAACTGTAGGAGATAGTCCGAGAAGACTTGCCACCCACTCAGTAACACCGTGGCGTCTGGCTGGCCCAACTCGCTCAGTAATCACGGTTGGGGACAGATGAGGCCCCTTATTGTTGAATGTTATTACTAGATTTAAAAACGAATGTCTTTAAGTGCGCAACAAGGTTAGTAATACAATAGTCTAACAACAATAAAAAACATGCGAGATAGAACTGTGTGTTAGGCTCGTGGGGTCTAGTAAACACATCACGTCGCCACTGTTTTAAAAGTAAGTTTATTAACTGTTCAAATTATGTCTTCCTGTCGTTTACAGTATTTCCATCAATGTCGTTGATGTAGAGCACAAACAGGGTGGGTCTAAGGATATATCCTTATAGTACTTCACTGAAAACTTTTTTCCATTCTGAATGTAGCAACAGTACTCTTGTTTAAGAAGGGTTTTAGGGTGTACCAGCGGATTTACCCAAGTAATATTAGAAAATTAAGAGAGATTGGATAAATTACAGAGGAAAATACAAATGTAAATATAAATACAAATCATTTTTGAATAACTGAGTAAATAAATGATAATTTCAGGGTGAAGAAGAAAAGGAGACCATGGGAGTGAAGGAACTTTGGGGTCTTGTGTCCCCAACGGGGGAACTGTTGCCTCTAGCTTCCTTACAAGGGCAGGCAGTTGCTGTGGACCTTTCCTGTTGGGTGGTTGACTCACAGACACTGCAGCTGGGACATGTAACTCGCCCACATCTCAGGTCAGTCAGGACATACTGATGAGTATTCAGGGAATGTAACCACTGCTTCTCAAGCAACCTAATGAAAATAAAGATGGGCAAATTTATAGAAAAGCACCGTTCTTTCTTTGGATATTGAAAATAGGTTTGGCAAAGGTGTAGACAATGGCTACCACCAGAAGCAATTGTCCGAATTGGTTGAAATTTTTTCTACACACTGAAAAATGGCAGATGAAATTCAACATCGACAAATGTAAAGTACTCAGTATAGGAAATGTAAACAGGGAAACCAGATACCAGATGAACAACGATGCCATAGAGAAATCCAACTGCGAGAGAGATTTAGGAGTAATGATAAGTAGGAACCTTAAGCCAAGTAAACAATGTGTTTTTGCTCGTAACAAGGCTAATAAAGTACTTGGGTTCATACAAAGGAGTGTTAGTTACAAGACTAGCGAGGTCATTCTAAAACTGTATCTTGCTCTTGTGAGACCACACCTGGATTACGCAGTCCAGTTCTGGTCACCGTATTACAGAATGGATATAGAATCCTTGGAAAGAATTCAGAGGAGAATGACAAGACTAATCCCGGGTATTAGGAACCTTGAGTATAGAGACAGGTTAAAGCATCTTAATTTGCACTCCCTTGAGAGACGTAGAGCGAGGGGTGACCTGATAGAGGTGTATAAGTGGAAGGCAGGGCTAAACAAAGGGGACATTACAAAGGTACTCAAATTATCCAACCAGGAGCGAACTCGTAACAATGGTTTTAAATTGGACAAATTTAGATTTAGGCGTGAAATAGGTAAACACTGGTTTGGAAACAGATTAGTGGATGAATGGAACAAGTTACCAAATATCATCATTAACTCGAATACTCTGAATTGCTTCAAACATAGGTTGGATGCTCATATGAGCAATAGGGGTTGGGTGTAAACGGGACTGCCCAGTATGGGCCAATAGGCCCGCTGCAGTTTCCTCCATTCTTATGTTCTTCTTATGTTCTTAATATCATGATATTAAATACAAAAATGGAAACAACAATGCATAGAACCTGACCTAACACACCCATAGGTTGGGTATGTTAGGTCAGGTTTTATTAGGTCCTATGCATTGTTAAACACAGAATACACACTAATATCATGATATTAAATAAAAAAATGGAAATGACATGCATAGAACCTAATAGAACCTGACCTAACATACCCTCTTAGAACCTAACCTAATATACCCAGGGTTTGTTTGGTCAGGTTCTATGAGGTCATATGCAAAAGTTTTAAATGTATTTTTCTTAATATAATGCTAATAACATATTAAACACAGAAATGGAAATCTTAAGCAACTTACCATAATCGTTGGATTGCGTATTACATTAAAAGTTGTTGTTTTTCGTAATATGTAAGTCTTCCGCATTTTGAACATTTGCAAGTGTTCTTAATTAACCCACGGTCACAGATGAAAGACATCAAGCGAGATTCATCAAGAACCAGGTTTGATAAATCACGATGTGAATAATCACAACCTTCACAATTTGCCGTGATGTTCAAGAGACGCAGTTTCACGTGATATACACCACCTGTACACCCCTCTTGGGGGATACATGTAAATGTGAGGAGAGACAGTTAATAGAGAATTGTGACGACTGTTAACGGTATTCAAAACAATTAAAAGAGAATGGAATCAGTCTACAATGGCTAGTGCTCTTGTGAACAGGGCTGTGCCCTTCTGAGGGCTGAGTTAGAGAAGGTCAAGGAAGAAAACTTGAAATTAAAGGAAGTGATAGCGAGGATGAAGGAAGAAGACACGAGACAAGGAAACCCCGTGTCTGAGGAAAACTGAGGCAAATGGAAGGTTGTGAGGAGAGGAACGACCAAAATGGTGGTGAGAAAAGACACCAAGGATATGACAACAACTAAGTGTAAAAACTCTTTTAGTCCTTTGATAGACGAATTGGACGTTAGCATAGTTCAGGGACAGGGCTGACAAGGAAGGTACGAAAACCCTAATTGTTAGCGATTCCCAGGTACGGTACCTGGATAGAGCTTTTTGTGGTAAAAATAAAAATAGGATGAGGGTGTGTTTGCCAGGAGCTGGGGTGGGGGATATAGTTGACAGGATGGACAATATCTTGTCTGGTAATGGGAACAAACCCATTATCTGCCTCAGTGCAGGAGGCAATGATATTGGCCGGTGAAGGAGTGAAGAGCTTCTTGATAAGTTCAAGACAGCTATAAATCGTATTATGACTAAGGGAGGGATCCCTATCATATGTGGTGTCCTGCCTAGAAGGAGAGTTGGCAGTGAATGGTTGTCAAGGGCAGTTGGTGTCAACGGCTGCCTTGACAGATATTGCAAGTCATTATCAGTCCCATTCGTAGACAACTGGGACAACTTTTATAGCAGAAGGGACCTTTATGCTAGGGGTGGAGTACATTTGTTTAGGGCTGGGGTGGCAACCCTGGCTGGATCTCTTGAGAAGGCAGTTCAAAAGATGCCAAAGTCCTTAAACTGCTCGGGGAACATATGGACATGGGGGTGGAGGAGACTGCAGTGGGAGCGGGTAAACAAAGTGAAAGGTTACTGATAAATAGCGCTAGGAATGATGTCAAAACTAAATTAGGCAGGGAGTTATAGCCTAAACGCGTCAAAGAGAGGACTCATAACACGACTAACTTGAATGTCTACTACACAAACAGTAGGAGTATGAGAAACAAAATGGATGAATTCAGGGCGTTGTTATGTACAGGGTACCGAAAAAATTTATATATTAGCATTCACCGAAACATGGATAAACTTAGACTCACATGAGTTACCTGTCGAATACCAAATTGCAGGTTACAAATTATTCCATACTGAAGGCAGATTAGGAAAGGAGGTGGGGTAGCAATCTATGTCAGGGATAATCTGAAGTGTGAAATAAATAATGAAATTAAAACTGAACTGAATACAGAAACAATTTGGATAGAAATAACCAATGGTTGGGAAAAATTATTCACAGGAGTAATATATAGACCTCCTAATCTTGATAGAGTTAATGAGTGACTTATTTGGGATGAAATGCATAGTGCATCTAGACACAGCAAAGTCTGTATAGTAAGCTACTTTAACTTTAGCCAAATAGATTGGATCGACCTTATGGGTAACTCAGAATCAGAGGATTTTCTTGAAACAGTTCAGGACTGTTTCCTAAGTCAACATATAACCGAACCCACCCGGGGTAATAATATACAGTACTCGATTTAGTTCTGTCAAACAGAGAAAACCTCATTAGTAATGTCGAGGTAGGGAACAAACTTGCTAACTGATCACAAAGAAATTAGATTCCAATTAGAATTTAAGGGCAGTCGCAAGGAAAATTCCATTAAAGTCCCAGATTTCAGAAGGGCAAACTTTGATAGTTTGAAAAGACAGCTGACCTCGCACAATGTACCCACAGAGGGTAACCTCACTTCACCTGGAGACCTGACAATGATAACCTCACAAAATATGACGGTTGAGGATGACCTGATCATGAGATCTGAGGTTGACGAGTTCCACAACAAACTAAATAATGAGTTACTTAATGCACAAAGGCAGAACATACCATACAAAAAATGCAGATCAAACAACAATGACCCTAAATGAATAAATAATTATTTAAAGAATATTATTGAACAAAGGAAGGCAATAGATAGAAGAATAAATTGTGGTGAAGTTTACCTCCCAGATTACTATAAGGTATTGGCCGGTAGGGTTAAGACCGAGATAAGAAAAGCAAAGAGGAATAATGAACTGAAAGTAGCAAGGGAGGCGAAGTCAAACCCCAAGGGATTCTTTCAAATGTACCAATCTAAAACAAGAGAAAAGATTGGACCAATACAGTCAGATACCGGCGAGCTAACTGATAACGAAGGAGAAATGAGCAATAATCTGAATAAATATTTTTCAACAGTATTCACCACCGAAAATTTAAACATGATACCTGAGGCACCGACTCTATTCAGAGATAGTGAAGAAAACAAATTAAGCGAGATAGTAGTGACTAGTAACAATGTTAGTAAGCAAATAGACAAACTAAAGCCTAATAAGTCACCTGGTCCCGATGAGATATTTGCCAGAGTATTGAAGGAATGTAAGGAAGAGCTCAGTAGGCCCTTAGCAAAGTTGTTTGACATGTCCTTAAAAACGGATGTAGTACCAGAATCCTGGAGGATAGCGAATGTAATACCGATTTTCAAGAAGGGAGTTAGGTAGTAAGTAGTAGGCAGCTATCAAACAGGGAGGTACTACCTCTTGAGAAGATATTGGAAGCATAATGTGTTGTCTAATGGTAGACCCTGCTGCCATATGGCATCACGAAAATTGTGACCAAGTCCCAGGTTGCTGATCTGAATTTCTGCCTCATTTACACACAATTGCAGGGCCTCAATTGTTTCACTTACTTTGACAACACAACATACATACTGTATATTGTTTCTCACTTTTGATCTTTTTTTTTCATTTTTGTAATTATGGTTCTTTATTATTTTTATTATTATTATTATTACAGAGTTATTATTATTATCATTATTATTTTATTATTTAATGTTTTTTTTATAAATTTTATTTACTATGAATTATTATCATTTATTATTTATTATTACATTTTTGCCCCCTCCCCCCCCCAGACCCCGATGTGTGTCAGTGACCTGTGCTCGGGTAGGCTAATCCCCGTAAAAAAAAAAATCACTATCCTCAAACTACTGTCCAATCAGTTTAACATCAATTGGAGGCAGATTGCTGGAAGCAATAATTTCAAACCCTATTCGAAATCACCTGGAGAAGAACATGTTACGAATGGGAATCATGGTTCATTAACCAAGTTCTACTAACATAAACTCATAAACTTCGTCCTTAATACCGGTAGAACCCTTGGTATTCACTCATTCACACTCTTCGTATTTCAATGATCCAAGAGACAAAAAAACATATCTCAGACTCATTCCTGAACCTCTTGTCAGCTACTTGTTTGAAGCATGCAAGGTGGGCCAAGTTAGTAATGTTTGGGCCGAGTTGGAAATGGGCAGAGTTGGAGGTGCACCATCTCAAAAACTAGTGATTTCTGGTGGAAATTAATATCAAATTCGTTCGAAACTCATCAAATACCATAGGAAAAACATATGGTAAAGGTGTAGACCAGGGGTGTCAAACATGCGGCCCGCGGCCCATTTGCTGCTCCAGCCTTACCTTGAGGAGCTAAAACTAAATAGTGAGTGTATCCCTCAGCTGAATAGAATAGTCTGCTGTTTCCTAGAACAAAATACTCAATCAACATAACCAATGAAAGAACAATAAGACTAGACATGGTTTTAACAGTTAATTGTGGTTGTAAGCATGCCACTGTACGAGTCAAGTATTTGCAAATACATGACTTCAGATTGTATGACATCGCTTGTATAACTTCAGTTGCATGGCATAACTTCTATGACCTCAGTTATATGACCATTATAAACAAGCAGACATGTCAGTTGAAGAGCGTTCCTGCTTAACTGAACGTCTCTATAGCTGTCCACCGAAAGAGCCAAATCGAGTTCACTGTGTCACCAGTCATGGAAGGAAACAAGGCAGAGGAGACCAGCATAACCAGCGTAGAATACCTGGAGGCCCTGAACGACGGAGTTGCTAACCGGTCACTCACACAGCCAGGGCGAAGTGGAGAAACCTTACAAACAGAGTTAGTAGCAATCTCAAAGGCCCAAACAAACCACATACACCACCTTCTCCGGGTCATCACACGATACCCACCACCCAGATAGCTTAGGAAGTATCCTCTCCAGCAAGTGCGGACCCCAGTTCAGGGGGCGCGCCACTCCGAAACTGATCAAGAGTGGGGGTTGGTGGTAAGCATTCACTGATCAGGGGTCCGCTTACACTTGCAAACCTGCAGTATCCTTTCATACCTGCAGGTAAGATAACCTCCATCCCAATCCCAAATCTGACCTGGCTGCTCCAAGAGCTCCAGCCGGAACCACCAAACTGGCAACCTACAGGAAAAGGCCCGTGTCGGACTACAGTCCGACAATCTCAACAACAACAGAAGATCGCGTAAAGGTGTTATCACTACCAGAGACACGACCTTCCTGAAACCGAAACTGACAAAGAAACGCTATAAACTCCAAGAGGACTCCCGATGCTCACCTTAACCACGGAGCCGGGAACATTTCACCAGGGGGGCCCGGAAGTTCTTCCGAGCATCAAGCTCGCTCACCGAAACCACTAACGTTGATGAAGGACCATAAGTGACGACTATGTGAATAATGTGCATAAATACAAAAGGAAGCAAAGGAAGCCTCCTGGGATCGAGTAGATGTTGGATTCACTATGGATATGGTCGACAAGGCGGAGGAGGCCCCAAAGGGACAAGGACCGGAGGAACCAAGCTGAATATATGCAGATTCATCCTCACGCCAATCCTCGTCGAGGAAGAAACTTGTGGGTCTGGTGACATCAGGAATAAAGCACAATCGAGTCCTACGTGCAAGGGTCTCCTTATCCCACAGTCGCTCATTGGGCTGTTACAGTCAAAATGAGTTTCGGGTCTAATGTAGGACTTATGAACTCCCTGACTTGGTAGTTCACTGGACGGATAGAGACTTCCGAGCTAGTTAGCCTCGGCGAGGGCCAACTATTTCACACCTCAGTAAAGCTCGTTATCAACACTCCCTCTGTCTCTCCCCCGTCCCCCCCTTCTCTCTCTCCCTTCTAGTTTATTCTACTGGCAGTAACAATACATAAAAAAGTGTTGTGTAGTAAAACATTAAGATGGATAATGTCATAGATGTTGTTATAAAGACAGTGAACTTCATACGCGCGCAAGGTCTGAACACAGACAGCTCAACTGCTTATTGGAGGAAAATGAGAACACACACGGACTGCCATATCACACTGATGTTCGCTGGTTAAGTCGGGGAGTCGTACTGAAGTGATTTTATGAATTGCGCAGTGAAATACAGATGTTTATGGAACAGAAAGGAAGGGATTTGCATGAACTGAAAGATAATGAATGGGTTCAAGATCTAACTTTCATGGTGGATATTACAGAACACTTAAATTACTTGAATACAAAGATGCAAGGACGCAATAAACTGGTGACAGAGTTTCATGACTGCATTCGTGCCTTTGAGATGAAACATCAGCTTTTTGAACGACAACTATCAGAGGGTAATCTTTCTCACTTTCCGACCTTGAAGTTCCTGCAAGGCACACCTGAGTTTCGTGCTGATATCAAGGCAAAAAAGTACTGCATCAAGATTTCCAAATTAATGAATGACTTCCAAAAAAGATTTGCTGACTTTAAAAGACTTGAGAAGGATTTTTTCATCTTTCGGGACCCATTCTCTGTTGGTGTTAATGAGGTACCAGAACATCTTCAGTTAGAATTAATTGAGCTCCAGTGTGATTCTGTGTTGAGGAACAAGTTTTCGAGTGTTGATGTTGGCATATTTATCAATATTTTGGACCAAATTATCCCAGGATTAAATGTTTTGCTTCAAAGATTATGTCAATGTTCGGAAGTACATATGACTGTGAACAACTCTTTCTGTGATAAACTTGAACAAGTCACGGCTTCAGTCTCAACTTACTGATGCGCACCTTAATTCAATACTGAAGGTTGCTACAGCTCAGTCGTTTGTGCCAAACGTTGATGCACTGGTCCATACCAAGAGGTGCCAATTATCAGGAAGCAGCAGTAGCAAACAATAAGATTGATCAAGGTAAGTAAACACTTGATTTGTTTGTTTTTAAGGGTTTCGCACGAGCGCAGACTAAATCCACCTTTCTTACTTTGTCGTACTACTCGCCTAAGAGGTGATTGCGATGTGCTCATAGTTATGTTACTTGGCCCGCATACTGTGTACTCATATATTAAATCTGGCCCGCCTTGGCAAATGAGTTTGACACCCCTGGTGTAGACAATGGCTACCACCAGATGGAGTTTGTTGAATTTCTTGATTTTTGCTGTACTGTACTTATTGTTTTGATGTTTTTAAGTATTTTAAAAGAATCAACAACTTTCTATTTTTTAGGACTTTTTTAAAGTACTCTATCCTACAATCATAAATTCCTTGTTAGTGGGCAAGGCATGAAGGATGAGGGAAATTACTGGGTAAAAACAAGATGAACACTGATGTTATGGTATTAAAATTAAGTCTCTAGGTCCATTTGTGACGCCACAAATCATTTTCATACCTTTAAAGAGTCCGGCAGCACAATTTCCCTGCTTCCGCCATTGTTCGTTGTTGTGAACCTGTATAAATTCTGTACCATTAATCCTGATCCTTTAAATAAAATAAATACGCATCTTTATTACCATAATTTTACAAAAAGTTAATACCGGTCTATTGTTCTTTTGTTTAGTTATTAAATGCAGTCAGCCTTCTTTTCATATCATCTACATAGAAACAATAAATGACGTGAGTGTGTCATATTTTTACTTTTACAGAATCTTGTACATAACATCATAAGAACATAAGAATGGAGGAAACTGCAGCGGGCCTATTGGCCAATACTGGGCAGTCCCATTTAAACCCAACCTCTATTGCTTATGTATCCATCCAACCTATGATTGAAGCTATCCAGCATATTAATAATGATGTTTGGTAACTTGTTCCATTCATCCACTACTCTATTTCCAAACCAATGTTTACCAATTCCGCGCCTAAATCTAAATTTGTCTAATTTAAAACCATTGTTACGAGTTCACTCCTGGTTGGATAGTTTGAGTACTTTTGTAATGTCCCCTTTGTTTAGCCCCGACTTCCATTTATACACCTCTATCATATCGCCCCTCACTCTACGTCTCTGTGACTGTGGCAGTGGTGAAAACAATCATTTGCCCCTTAAGACTTGAGTACATGAAGATTTCATTAACATTAGTATGGAAGTCTCCAGGAGACTAGCCTGGTGATCTTTCAGTCATATTTAATTAATTTTATATATTGCAGACATTAATATCCCTGTTAGCCGGAACAATTGGTGCAGAGCACTTCGGGAGAATGGGAGTTTCTGCGTAACGAGACGACTCTCTCAAAACTGTAAAAAATCCCACATCCCCGAAATTTTCCGGGTAATGGAAAAATTTTCTCAGAAATTCCTGAAATTGCCCATTGCATCTCTCGAACCGGGAAAAATATCCCTCATCCCTGGAATTTTTCCGGGTGACGTAAAAATTGTCTCTGAATTTCCAGAAAATGCGAGTGATTTTCATCTCACAAGCCCGGAAAAAACTCCCCCATCCCCGGAATTTTCCGGGTATCGGGATAATTTTCTCGGAATTTTCCGGAAAATGTGCCCCTCAGAAAATCGTTTGCAAAACCTGAAAACTCCAGCTTTAAATTCCGGCTATCGGAGAGTTCCGTGTTTGAGGGATTCCGGCTAACAGAGATATTACTGTACCATACAGTACAGTATTCAGTTTAAGTTGTCCTTGTAGTCCACCTAAAAATTTGGCTACTACCTTCTGGTAAACCTCCTATTAATGACACAAAGCTGCATCAGCTACCCCACTATAGCACAGTTTGTCATTCGCCGATGTTACCGTACGAAAATAGATTCAAGACGACATGGCAACAGCACGGCAGCAACCTCAGCACAGGACAAATATTGGGGTGTGGCCAGTATGAAACACAATTTAATACAAGCTGATCATGCTGTTATATATTATAATGACTTCATCGAACAAGAGATTTTATTTTAATTTTTTTTTCACAGGGATTAGCCCACCCGGACACAGGTCACTGACCCACATCAGGACCTGGGGGGCGAAAATGTACCAGTAATAATAATAATACTATTATTATTATTAATGATTCATAGTACCGGTAAATAAAATTTATTATAAAAAGTAAAATAATAAAGTAATAATGATAACAATAATAATACTAACAAAACTGTAATAATAATGATAAAGAAAAAAACAAAAAAAAATAGTTAGAAACGATATACTTTATGTATGTTGTGTTGTCAGTAGTAAGAGAAACAATTGAGACCCTGCAATTGTGTGTACTGTAAATGAGGCAGAAAGTCAGATCAGCAACCTGGGACTTGGTCACAATTTTTGTGATGCCATATGGCAGCAGGGTCTACCATTAGACAACACATTATGCTTCCAATACCTTCCCAGGCAGTAGTACCTCCCTGTTTGGTAGCTGCCTACTACCTATGAGGAATGATGGATTGAAGAAGTAGAGAATACATGCAATAAGTAGCTACCATATTAATATCAATGAAGTAAAAGCACAGGAGGTGCATGATACTCTAAAGCAAGAACTGAAGCAAAAAATATGGATGGATGTATCAAAACCTATAGAAGAAAAGAATGAAGTTATATTATGATTTCATAATTGGGAATGGCAGAAAAGGAAACTTAGTACATAGTAAAGTTAGGAATTTAATAAGCAGTACTGACCTTTAATGTAAAACTCATGCTTGAACTAAAAGATAATTATATCACCACAAATAAATGAAAGATACAAAATGTGCTATGAATTGGAAAGAGGACGACAGGACAACACATATTTGCATAATTATAAACATTGATGTCTTAGAACTATCAAAAAGTGAATATAAGAAATCTTTATGATTTTATTAAGCTTAGGCAACCTCTCACTCATCCAAGGCTTAAAACTATTTCGATTAACCCTTGTATTAGTAATGTACTGTAGTACTAGCCATTCTGAGGGTACAGTAACAGATAAACAGCGCTTTGTCTGGTATCTGTGCTCTACCATGTGGTCACCCAGAAGCTCCACCCACAACTGTAACATCAATGACAAACAGTGCTATTGAGAGGTCTTATTGTTAGTATTAAGGATCTGTTACCATTATGGGAGCAGTGGTTGAGTGGATACAGCTCTAACCTCCTGTTCCAGGGGTTGATGGTTTGATTCTTGGTCACTTTCAGTTCACCCAGCAGTAAATGGGTACCTAAGTTTACGACTTGGTGAATTGAATGCGTTCGAGTGCATTACCAACCATACTGCCTCCTTGTGTACTGAAGACTTAGTATACAGTGTGCCGTATCCACACTGTCCCTAATGGGCAGATTTAATTGCCATTTGGATTTTATGTGTAATACCAAGAAAAATTTTATTATTCATCTGGATCTTTATCATCTATTAAAATGATATGACTGTTCTTTTACTCAAATACTGTATATTTCTTTTTCATAATTATTTTACAGAAACTTATTTTTTCGCACCATGGCCCTGTTGAAGGCGGAAGTGTTGCCAGTGTTTGTACTGGAAGGGGATGCTCCACGCCTCAAGTGGAACACCATCACTTCTCGCAACCAGAGAAATTTTCACCATTCAGCGCCTTCCAAGAAAGTTTCACTCAAGACAGGAAAAAGGTCCCAATTTAAATCAATTTTGAAACAGGTAACAGTTATTCAGGTTATTTTTCTGATGTCATTAATATTAAATGTCACTTAAAATTTCTGTGTCATAATAACTTTATATTTATTTATGTACGAGGTGTGATCCAAAAGTTCCATGACTGGCTTCATAAAATCTTTATTTTTCAAGATATTACAGTGAAACTTAAGTCACCCTCAAAATATTCTTCAGAGGCCTCAGTGCAGCACTGAATCCCCTCCTCCCACTTCTGGAAGCAGATCTGGAAGTCCTCGTTGGTGAGGCTGGAGAACACCTTCTGCGTTGTGTCCTGGATCTCCATTCTGTCCATGATCTTCTTCCCCTTGAGGTTCAGCTTGAACTTGGGAAACAGCCAGAAGTCACAGGGGACCAGATATGGAGAGTATGGGGGGTAGGGGACCACTGGGATGCCGTGCTTCACCAGAAAATCATTCGCAGTGAGGGCAGTGTACTCAGGTGCATTGTCCTGGTGAAGGAGCCAATAGCCAGTCGTTAGTCAGAATCTAGTTAACATTTCCACATGAAAGGTCCAACTGCTCGGCAATCTCACGGGTGGGCCCCTTACGCTCTTCATGGACAAGTTGGTAATTTTTCTGGACATTTTCATCACTTCTTTCAGTGGAAGGCTGCCTCAAACAAAGCTCATTTTCAAAGGAGGTGCACCCTTCTTTGAAGCGCTTGTGCCCCGTGAAAATTTGAGCCCTGGACATTGCTTCATCTTTGTTAGCTTTCTTGATCATTTCATGGGATTCTTCACCAATTTTTCCTAGGCTGAGGCAAAATCTGATGGCACAGCTTTGCTCGATACTTCCCTCCATGTTGAGGGCTGAGTGGCGTCTGACTCGAATTAGCAGATGGGCCAGCACACACACTCGCACAAAGCTGCACTATGGCCGGTTGGTGACACAGATTCCCGCCAAATCGATGCAGCAAACAACTTATACCCTAGGTGAGTAACTGCTGATGATTTGACTTCAATATCTGCTAAGAGAAAGGTTTTATGAAGCCAGTCCAGGAACTTTTGGATCACACCTCATACAATATCGTACTGATATATTCTTTACTAGAATATAGTAAGGTGGACAGACCATACTCCATCTTGTGGCAATCCCTTGTGACTCATCTCTTGCTGCTCAGAATTGTCTCTCTTGTTCACCCATAACATTCCTGAACGTACACATAATGTTGTCATCTCCCCCCAAAACACTCCCATTACTTCTCATATCCCTCATCTTGTATGTACAGTATATGGAAGTTACAAGTGAATGGGGGTTACTATTGTACTGTGTATATTATGGTGAAATGAGGAAGTGAAAGAAAGGACACATACACTGAGTATCACCGCCACCAGAGAGGGACACATACACTGAGTATCACCGCCACCAGAGAGGGACACATACACTGAGTATCACCGCCACCAGAGAGGGACACATACACTGAGTATCACCGCCACCAGAGAGGGACACATACACTGAGTATCACCGCCACCAGAGAGGGACACATACACTGAGTATCACCGCCACCAGAGAGGGACACATACACTGAGTATCACCGCCACCAGAGAGGGACACATACACTGAGTATCACAGCCACCAGAGAGGGACACACTGAGTATCACCGCCACCAGAGAGGGACACACTGAGTATCACCGCCACCAGAGAGGGACACATACACTGAGTATCACCGCCACCAGAGAGGGACACACTGAGTATCACCGCCACCAGAGAGGGACACACTGAGTATCACCGCCACCAGAGAGGGACACATACACTGAGTATCACCGCCACCAGAGAGGGACACATACACTGAACTTCACAATATATAAAAACATCTGTCACTGCATGGATGTTTACTTTAGTACTACAGTGGTTATATTCTGCTCCCCAGGCTTGATGGCCAGTGAGACTTTTGCCTGCATTTCCATTTTCATGCATAACTGCCCTAGAGTCTGTACTGTGTAAGGTCTACTGTCATTCATCTGACTTGCTCCAGCAGCTTATTTCTAAACCCTAACAGCTCAGTTCCATTCTCAGACCACTTCCTATGTACAGTAGTTTATATCTGCCCCAAGCTTCCTACTTTTACCTGTATTCTCATAAATCTTCATCTTGTGATTCATTATTTGTTTTTATGCATGGAACAACGCCAAGACATTTTTGCCCCATACATAATTCTCAATGTACTTTCTTTCCTGCCCCAATTAATTATATTCTTGAAAACTAGAAATAATGTATATTATGAGAGTACAGGTATGTAAAGACTTTTTTTATTCAGTGTGGTGAGCTGCTTGATCTTCTGGGTGTGCCTTGGGTACAAGCACTTGGTGAGGCAGAGGCAACGTGTGCTGCTCTCAACTACCATCAGGTATTTTCACATTAAGAATTTGTTCTATTCAGTCATAAGTGATAGAGAAAACAAATCCATGGGGATGCTTCAGGGAGATATATGAAAAATTATATAAAGTTTTGGTAGGTCAAGATTTACTAAGTTAACTTAATTCAAAGAAAGGTTCATATAAGATGCAAGTTTGGTAGGTAAAATTTGATAAGAGAAAATAGATAGGGACATACTGTACAATTATCTAAATATAACTTTTTTTAACTCTTGGAAATCTATTCTTGCAACAGAGTAGAGTGGCTGGAACCAAAGACACAAAGAGTTCATTCAATGTCATTCATTCTTTATGTACTGCTTGTGTGTACTGTATAGTTTGCCATGTCCTACTCTTCAGTAAGGTAGATTACATATAACTTAAGCACATATACTGTACTTTAGCCATTTAGACATGACTGCATGGTTAAACAGTTCTTACACACACACACACACACACACACACACACACACACTCACACTCACACTCACTCACTCACTCACTCATGTCTTTACTGTACTCTTTAACCACCTCTCCTCAAGGTTTGCATCCCCTCACCTCCATACCACCTGACCCAAGTACCCCATATTACATCTACTGTATTGCATTAGTCAGTACCTTTATAAGTCCATTATTGTAAACTCCTTGGTTAAGAACGTTCAGGTAATGGGCAGTTCGAAGGGAATGATTGAAACCCGCCTTTTGAAGCATTTAATATTTATTGATGTGATCAAAACCTGCAGAGAAGAAGGCGTTCATAATATTACACGGTGATCCATCTGATACATAATTAATTAGTCTCACAATTTTATCTTAATTACAATTTATTAAACATAGTGACATAACACAAAGCTCATAACTCTACTAATCTTAGCTTCACTTCATTCCGCTTTGTCTTATTGCTCCAGATAAGGCAAAAACGAGTACCGGGTAGGCGTAATTAGTCAACAATATTTCAGTACCGAGGGGTATGTCATCACTTAGGCTTTACTTACAAGTGCGGGTCAATGCAAATCAGTATGGTGTTCCAAGAGACAACAGTACTGCATAAATTGTCCCAGCACAAATTCTCGGACAGGATTGTGAGTCCGTGTTCACCAGTGTGAGCAGAAGGCTGGTCTTCACAGCATCACTAGAGAGGGCGATCTGTCTCGTGGCGGGGCGGGCAGCACCGCCACCCGCTGAAGACAGTCCACTCAGCAGAACCAGGACTTGTCTATAAACTCTTGTACATCTGGCGAGGTCACAGGTCGAAAGATTTAATGGCAACACACGCCAGCACTGTAGCTGAAGCCAGTGGCAATAACAATTGTCTTTAAATTTTTTTCACTATTTCATCAATTCTTAACTTCAAATTAACTTGGAATTCCATTTTGTCTGTTTCTCTTAGTGGTCTGCATTATACTGGCATACATTAATTATTACTCCCATTGTTTGAGGATGAATAGATAGATGTTATATGGATGGATATTCTTTATAAGAGCAACAGCAATTACTAGGTAGTAGTAAGTAGGCAGCTATCAAACAAGGAGGTACTACCGTCTAGGAAGATATTGGAAGCATAATGTGTTGTCTAATGGTAGACCCTGCTGCCATATGGCATAACAAAAATTGTGACCAAGTCCCAGGTTGCTGATCTGACTTTCTGCCTCATTTACACACAATTGCAGGGCCTCATTTGTTTCTCTTACTTTGACAACACAACATACATATATTGTTTCTCACTCTTGATTTTTATTTTTATTTTTGTATTTCTTTATGATTCTTTATTATACGTATATTGTTTGACTCTGGACGCTTGGTAAGGAGATTAACCTGCCTCATCAACTCGATACAGTTTATTTCGGTCAAACCTGTCAAATACAAATAATCAATTTACAAGTGGGAAGCTGAAGGTTCAGTGGAATATCATATATGAATACATTCACCTAATATTAGCACAAGTGAGTACATTATTTTAATAGTAAACACAACATAAGCTGCATATCGTCAAGAAGTTACTCGACTCATATTCTTCACGTCCACAGCTAAACACAATATTTTCACACTTACGTGTTGCAGGTCTGGCTCGGACCAGACAGCCTCTGGTGTGTTTAGGGTGATCAGTTGAGAGGTACTGCTGTATGTTATCGTCCAGGGGCCTGGGTGAACGTAAAGCCAACTCAGCGTACACACGCCTTGTTCCTCATTAAGACACGAGCTGACTCACCAGCGTCTTGTTGCGTGGTGCATAACAACATTAATTCTTATTACTCCCCATTACTTTCACTACTCTTATCACGCCTATGATTACCGCTGTCCACCGGTAAAATTTATAAAGCTAGACATCGCATTCTGGACACAAAAACTTTTTTTTAGAAAAAAACGGCTTTATTTTTAATTTTGTATTTTAATTACTGTACGGTGAGTTCTGCTATAACGAGTGTTTTGACAACGCGAATTGGCTCTAACGCGATTTATGAATAGAGGAACGATATTTGTATAACGCGAACGGTTGTTTGCTGTAACGCGATTTTTGCTTACTATTTCTCAAATTTTGTTGTATTTACTGTGAATATGGTAAAGAAGAAAACTGTATCTCCAAGAAGCGTTCTGGTGATCGCATTCCCGGTGATGATCGTAAAAGAAAGGCTATAACCCTTGAAGAAGCTTGATGTTATCTACCTCAAAATCACTCTTCTCCCCCATCAAGTTATATTCATATTTTTTCAAGGTAAAGTGTTACATTTACTGTATGATTTCATTATTGGATATGAATGTCACATTTATTTAGACTGTGCTATCCTTTGTGTTAGGCGAACTACTAAATTTTTTTTTATTTCGAGTAGTAATCTGCATCTCACCCTATTTTCTCCATAAGCCCTGTTGGTATTTCTATTATGCAAATTTCTATAACACGATGTTTTACAAGAACACAACTATCGCGTTATAGCAGAACTGACTGTACTGTACAATTTTTATTTACTGTGAATTATTATTATTATTATTATTATTATTATTATTATTATTATTATTATTATTATTATTATTATTATTATTATTATTATTATTATTATTATTATTATTATTATTATTATTATTATTATTATTATTATTATTATATTATTATTATTATACTACTACTACTACTACTACTACTACTACTACTACTACTACTACTACTACTACTACTACTACTACTACTACTACTACTACTACTACTACTACTACTACTACTACTACTACTACTACTACTACTACTACTACTACTACTACTATACTACTACTACTACTACTACTACTACTACTACTACTACTACTACTACTACTACTACTACTACTACTACTACTACTACTACTACTACTACTAATACTACTACTACTACTACTACTACTACTACTACTACTACTACTACTACTACTACTACTACTACTACTACTACTACTACTACTACTACTACTACTACTACTACTACTACTACTACTACTACTACTACTACTATACTATACTACTACTACTACTACTACTACTACTACTACTACTTCTACTACTACTACTACTTACTACTACTACTACTACTACTACTACTACTACTACTACTACTACTACTACTACTACTACTACTACTACTACTACTACTACTACTACTACTACTACTACTACTACTACTACTACTACTACTACTACTACTACTACTACTACTACTAACTACTACTACTACTACTACTACTACTACTACTACTACTACTACTACTACTACTACTACTACTACTACTACTACTACTACTACTACTACTACTACTACTACTACTACTACTACTACTACTACTACTACTACTACTACTACTACTACTACTACTACTACTACTACTAACTACTACTACTACTACTACTACTACTACTACTACTACTACTACTACTACTACTACTACTACTACTACTACTACTACTACTACTACTACTACTACTACTACTACTACTACTACTACTACTACTACTACTACTACTACTACTACTACTACTACTACATTATTTTCGCCCCCCAGGCCCCGATGTGGGTCAGTGACCTGTGCCCGGGTAGTCTAATCCCGGCTAAAAAAAAAAAAGAAAAAAAGCCCTTCCTTTGAAAACTGATAGATCAACCTTCACTGTAACACATTTTATTTATTTTTGGATTACAGTATTTCCATGGAAGTACACAGTAAACCCTCAATATAATGGACCAATTGGGGACAAAGGTGGTAAGTTGAAGCCAAAAGTACAGTACTAAATGTAGCTGTATTTACCTTTTTGAAGTTGAATCTGCAGTTGTTTCCTGGTGATCTTGAGGTGGCCATTGCTAGGTAGCTACAATAACTCCTGAAACACTACACATGACTATGTACACTTTATACATAACATAGCACACTTTGCACATGTTCGATAGGCCCAAGTGACTCGTTAAAGCCGAAATTCTGTTTATCGAGGTTCGGTATAACTGGGGTTTACTGTACATTTCTTTTGCATGTCATGTCTTTCACTTCAGTGTTTTGTATTGAAGATCTACAAATTGACTGAGGCTGCATAATTGTTCACAGATGGTAAAGGGAGTCATTACCCAAGACAGTGACGTCTTCTTATATGGGGGTCACACAGTGTTCCGTAATTTCACTGCTAACCAGAATAAGGCAACTATGGAGAAGTTCAGGTAAACTCATATTAGTTATCTGTATGATGTGATGTGTAGGTAACTCTATTGATATGTCTTGGTTTTCCTGCTTCCATTTTTCTACTTTCATTTTGTATACAGTACTTACTAATTCAACCCTTTTCCTGTACTGCTATATTTGCTAGTACTGTACAAGCAACCTGGGCTATTTCTTTAATGGTGACACAAGCAATACTTTAGTTTGTGTCAATTGATGTATATAGTGTTACTGTGAGCACTGTGCTGAGCTTCTTAAGATATGGAAGGGCCAGTAACCATACTGTTGGAGCAAGAGCCTGTTTTCTGTCCTAATTTTCAATTTATGGAGTGATATACTAGTGCCTTACCTGGTATTGATAATGTTTGTAGTATAGTACAATAAAATTCATTATACTCACAAGAATTTTATACAATTATCGGCACTACAGTAAGTGTGGAAGTAAAATTCAGTGTCTGTTGAGGAGTATTGCTTACTTATGGTTTTCCATATAATACAATATATGTAGGAACTGATGTGTGCCACCTGGTTTGTAAATTGATTTAAGTTAAGAACATGAAACTACAGTAATCAGCTGTTTCACATGTCCAAACAATTAAGGTAACTATTTCAAGCAAAATAAAAGAGTGCAAAATTACTTATGAATCTTAAAATATTGGGACGTTTCCTTTGTTATACCTACAGTACTGTACTCTCATGACTATGTCCTCTTCCCTGAGACAGTTGTTATAATAGTATTTTAACTTAACATTATTTATTAGGTAAATTGAGTTTTTATTCGACAGCATGGATATCATAGAGGACCGCCTACAGTTGACTCGAGGAGGTTTAATAACTCTTGGCATCTTCCTTGGGTGTGACTACCTACCTAATGGTGTGCAGGGGGTTGGTAAAGACACTGCAGTGAAACTCCTGCGAGCTTGGTACAAGGCTGGCGAACGAGATCCAGTGAAAAGGTACGGCATCATATTTATGATTTGTACTTGCAGGTATACCCTGTAATACAGTATAGGAGTGCTTTGATTTATGTAGAATCTTTCAAAAAAAATTTGCTAATACATGTACAAAAAAATTTTGTTCCAGTACTTCGTTATATGAATGAAAACCCTGCTTTTACAAAACAAAATTTTTGTCTTTTTTGGAGCATCAGAAAATACTGAGTTGATGACACTTGCACCTGAGAGCATCCTGTGCTGAACACTAAGCAGTGTCCTGTAGTACAGGCTAGTGTGTGTGGCAATGTTTCTGTGCTTATATATTAATGGAAATTAAAACATTTATATTTTAATTGGATCTATTTATATTGCTGGTGACATGTTGCCAAGTTAGACTCATCACTGTAGCCACATCTCCCTAGCCCTCTCCCTACGAGGCTGAGCTGTAAGCTATGTTATGGTTATTTTTCAACTTGTTATTTTGGGGTGATATTGTACATTATGCTTAATTTTTATTTATTTTATTTATGTGCATAAATACAAGTAAAAAAAAACTAAGTATCTTCTGGTCATAACATTTCTTGTGTGCACGGGCGTTAGTCTACAGATCTGGGGATGGGGGAGCAGCATGGGGATTATCTGCTGCTCGCTGTCTCGTGTCCCGTGTGTAGTGAAACAACTGCTAGATGACATGTAGTACAGTGTATTTTTTATTTTTTATTATTATTAATTTTAATTTTTCCACACATTTACTGTTGGATGGGGTGCAATAATACCGCAAGACACTGTAAAAAAAAGTGTTCATCCTATCCTCGTCAGAAGTGTCACTATGAAAACCACGCTGAACAGCAACTGTTTACTGATTAAATAAAATCAATACTGTACTATACTGCTTTATTAATGCTTAGAAGTATTGTTTCCCACCAAACAAAATCAAATAAAATAATTAAAATTGTGTATTTTTATCTTTGGGGGATATTTTAATTTTTTAATTTTGCAGGAATGTACAGTACATATCCCTTTATATGATGGGAGTCAATGGTATATGAAAATCCTGAGTGTTAAGTCGCCCATCATTATCATTGAATCTTAAGATGGAGACATTCAGTTTTCCCATAACCTATGTATCTTTTTGGATTACCTTTTTTCACTGTGGCGAATTCACACTTAGAATAACTCATCTCTCATACCTTGCATTTAGTCTGATTCTATTATATTCTGGCACTAACCCTCATTCTACAGTATTCCATCATGCATCTCCATATTTACATCACTCAACAGCATCAGTGTACCTGTTTTTGTTCTTGATTTATCTGACATTTTTACATTTCCAACCCCAGGACATGTGTGTTTGTTTCTCTTATCAAAGCTCCCAACATTTCCTTCCTTTTTGTCCACAATCAAGCTCCCCTGTCTTGTTTGCACCTATTAATTCGTTTTGGAACATGATTACATGGTGGATAAATTAGTTTGTCTCGGTATGAAGTGATAAAACTAAGTATTAAGTATATTCAGACATGTTTTAACAGTATAGACATGAATCTTATATGCATGATAATCCCTGTGTAATTTCAGGTTAGATGAGATTTGCTCTTGATAATATACACCTTGAATGGGATGCAATTTGAGCAGTCATTGACCTTGTTTGACCTTCCAAGAATGACCAGAATATTGAAAAATCCAAGTCATTATGAGACAAACACTGTCTGTCATAGTGTTTGTTGAAAAATACAAAATATTTATTCAGACTGTAATTGTGATTATTATTAATTTTCTTATTTCATTTTCTTTCAGAATGTGTTCATGGACAACCCAACATAGCACAGTGAGCTCCAAAAAATGGAAAAATGGGTATCTATCACTTTTTATCTAATGTAGCCATATATGTAATGGTAATAATATATAATTTTGTTGTACTCTGGAACAGCTTCAACATAATTACTACAGCAATTGTTTGGTATAAGCATATTATCATCTCTTGCATCCTTTCCATCTTTACAAGTGAGATACAGTACAGGGGCAGCAATACTAGTTGGCTGTGTTAAAAATAAGGGATGGTGAAACAGGAACTCTATTTACGAATCTTGGACAACAGTCTAAATACTCGTCAATATTGTCTCCTACATCGCCTTCATGTTAGGTGCTGTTATTGTGACCATGATAATACTAGATATGTAAATGTACGTTTTTCTTTTATAATCACAGGAATTAATGTAAAAACCAAGAAAATCAGTCAAATATTAATGTATTGTACTGTATTGTGTTTCAGTATTTAGAAATCTCACACCTCAATTAAATGTCCTGTGTCCATAGTATCCTGCCTGTTGTTTGTGATTCAGGTGGACAATCCATAAGTAAACTTCATTATATGTGTCACATTTACACTAATAACAATGTACAATATATTGTATGTGTGTGCAGTTCAGTATTTATTGATTTTTTTAAAGGACTTCAGCTATTATTACTTGAACGGTATTAGTAATTAAATTTTTTTTTTTTTTTTTTTTTGCACCCTGTACTCTACTATAGTGGGGTATGCTATAACGAATCTAATTGGTTCTAGAACCTCGTTCGTTATAGGATTAATCCGTCCCAGGCCCCCAAATACAACCACTTAAGACTGAAAATTTTCTGTGGAAAATGTAAAAAAATACGGTACTTTATCTTACCTTAGTGTTGTTCAGCATGCAGGACAGGAGGCAGAGGGGGAGGGGGGAGGAGAGAATTATGGAGAAGAGGTGGAAGGAGAGGAGTCATCCTTCCTAGCCCTCTTTGGGGACTGTCTTACAGGCACTTTGTGTGTAGGGTCTTTTGCTACTTTTTTAAAGAAGGAATCCAGGGTTGGCTGCTTCAACCTTGATTTCTGGACCTTCCAAAAGTAGTTCATAACATTGTCATTAAACACACTGATGCCCTTTTCCACAGCACCAACATCAGGATGATAATCCTCCTCAAGCTTAGACAGTTTGCTCCAGCAAAAGAACACATCCTTGAGATCTTTGGCTGGAATGATGCGGCTTTCCTCCTTGTCCTCATCCTCCCCTGACTCCTCAGAAGTTAAGCTCCGCTTCAGTGTCTCATTTTCCTCTTTGTGAAGCTCAAGCAGCTCCTCAGTGGACAGCTCCTTACTGTGCTCTTCCACCAACTCCTCAACATCATCATCATCCACTTCCAGGCCCATGGAATTGCCCAGAGACACAATTTCATGTACAACAGCCTCTTCCTCTAACTCTTTGAAGCCTTCAAAGTCTCTTTGAAGTGCACATTCAGGCCACAATGGCCTCCAAGCAGCACAAAGACACCTCATAGAAACCTCTTTCCAGGCTGACACAATTAAAAACACAGCGTCTGCTATATTGAAGTGACTCTTCCAAAATTCCTTCAAACTAACATCACTGGAAGAAGTGGATGCAAAACATTTTCTAAACAGTGCCTTTGTGTACAGCTTCTTAAAGTTAGAAATTACCTGTTGATCCATGGGCTGGATGAGAGGTGTTGTGTTGGGTGGCAAGAAGTGCACAGTGATGAAGTTGAATTCCTCTGGCAATTTAACCATCAAATTAGGAGGGTGGGCTGGTGCATTGTCCATCACCAATAGAACATTCAGTTGAAGATTATTCTCCCTGAGGTATTCCTGAACACTGGGTCCAAACACCTCAGTCACCCACTCAGAGAAAAGATTCCTGGTCACCCAAGCCTTTGGGTTTGACCGCCACATAACACCAAGGTGGTTCTTCCTAATGTTTTTGAAAGCTCTGGGGTTTTCTGCATGGTACACAAGGAGTGGTTTTATCTTGCAGTCACCAGAAGCATTAGCACAAAGAAGGAGGGTAAGCCTGTCTTTCATCGGCTTATGGCCAGGGACAGAAGTTTCCTCCCTTGTAATGTATGTACGGCGAGGCATTTTTTTCCAAAAAGGCCAGTTTCATCACAGTTGAATACCTGCTAAGAAACAAAGCCTCCCTCTTAAATCACATTAAAAAAAATATCATGGTGTTCCTAAGCTGCTTCCTTATCGGCACTAGCAGCATCACCATGTCTCACAACACTGTGTAATTTATTTCTTCTGAAACCAGTAAACCACCCCTTGGTACCCCTAAACACTGGCAGAGCACTATCACTTCCACTTGGAGTCTTGGCTTTAAGGTCCTCAAACAATTGTCTGGCCTTCTCACAAATTATAGCTTCATTAATGCTATCACCTGCCATTTCTTTCTCCTTTATCCACACTAAGAGTAAATTTTCCATCTCCTCAATCACATTACACCTTGCTTTGCTAAGTCTAGAGATTCCCTTAGCCACTTGCACAGTTTTTAACTCCTCTTTATTCTTCAAAATCATACATATAGTTGATTTAGCCATCCCATATTCATCACTAAGTTTCACAATGCTTGTTCCATTCTCACTTTTCTTTATGATTTCTTTCTTAGTTTCAAGGGTTATGAGCTTTCTCACTCGCTTTGGACGATTCATTGTTACAATTGTACACTTGTATAGCAAAATAGTTATACAAATAACACGTATTTCAACATCAAAAGACGAAATTTCAACAATAACAGTGGTGCACTGGCTACACAATGAGACAAAGATGGCGCCTGATGCTCTTGTTGTGGGTCACGGTACAACAATATTCATGCGCCAGGCGAAATAGTCCCGTATTCATCTGCGTTCGTTATAGCATTCTCAATTTTATAGGTAAAACCGTTCGTTATAGGAATATTCGTAGTAGAATCCGTTCATTATAGCATACCCCACTGTATATATGAGACTTATTATAGTAATATCCCCGTTAGCAAGAACAATTGGTGCAGAATGTTTCCGTGTTCGAAAGATTTCCTTGTATTAAGATAAAATCTCATTCCTGAGAAAAATCGCACATTTATGGAATTTTTCCAGGCATTGGTGAATGTTTCCGAATCTAAGCTACATTTTTGACATGGAGCACTGTTGTTACTGAGGCTTAACTGTAACATTTCCTCATCTTGAACTGGAAAATACATACGCTTATTGTATTTCTATGTTCTCAAAATTTACACATTGAGTGGACAAAATACTTCTCCACACCTGAAACAATATTGACTGCTTTTCACCTTCCAATGGGCTCCTAATACAGTATAGGTATTTGATCTGGATTGTCATGAAGGCATTTTTCAAATTTACCTTGTTTCCAAGCTCATACACTTAATGGGGGAATTGGGATTATCACACAGTATAGTACAGTATATATGGTCACAGGCTTAATACACTTACTATAATATGGGTGTCCATTTGGTATTATCCTGAACCTCTTGTTTACTAATAGGAGCACTGAGGAACTTGAAGCAGGAGTGAGAGAGAGGCTGCTAGCAACAGATGGGTTCCCTTTCACAGAGATCCTTCAGGAATTTCAGCACAAGCTCAGTCGCCCCACTACAAAGATTAATTGGGCTCAGCCACGTTATGAGGATCTTGTGGTGAGTTTACAGGAAAGTGAAGTTGAAGTTTTATATTCATATGATGTGTAGGGTCGCAGAGTATGCGTATCTTTAGTATGTGACCCTGCTTATATGCGTCTGACCCCCTGAATCACCCTTATGATTAGGATAATGAGGATTTAATTCCCTGATTGAGTTGCTTTACTGCCCATTTAGGAAACAATGACAGTGCTTGACACCTTGAAAAGATCTTGGTGTTGACTGGATGAGATTCCACACAATAGTTATGTTATTCACATGAATAATGTGTCCTGGTACTGAACATTTGTACTTTACAACTCTGGTAGGCTCTGTCATGGCATGATCAGTATGCTGAGATCCAGTCCCCTTGTGTTATGTATGGTTTATGGGCCCCTTGTGTTATGTATGGTTTATGGGCCCCCTGTGTTATGTATGGTTTATGGGCCCCTTGTGTTATGTATGGTTTATGGGCCCCCTGTGTTATGTATGGTTTATGGGCCCCTTGTGTTATGTATGGTTTATGGGCCCCTTGTGTTATGTATGGTTTATGGGCCCCTTGTGTTATGTATGGTTTATGGGCCCCTTGTGTTATGTATGGTTTATGGGCCCCTCAAATCTCAGTTACCCTTCCCTTCTTCCTCTGTCCACAGTATTTTAAATGTTTTCTCCATGAAATATGGTATAATTTAATTAAATTTTACAAGTCGACCAGGCCCTGCTGAGATGTCGGTGGTCTCTCATATTTCAAGTTTTCATTTTGTACTTTTTGAAAATTTAATAATTAGTAGTGTATTGTGAAATCCTCTGAAGGAAAAAGTATATTTCAGAAATGGTGTATCTGTATGCTGGACTGGGAACCTTTGTATGCTGTAGAAAAGATCTCACCAGTTGTAACTAGATGGATTGTAACCCATGGCACAGGGCTGAGGTGTATACAGGTATGGATTGGTTTACTGAGTTGGCACATCTGTGAATGCCTTTTTAAACCAACTGACCCTTTGAGAGAAGTTTACCCCGACTCATGTGCTCCATCTAAGCCTCTGACTAACCCAACCATAAATGAAGCCACAGCCAGTTGCTAGGACACCTTCATATTTAATATTATTTGGCTTTTATAAAGAAGTGGTTTCCCTTGGTTTCAATATAGGAACTATTAGTGTGTCTGCTATTAATTTATTTCATGAATTACAATTTTTAATACAAACCCACCAGATAGTAAAATATTTAGATGCAGTCCAGTACATTACACTACATATTGGTAACTGGAGTATCTTGTTTGTTTTAGGCATTTAGAGTACTGCTACAGCAGCAGTGAGCTTGTGAAAGGTTCACATCAATAGTCTCTACAGTATATTCATTCCATAGGAAATTAAAACTTTACAAAAATTTATTCTCAATTATTTAGATATGTCTGGTAATTGTAATTTCATTTTACCTGTATGTATATGTGTTGACTTTTTACTCTGCCAGGACAAGTACCGTAGTCCCAATGAATGCAATTCGTAACAGCGAGAAAATGTTTCTTAATTGTAACCAATGCAAACACATGCAACCATGGGAAATGGTCGTTAAACGATGATGAATTGATAAGTGACGAATATTATGACAAAATGGGTCCATTCCTAATATGATTCAACCTAACCTAACCATTAGGATCAGAACTCATTTTCTTCTGGTCACAAACTAACCTAAAACAATCTAACCATTAGTATTACTATGTCCTATTGATCAAGTTAGATTAGGTTAACCTATTATTTGGTCTAATAAGACTGGGGTACAACTAACCTGCACCCAGGTCCCACCATCCTCATCAAAGTTCTATAGCCATTTTCCATGCACGTGTGAGTTAGCTGTGATTACTTGATGGCACTTCTCCATGCTGTGCAGTCTTTTGCAGCTTCTCTCATCAGATTCTTAACTCTAATGTAATTTTTTACAATCTCTCTCTATGTCATTCTT
The DNA here is from genome assembly GCA_958450375.1 of Homarus gammarus. Classification (NCBI taxonomy): domain Eukaryota; kingdom Metazoa; phylum Arthropoda; class Malacostraca; order Decapoda; family Nephropidae; genus Homarus; species Homarus gammarus. The sequence continues at coordinate 1,266,382 of CAUDMG010002955.1, read as the reverse complement.
AGCCTACCCAAACTCTCCTCTCCACATTTAAACTCGTTACCCAGTTGGTCTCCTCCACATGCCCAAATCATCCCAACCTACCTCTGCACAGGGTTTCGCTAATACTGTACTCTCATTACCCAGCCACCCTCTAAGCTCTGAACAGGGTTTCCTCTCTTTCCACATTGCACATCCACCTCACCATGCTCATTACAAATCACTCAACCCTGCATATGTCATCCTCTTTAACTGCCATGTTTCACTGCCACAGATCATCACACATTTCATGTCAGTTGCATTATATCTTTCCTTTCACAAGAGGGGAAGGTCCTCTTAGCATCAATAAAGGCAGCAACTCCCTGAACTTCCTCCAGCCACTTCTGACTCTTACAACTGAGCTAGCTTCAGCACCATCTCTAGCATTGATCACATCACCCAGGTAGCAGGACTCTTCAACACAATCCAAGGATATATCCCCAGTGTTGAGTTTCAACAGCTTCGCTAAGGCCACATGATTACCTGTGCATGCAGGACACTTAAAGTCAACAACTTCCTTTAGTTTGCCATCTACTCCACTGCACCTCTTGTGTACCCACCTTCCATACTTACACCTTTGAATGTGGATGTTGCTCTATTTGTTGCAGATGAAACATGGGCAGACATATTCACTTTTAGCTTAATTAAGTATGTGGATCTCACCACTTCAAGGGTAAAATCAACATACAGTGCATTTCCTCATTTGATCCAGACTACTAAACCCACATACATAATAAACATACTGTATGTTGGGTTAGATCATGGATACAATTAAAAAAAAGTTGAAAGGAAAAAATTAATAATAGATTTATTGAAAGATTTTATGTTAAACATGTCGTTTATTAAAAATCTCTTGTTCCGTTATACTGTACTACATAGCCGATCGGCATTGTGAAACGCTGTGTCCGGCGTGGTGTAGCAGCATGTGAGGTTCAGTGGAGAGTTGTCAGTTGTGATCTTCCCAAAGGAACTCCAGAACACCTCACTACTGATGAACCTCTGCATCTCATTCAAGAATCATTATCAATGCTTGTGCAAGAGTTTGAAGAAAAGACCAAATCAAAGAAACAAGGTACAGTATATATACTGCACTGTATACAGTGGTCCCTCGATTAACGAACACAATTGGTTCCACAGAGTTGTTTGTTAACCGAAAATTTCGTTAACTGAATCTATTATTTCAATGGGATATTGGGTAATTGGTTCCAATTCACAGAAAAAGTACAGGTTGACAACCCTTTATCCGAAATAATGAAAACCGAAAGGTTTTTTTTTTTATTTTTTTTTTTTTTTATTTTTTTTTTTTTATATTATATTATACAAGGATTAGCCCACCCGGGCATAAATCACTGACCCACATCGGGGCCTGGTGGGCGAAAATGTAATGGTAATAATAATTATTCATAGAAAATAAAAATTTTAATTAAAATACTGTACACCAAAATAAAATAATAATGATAACAATAATAATAATAATAGTAATAATAAAATATAATAATAAAATTAATAACAATAATAATGTAATAAAATAATAATAAAGAAATACAAGAATGAAAGAAAAAGATCGAAAGTGAGAGCTGCGACCTAGACCTATGAATTATTATTACCTGTACAGTACATCATTATTATTATTATTATTATTAGTATTATTATTATTATTATAATTATTATAATTATAATATTTTTGCCCCCCCCCCCCCCTCCTCCCAATCCCAGGCCCCGATGTGGGTCAGTGATCTATGCCCGGGTGGGCTTTAAAAAAATAAAATAAAGTAAAATAAAAAAATAACCATTCTGAAAACCGAAAAATTCCGAAATCCGAAATGCTTCTGGCCCCAAGGATTTCGGGTAAGGGATTGTCAACCTGTACATACAAAGTACTGTATACCGGTAATAGAATTAACAAAACATTAAATATTAACTAAATACAGTACTGTACTGTACAGTATACTGTACAATAATAAATAAAAAAAAATAGAATACTGTATTTTAACTTACTTTGAGGTGTGTATGTTGTATTCCCGGCAGCTTTGTTTACATATCAAACAGCTGATTGTAGAGGCAGCCGATGATGACATGCTATATCCTTTGCAGAGTGCATTGGTTCTAATGCCTTCTTCATGTTTCATTATAATTTCTGCACTGTATATTATCAATATGTGAACTAAATTTCAGAATGACCAATAATTTTCACGTAAAAATGCAAAAATATTCAAGAGACCAACAAACTGGATGTTCACTCCACTGTAAACAAAGTTAAACTGAGAAGTGTTGGTGGGTGATTTGATCTGCTGAAGGGCACACAAAAACTGTTCCATGTACTGTATATATTATCAATATGTTAAGTAAATTAGAATGTCCAATAATTTTAATATAAAAAATGCAAAAATATTAAAGAGCACAACTTTCTTGATATTTACTCCACTGGAAACGAATGTAAACATAGAACAGATTACCCTGTACTGTACTGTATTGGTGGACTAGCCGATCACCTGATGCGCACAACAAAGCGTGTTTCTCGTAAGGCTGTCGTTAATCGAAGTTGTATTCGTTAGTGGAATTGAAAATCCTTATGAGAGCTAATTCGTTAATTGGTCCGTTCGTTAATCGAGGGACCATTGTATATACTTTTTAGAACTATCTTTTTCTTATATATCAAGACTCAGATTTTTCAGAGTAGAATCTATGCATTGTGAATTGTCTTCAGTTTTTTTTATACAGTACTGCAATTTATCTTTCCAGAATACACTACTGAGTACTGTAATAATTTGTCATATTTTGCTGTGTATAAAATTTTCATAAAACATTTTTTTTTTTTTTTGTGGCTGTATTATTCAAAGTTTAATCTTTCTTTTCTTCCTCTAAGGTAAAAACAAAAAGAAGAGCAAGGATAATATCAAGAAACTGACTAAGGATGACCCTGTGAAATTAGTTAAGGATGACACCAGGAAATCAGTCAAGGATGACCCTGTGAGATTGACTAATGATGACCCTAGAAAAATTAATCTTCAGGATAACCTTAGGAAATTGAATCTGGATATGAATAATAGCAGCAGCAGCAGCAGTGTCATGGACGTAAATGATAAATGTTATGACTTTGTAATGAAAAGTAAGCACAGTCTTTCAAACCATTGCAGCATGCAAGTAAATAGTTCTGAGGAGTTTGTTGCTGACAGGAATCATGTAACTAAAGAAAAAAATAACATAACTCTGACTGATGATGAAAGAGAGGAGAAGCTTGAAGATGCAGACTTATCATTGATCATTGACAGAATCATAAACATCAAAATGAGCAGTCACTCTCCTGAATGTGGAAGTGTTAACAGACAAGGTGCTGAATATATAAATGAAAAACAGAAAAAAAATCAGAACAGCTGTAACTCAGACCAGAAGGCAATGACACAGTGTGAAGGCCACTATTCAAGATACAACTTAGGTGAAGAAAAGGTCGATATAAAGAACATAAGTTGGCAGAAATTCAATGATTCGGGAAAAAGAGATAAAACTCAAAGAATAATTGACAGTACAATTGATTTTAAATTAGATGATAAAGAAAATCAACCAGAAAGTCTCTTTGACAGAGTATCTAAACGGCTAAATAAAAGACACAGGAAAAAGGAGACATGTTTGACCAGCCCTTGCAATCAACCCCATATGTCTTTCAAGTTAAACAGGGATTTAAATCTTAATCCTGGCAGTTTTGATGGAAGGCAGAAATATAAAAATGTTTCACACAAAGATGCACAGAGCTCCAAAAAAAGCATTAGCAGTGATAAAGTCGAAGAAGATATTGAAACACCAATTGAAAGAAACACGTCTTCTCAACTTGCATTTCCTTCTAAAGTATTGATGCAAATGGAATTTTTTTGTGAAAATAACAAAGAAAATGCATCAAAAAATTATGCTGAATCAATTTTAAGCTCATCCCATGATTTGTTCAGCCCAAGATCTGAGGCCATTGAAAGCAGCAGTCAAGTATCAAGAGACATTTTTAATATCACAGATGACTGTCTTCCCACACCTCCCTGTTCATCTTCACCCAAACAGCATTCTACTCCATATCTAACAACTGAGAGAGCTGTAGTTAAAAGGAGTAATACAGATATAAAACTTAAATCAACTCTTCTAAGTCCAAATGCACAAATAGTTGAAATGGATGGAAAAAATAAGTTATCTCTCTTAACTGCAATTTCTCCTTTGTCCAAAAATTTGCAGGATAGCTCCAAGAAACCACTACCTGATAGCAGTTCGTCTGTCTACACATTTTCCAAAGTGAGTGAAATGTTTGTGAATGATTCTGTTCTAAGATTCAACAAGAGTATCATATCCCAGGGAAGTTCAAGGCGTATTGTAAAAGAAAACATTATTGTTTCTTCTTCTAAAAATTATAATTTATCTGCTATTTTGAGCACTCCAAGAGCCCCTAAGAAATGGAATATGGAAAGTGTGTGTTTCAAACTCATAGATAGTTTTAGTGACTGTGAAGGTTGTGTATCATATGATGCTACAACATCTAGATCATCTCCGTTTAGTGTTATGTCTTCCAAAGAATTACAGCAGGACTCATTTACAAAGAAAATATCTTGTGCCTATAATGAGGAGGAAAGAAGTAGCCTTGATAAAAAAGATAATTATAATAACATGTCACCCATAGTAACAGAAAACAGGCTTAAAAATGCTAGGGATGAAGTGAAAAACAATGACTGTAAAATCCTGGAGGAAAATATTACATTTGGAAATGAAGAAAGCAATGATAGAACAAGTTCTTCCCCAAGAACAGCCAATAATGCACTGACTTATGACCCCTTTTCTCCATTTGGGGTTGGCTTAACATTAGCTGAAAGACTCAAAATAAAATGTCCTAATAAGAATTTTGCTAAGCTCTTTGATGGTATCTGATACAAATTTATATACCTGTACTGTAGAAATGTAATTACAGTTCTCAAAAAAAAAATTAATAAATAAATAAAAAAATCCTGTATACGGTGCTGTACAGGTACTGGACAGTAGACCCTCACCATCCACAGAGTCTGGGTATCCACAGTTTTTACTCTGTATGTCATTTCACCAACCACTGCATTTAATTTCGTGTATCCACAGATTAGTGTGGTGTCTTTTTCCCCTCACAGTCTAATGAATTCCTCCATTAATGTGAAGAATGAATAAAAATAATATTGATAAATAAATAAAATAAATACTGCAGTGCCATTTTGCAATTGTTTAACTAAGTGTGTAACAGAGGTAACAGAGAGCCAGTACTTGCCAACAGTGCATAACAGAGATGTGACAAACAGCCCAAAAGGCTATCGGACCATTCAGTCGTGGCATAGAGGATATAAGTAAATTCAGGGGTGGTGCCAGAACTGGTTTAAGAATGTATCTGTAATAGTTTTGATTAAGTCTGGTCTTGAATGAGCTCACACTCTGGTAGATTGTTCCAGCAGTTCCCTATGCTCACTCCAGAAAAGTTTTTTCCTCTTAGTTTTCTGAATTTGTGGCTTGGTCACCCTTTGGCTGCTTAACTCAACCTTTACCTCTATAATTTAAACTTCACTCATATATCTCACCTGTAACATTTTATGCAATTTCTTTATTTATTTTTTATGCTTTTATTATACATATTAACGTTACATCAGTTTTATCTCGTATTCACTGGGATTAAAAACATTAACCTAAATACTGTCATAAGACTACTGAGTAATTAACACTATTTGTGATTATATTCCTTTCTATTGTGAGTGTACTTTTAATGCTTATTGATTTGTGTGAGTGCTTTTGCATGTGTCGTGTCTGTTTGTATATATTGTATACTGTACAAAGCCATATTGTATAAACAGTATTGTGGATATAAATAAAACTATTGGTACTGTATATAGTCTTACTTCGTTTTATTTTATGAAAAAAAAAATATCCTAAAATATCTGACTAAACATACATTTGTTCAACTAAATATTAGTTAATTATTTCTTAAAATTACAGCATTGCAGAATGAAGTGTAAAAATTCCATAGGCTTTTCTAATCTGGGCTAGTCACAAGTACAAAAACTGAAGGATTGCATCAGTCAAATTGCTTTACTTATGTTTAATTACAGGACAGGAATGCACATATCCCAGTATCTATCTTCCGTGGTCCCGTAGTGGACAGATACTGTTTTGAGCAACAGGATGTTTAATCATCAGGTGAAACAAACTTGGGTGTCTAATCTTCAGGTAACTTAATAAAGATAATGGATTAATTAATGAGGTAATATTATAGTGTAACTTTGTCTTAACAGGAATTGTTTTTCTCTCTTTTGTTCTGGTGTGGTTAGTTGCAATCCCCCATAAAAGTATCGGTAGATTTTCTGTTTCTACTTTAACAATTTGAAACGCTAAACAAAATGCTTTGATATGAACCCCAGTCCCACATCACCAATAGTTAGAGATAGGGGTAGGATTGGGGGGTTGGGATTCATCATTGTATGGCATACAAAATACTTCAATATAACAAGAAATCCGTTAAGCTATACAGGTGCTCCTCTACTTACGAACGAGTTACGTTCTTGAGGCTTGTTTGTAAATCCAGCTTTACTCTTGTAGATACCAAAAATATTGTAAAAAATGAAAAGATTATGGATATTTAGTACAGCTATATCCTTTAATACAGCCTTAAAACCTGGCTCACTCTTCTCTTGGGTAATGTTTGTTCTATCTGGAATTTTCTTCAAAATAATCCAGTCTCATCCACATTAAACACCTGTTCTGGCAGGTAACCCCCCTCAGTGATGATGTTTGTATCTCTGAAAGTTTGTAAGTTGAACATTCTGAAGTAGAGGAGCACCTGTACAATATTAATGTAGGTATCATTCTGGGTAGAAGCGAGGCATATGTAAACAAGCCGCTGACTGATGGGTACAAATAACACTAAAATTTACATTAAATAGAAACGTTTCAGAACATCATAACTGAGACAGGCCTCGAAATGAATATTTCACCATTACATCCTTATACTAACAGAATATCATTCTTACCGAGTTTCACAACATGCCTATTCATATTGTTCACGAAATGTTTGATTTATGAAGAGTGACTAAGCAAATATCACTTCATATTAGAGTGAACAGCTACAGCAATATACAATATATCCATCTTTGTGGGATCTGCCATGTTAATGAGATGTAAATTGCATTAGTTTAACACTGAATTAAGGTTTCAAATCAAGAGACTTGCAGGCAACAGAGCACCCCCCCCCCCCCCATCCATCTGTAATAATAAGACATTTGTGGTTTAAGTTTCAGTGTGGTACCAGTTGTTTCATGGCTCCTAATCCATTCGTGCTATCTCAGTGTTACGTATACCCTCGTTGTGTAGGGCAGTGATAGCACCTCTAACATCTTGCAGTGTCTCCTCAATAATTCCTCACTTCATTCACTCACATATACTGTACTGCAAAATTTGTAGGACTAAGTGGGAATTCTCATTATTTAAATGACAAATAATGTAAAGTTGTAATGTTATCAATAGCGACATACAGTATGTGGATAGAGAACTCAGTTATGCTGGCCTTCAGATGTACAGACTTTGACTGGATAACTATACTGTATTTGGCATAACTATACAGTACATACTTTGCAGTCTCATTATTCTTTAAACCAGTGTAGCAGTGCCAATTTTTAAGGTGCTGGAGCTGTCAAAATAATTTCCGTAGTAGTCTAATGTGCTTATTGTTTCGATATAAGTCACATATCTATAGCTCTTCTGCAAGGAAGTACTGTTTTTAAGTGTTTAGAAGTGCACCTGTTATCAAAGTCTTTCTACAGAAAGAACATAAGAAAATAAGGAGTCTGCAATAGTGCAATAGGCCGGTTGGCCTGTGCATGGCAGCTCCTGTCGAGAGTTACTACCACTCTCTATCATCCATGAATCTATCCAGCCTCCCTTTGAAACTTTCCAGCATTCCAGCACTTACTACAAAGTTGCTAAGCTTGTTCCACTCGTCCACCACCCTATTTGTAAACCAGTTCCTTCCTATCTCCCTCCTAAACCTAAACTTATCCAACTTGAATCCATTGTCCCAAGTCCTATCCTGCTCAGATATTTTAAGAACTTTATCTATATCACCTTTATTGATTTCTTTCACCCACTTGAATACTTCTATCATATCTCCCTGCACTCTTTGTCTTTCTGGGGAATGCAAGTTTAGTTTCTTTAACCTATCCTGATATGGAAGGTTTCTAAGTCCCGGAATCATTTTCGTCATTCTTCGTTGCACTGACTCTAGTGAATTGATATCCATTCTATAATAAGGGCACCAGAACTGAACCGCATAATCGAGGTGCGGCCTGACTAGCGCAAGATATAGTTGCAATAAGACCTCTGCACTCTTATTACTTACACTTCTAGATATAAAACCCAATACTCTGTTTTCCTTATTTCGAACATTAACGCACTGTTTTCTAGGCCGTAGGTCCGGGCTTACAAGTACCCCTAGGTCTCTTTCACAAGTCGACTTCTCTAGGTTGATGTTGTTAAGGCTGTATACATTGACAGTATTTGTTCTTCCAATATTAAGTACGCTGCACTTGCTGGTGTTGAATTTCATTTGCCATTTTTCAGACCAACCCTGCAGTTTATTTAAATCCTCCTATAATGCATTTGCATCCTACCCTGAATTAAACTGCCGCCCTATTTTGGTGTCATCCGCAAACTTGCATATGTCACTGCTGATCCCAGTATCTAGATCGTTTATGTAGATTATGAACAAGAATGGGCCTAGTACTGACCCCTGGGGAACCCCACTGGTTACACGACCCCACTCAGATTCAACACCATCTGCGCTGACCCTCTGCGTTCTATCGGTGAGCCATGATTTTATCCAATTTAAAACTTTCCCCTCGATACCATGAGCCTTAATTTTTCTCAGAAGCCTCTGATGCGGTACTCTGTCAAACGCTTTGCTAAAGTCTCAGTAAATAACATCGTAATTTTCGTCATTATCTACTACCTCGAAGACTTTCCTAAAAAATGTCAGCAGATTTGTTAGACAAGATTTTCCCTTTGTAAACCCATGTTGAGAGTCGTAGATTAATTTGCTTTTCTCTAAATGCGATCGGATGTTATCTGCTATAATTGATTCAAGAAATTTCCCCACTACTGACGTCAAACTGATCGGCCGGTAATTTGACGCTGATGCTCTGTCTCCCTTTTTGAATATGGGTCATAAAATGTAAGCTGATCTGAAGGAGAGATTAATTATATGAGGATATATTCGGTTTTGTATATGTATTACAGGAGTATTTATGGAAAATAAAGTTGATTGCTTGATTGATATAGATTTATAGTAACATATAGAGCTTTCTATAACTTCATGTGTGAAGTGTGGTGTGGTGGAGTGGATGAAGAGGAATACAACTTACCCCCACCCATCCGAGCAAAGACTATGCTCCCTTCCTTTAAACCATCTCTTAAAAAATATCTATTGTCTAAGTATTAATATTTCTTGTAATACCTACCTTATATACCTGTTTTTATTGTACCATCAAAACCGTTTTATTGGAAATGATCATGTAAATAGATAAGAAATTACCATTGCAATAAATATATTTGCCAACTAGACATAATCCTGGCAGCTCTGTCCTCTTCTTAAACTTTAATACAACCCATGTTGCACTGCTTCCCCATTATATTTACGTTTTTCAATTCCACTGTAATTTATGTGCTGTATGTACTTATAATAAAAAATTAAATTAAAATAAAAAAAAATAAATAAAAATAATAATAAATAAATATAATAATTAAATATTGAAGTGATAACCGTGGTAACATTCTAAGATGTTCTTATTACCACCATATTATGTGTACTATTCCAGATGATACTAAATGTTACATAATACTAACTTGAGATAAATGTACTGTATATATCAGGTGCCTACAGGAGAGCTCAGGTTCTCAACTGGCTCAGCCATGTTAATATTGTTATTATTATCCACTCTGTATCTGTGTTTTTCTGGCTAAATAAAATGTTTCGATTCAATTCAATTCAAATTAAAGGTGGCATGGACATGTGCCAAGGATGCATGAAGACAGTCTGACAAAAAAGTTTATGATAGCAAGAGAGAGGGGAATGTTGGGAGGGGTAGATCAATTGCCACCTGGGAGAAAAGAGTTAGAGAGTTTGTTGAAGAGAGAGCGGGAAGGGGAGGAAGAGTGTTTGAGAGAGCAAGTGAGGTGTGCAAGGATAAAATGGCCTGGAGACACGTCTGTTGGGGAGTTCCCGAGAGGGAACAAGGCGTCGGCGATATTGGTTGATTGATCAAAACAGAGGTGCCCAAGTGGCACTCCGGTGAGCTCCGGCAGCACTGCACCCCTGCTCCAAAATAAGCTTTCAATTACAGGGTATATCATTATCATACCTAAACATGACACACCTTGAGAGGAAAAAACTGACGCTTGTTTCATGGACCAATGCCCTGACAAACATGGTCTTGTAGCATCCTGGAGGACCATAGAAAAGAACTCCTCTCAGTGAATGTTCCTCAGGATCATTTGTGTGCAGTTGAAGCATTGTCTAAAATGAGGATTTAAATTAGATACAAGATAACTGAAGATTTTAATAAGGATCTGGACTGTAGTACTGTACTGTACTGTACATGCATTTATATAGTACAGTACAGTATACAGTACTGTAATTGCTGAAGATTTCATATTTTCCTGGACTACAAATACTGTACTGGAAATAATATTAAAAATATATATTTTGCAGAGTGATCAGGAAATTAAATTAGCATGAGCAGAAAAAGTGAATGTTACACAGATTCATACATAAAAAAAAATAGTGAAATACTGTAATAAGGAAGTCCCAGGAAATGAACTCTGAGAACTTAAAAAAAAAAAAATGATATAGGTGTTGATAAAAGGAAGGATGTCAAGAATAAGGAACACAGATACTATAGGAGGAGCTACAGCAGAGTTGAGGGGCAAGAGAGAGAAAAAAAACATACTTCAGGAGGCTTTTGATATACAGTACAGTATAGCAAATGAACATGAGTAAAAAAGGAAAAAGTACATTACGAAAATTTAACTTGCCTGAAACTTAGATCTTACTGTTTAGTATCTCCATATATCAGACCATCTCACCTGTCAAGCAGAGGTCTACAATATTTTATATTTAATTTTTTGCCACATCAGCTTACTAGCCATTTTGGTAGGGTCACACTGGATAAAACCCTTCTCAAGTGTGTCTGGGTCGAGGCTGACATATATGTACAACTCTGCTAAAAGTGGTAGTCAGCTGGACAAACTTGATTTATATATCATTGGAAATTTGGAGAATGAGAACATCTGTACTGTACTTCAATTTAGGATTTACTGTACAGATGAAAAATAAGGAAGTTCCTCTACTAAAATTATATGGCACAGTTGTAGAGTTATGAGATATTGGTTCACACTCAGGATGGGTTGGAGAAAGGAAACTCACAATGTGCTCTCTGTATAAATATTGTATTGGATGTACAATGCAGCTTGGTGCTGGGTAGGCAGCATGGATACAAGTTTTGAGTAGAGAGAGCTGGTTGGTGAGGGTGCCCAGAGGAGTGCACGCAGCTTGAGGGACGCCAAGGTCCCCGGCGGGAGCGGGAGCCGCCAGGCTGGAGCAGAGGAGGAGGTGTTGCTTGCTGGTGGCCGTAGGTAGAAAAAAAGGTGGTCACAGCAGGGTGAGGTCTTATGAGGCAGGGGTAGGCATGGGTTGATAGTTGACCCCTGCTCCGTCAGGCGGCGCTGGAGGCGTAGGCTGGGGAATTCGAAAAGGGTCAGCTACTCAGCGACAAACGGCGTTTGTAGGGGAGGAATCCACTACACAGTTTAGTATCTGTTGTCACCATGATCCACTATTGAGGTACTGTACAGTAAAGTTTGGCACAAGGCTGTACATTGACATTCACATACTGTACATATAAATGTCATAGTAATGTAACTGAAAGAAAACTGGGATATGACAAATGAAATAAAAAGGTGTAGAGAACAACCAAGAAGAAGAACCCTATTACTACAACTGTGTACAAAGTAGAGTACACAGGACATGATACAGAGAGGTGTGTGGTGGTTAAATATACTTGAAGCTTCTCTGTATTCCATGGTGGCTAAAGCTCAGAAAATTCTACTCCCATCATTATAAGTGCATAAGGACAGAAAGGCAGCTAACAGACCCCAGGTATAGCTGTATAATAGTGTACGTATAAGAAATATTCTCATTGATATAAATCAGTACTGCTCCTTTTGATTTATGACATATTGTTTATGAGCATTGACAACATTTTTATAATGAACCAAACTTATTGTACAAACAGCTGAGTAGTTTTGTCTCGACATAGTTGGGACCATAAAGCTGTCCTCTGTTGAAGAGCAGAATTATTCTGTAGTGTACTGTAAGGTCAAAAATGTAAGAACAATTGTCTAAGAAAATATATATAGATATATAAATATATTTGTTTCAAATAATGTTTAACTAATATAATGTAAATGAGTGCAGTTCATAGGCTGAAGACATGAAGGCTGTGTAGCTCATAGAATAATTCCCACCAGACATAAGTGATCACTGAACCATCCAGGGACGTTAATTTACACCATATACACTCTCAATCAAACTACAGTACTGGTCTTGTGAGTTTGTAACCAGTGTCAGGAGCACATTGTAGGAAACACTAAGAATAAGTGCATCTGGAGGAAATCAGCAGATGTTACCACCCGGTATATGATGACTGTAACCCCAACACAGTAGGCACATCAAGTACCTAAGCTTGTGATTGTCGTAAAAGAGGTTGAACAGTAATAAACAGAATTCTTCACACTCGTATGTAAGGATATGTTTTCATTATGTATATGAAAGCCAAATTTGATTTTAAAATAAATTAAACCTGCGTATCAACCGTCAGAAGGGCTAGTAAAGTAATAAGTGGATAGTGGATAGTGGTAAAAAAAAAAGTCAACAGTCGTTAAGCCTACAGGTATCAGTTTTCGTTGAAAAACCGTTTACGAATTTTAGTCATCCTGTTGATGAATGCTCTATTTTGTATTTCAAAGATGATATATGCAAAATCATAGTAGCTTCTAATATAAAACACCTCATTTTTATATTGGTAGTAAAATATGACGTCTCATCAACTATATTTAAATTTTGTTTCTTTATTTTGGACTGGATTAAGAAAATGAGAACTATTTAAATATTTGCAAGTTTTTCTAAGAATTATAAAAGAAAAAATTATGTTATTATCGTTGTGATGAAGGTTAAACTTTTAAAATTTTCCAACACAGCGTCGACACCTTCGCGCCACTTTTGCTCCAATGAGAGCGTTCTTCATTGTGCGTAGACCAATCAGAGTGTGTTGGTGTTATGACGTCATGGGTGGTATATAAGCCCAGGCAAGTTGAAAACTGAAATCGTTGAGGAATTGCGAGGGCAGCGTACACAGTTCCTTGTGATCTCGACGTAGATTTCCGTTTAAGACACCTTATAATAACGCCAACATGGTAAGTTTTAATATTTTGTGTATGTTAAACTGGTTGTTAAGGTGTGAAAGTGCATCATGATATATTTGTAATTGATTTTAATGGAAGTGGAGTTGGAGGTTGACCGGTGTCGCGGCGCGGGCGGGAGACAGGGCTGGGCCAGGAGACAAAGACCCGCCCTTTCATTGGAATTTTCTCCCACATTTGATTTGTATTCCTTTACCATTTTGTTAGACATGTTTAGAATGTAATGATAATAGTTTAATTGGTAACTTTTTACATTCTTTGAGTTCCTATCATGCTCCTATGTCATTAACTCATCTCGTGTATAAAATGGAGATATTCTGCCACACCGGAGTTTTATCAGCTTAATGGTCACCGGTTTGGATCCAAATTGGTTATAAGTCGGTAAACTCAATAAATGCAAGGACTAAGGACTTGTTGGGGGTTTTATGGCCGTCAACAGCTAATATGGCTAAATTACTGAATGGTAGAATCATGGAAGGGCGTGACCAGTTCTCGAGAGACGGTTTCTCACTGGGTATCGGTAGGTCTGCTAGTCGAATCTAGCTTGAGTTATACCTCCCGAAAATTTGAACATTCACTTCCAAGGGGCGCCGAAGAAAATGGCCGCCGGAAATCAAATCATACCGAGCGGTTGACACGCCCTTCGCCGAATTTTCAGGAATTGATTTAGAAACTCGACAAAACATTATGCAGTGGGCACTCGTAGTTTCGGGTAAGTCATGTTTTTTTTATTTAACCAAACGTAACATAACCCGAGTTTTTCATTATTAGGCCCAGGGGCCTAAATTTTTGCAATTGGACAACCATGGGTGTTTTTTAGTATTAGTGTTTTTCCGATAGTTTAGACAGTTCGTTTCTTCCAAGACGTTTCTCGTAAATGGCTTCAAATTATTTAACCTAACCTGGGGGCTCTATCCCTTGGTATATTTAAGTCATTTGCAAGAGAAACGTCATGGAAGTAAAGTGTAACATTCTCTAAACCATCTGAAAATCAATTGCTCAACCAAAAAGCACCGAAAGCTAAACCTTACAAATCGAACCTAACATAACCTAACCTGTTAGGTTCATTGGTTGTCTACTGGTTTAAAAAAAAAAAAACTTAAATATATATACGTATATATAATCACACACATTGCTAGTCTAAAATCACTTAATGGCTTTAGATGGAAGTTGCAGCAGAAAACCACATGGGAACAATACAACGGGTATTACGAAACTTAGAGTTGCAATAAATCCAAAACTAAGTTTTATTGACAATCCCAAATTTAAAAAAAAAAAGTTAAGGTAAACAGAAATTCATCAATCTCGGATTTGTACAATTCATACGACCATCACAATCACCAGACTGGTTTTAATACCAATTTGTTTACCAAAAGCTGGATAGGTTTCATGCATGTATAGACGCCTCCATGTCTATATTTTGTTAACTTGTGGCTATTTTAAACGTTTACATCTCCCAGTTTATAAATTGAAACTGCCAAATCTATTAGCATGAAATCTTTAAATTGCAATGAAGTTACTGTAAACCAGTGGAATATACTTGAAGTGCCATGTTTGTGTGACAGGATAAGACACTTTCGTAATGATCGGCAACCATTTTAATGTGCTGCGTTACATTTCACTATTTCACTGCACTTTCCTACAAGATTTACATTATCTTCATTGTAATCATGGATGAAGCTAAAATTTGTGACATTTCAGTTATGCACTGGTCTTTCTCTCGCTTATCTTTTTTTTTGTAATTTTTGTCAATTTTAAGACTCTTCCGAAATTTCTGCTTGAAGTTGGTGATAATGGAGATAATAATTTTCAATATTGGTTACCAGGTAGTCAAGTGTTGCCATTTGTTTTTTACGTCTCGTATAGGTCTAACCACCCAATCACTCAATGCTCCTTAACTGCATGTTGGCTTCTTAAGCATCTACAGTGCATGTGCGGAGGTCTTGAACTTGATTTCCGGCTGAAATGAAAGTCTAATTTGTTCTAAGATTGTCAAATAACATGGAGGAAAAAAATATTTTGAATATCCAAACGAAGACTGGAGCACTAGTTAAAATCGACCCATTATTTTACTTCAAATGCAGTTTCATTGAAAAATGGTTAGGTCAGGTTTGCTTGGTTGGTAATTGTGATTTACTTGAGAAAAAAGTCAAGATTGAGGGGGGGTATAAAAATAATTAATTTCCAGGTGAAATGAATATCAAATTACAGTAACTCGAAACTCGTCTAATAGCCTATAAAAAAAAAAACACAAGTGAAATTTGGCCCTAAAATTTTAAATTCAATTCTCTTTTTATTCGTCACCCTCCCTTAATCCAGCCCTGTATGGTTTGTAATAAGCTATAATAATGCTGTGAGAGCAGCTACCTGTGTATGATATAATATATACAAATCGGTATGGATTATCTCTTGAATTGGGTGCGAGTAATCTTGGGTAAAAGTTCACTTTTTTTAGTAGGATTTTTCTTGGGTGCAAGATGACCCCAACCCATGCTGCATCCTGGATGTGAAGAGCTAATCATATTGGCATATTTCAAAGCACTGCTGCACTCTTTTTGATGCCAATGTTTATCTGAAGGGGGGGTGTAAATTAGACCATATCAGTTTTGTTTATGCCAGGGTGTTGGGTTCGGTAGTTTTCTTTGGTTAGGTTGATACGGTTTTGTAATATGTCGGCTGTGTGTTTCTTGGCCAAAGTTAGGTTTAATTTAGAAATGATAACTTACACTCGTGCAAACGGATTGTCCACTAAAATTGAAATAGTGGAGGGGTGGGTATAGGGATTTACCAATGCTTTACTTGGTAGCTACAGCTGCACAAATGGTCCAAATTGGAGTGCACCAGCACCCCAAGTGAGATTATGGATTAGGATTTTGGTGTTGGGTAAAGGCTTTAAAGGTTAGTATTGGTAAAGATGGTGTTCAAAATATTAATTGACTGAAAAATAACAAACCTATGGCCATAATGTGAAAGTATTCTTGGTGGATTCAATGATTTTGGAGTGGTGTGATTGTGGTTTGATTCTACTGGTTGACGATAAGGCTGCTGATGCAGGTATCAAGGCAGTTGCGTATATAGGCCCATCCTTCATAGGAATGAAATTAAGGTTCATGTCATCTTTGAACAGGCTTGGCATTCATAAACCTGAAGATCACTTCATCAGGTTCTTGACACTTCCCATGAAGACAAACTTGTAGCTTTCACTTGTGCAAGTATAGGTCATGGCTTAAGATTGTCCTGCTGACATGACTAAATTCAATGCTACTACTGCCTTGTTGCATCCTATTCAAATATACAATGTACTTTCCTTGCTCTCCTATTAGGTTGATATTTGCTGCATTAATAGGGCACTTGAATTCTGAAGGCTATGAAATTTTGTATATTTGAACAAAGGGTTATATTGCGACTTTGTTTAAAGATTTTTCGTACATTGTGGCTACCAAAATTATCAAAAAATTTCCTATATATAGTGATAAACTTTTTTGTGTGGGAAATCAGGCATGAAATATTTCAAATGTACAGCCAAGGCAAACATGTTATTTGCTCACCAGAGGCGCCACAGTGGCTGCTCGCGCACGCCCGCCCGCTCAGTATTTCTTCGAGTGAAAAGAAAGCAGCCGACTGCTGCAGATTACAACTTCTAGATCGAGTGTAAGTGGGTTGCTAGTGATGTGAAAAGTTAAGATAATGGAAAAGATTTAATAATGTAACTTATATTATTGGTGTTGGTTTATGTAGGTGTGGGATTGTCAAGTGAGGGTGGCATCTGGTGTTCCCAGGATGGTGTCAGCTGCTGAGTCGTGTCTATTGAAATAACCTGTTCCCAAGTCAAGTGTTCATTGGTGCTTTAGTTAGTAAGATAATTAACTCTTAAGTCAAGTTTATTCAATTTTTGGCCTACAGATCCTTAACCTAATTCCCCCATTTATTACTTGGAATTATATATCGCGATTTAGTATACTGTATAGCGAACATCGTTGGACCCTATCTTGAGATATATCCCGACCCTACTGTCCTTCCATTTACCAAGAAATATCCTCTTTTGGGGGACTGGTAATTTAGAGCAGACCAGTACTGGAATTTAAACTTTGCATACTGAGAAATGTCTTCTTCTTTTCTTATGCATTGCAAATTTGAAAATCCAATTGATAAAATCATTAATGGGAATCAGTCGTGTCCAAGACAACTATGTTGTTGAATGCCACTTGAGACTATGGTATCCAACAGTACTGCTGTTAGGGCTTTGCTTCTGCTGAACGCTAAATATGACCCATACCTAAGGGTAGACACTCCTGTAACTGATTGAAATTGTCTTCATTCATGTGAGCAGCAGGTTACTGGGCATGTGCATATTTAGGGTACATTGATTATAAAAGAAATAGGGGTTTTCCAATTTGAAATGTACAGTATTTATGCAGTTTAGTTTAAATGTACAGTAATGTACTGGGGTGTCTGAAGATGACAACTTCTTGTAATAGACCAAGCTGTTACTTCAGTGTTGCCAATGTCATGAATGCTTAAATGCAGCGTATGTTCCTGTAAATTGTCACCATTGTGTTTGTACATAATCTACATTTATATAATGCACTTTTTCACATATCCATTGAGACCTTGTTACAGAACTATTTGACAAAGTTCATAACTGAATGACAATCTAAAATAACTGTTCGTTCATGCTAACGGAAGTGATTGACAAAGTTGTGAAGTTGACAGACTTATCAATAAACCAACAGTCTACATAAAGTTTGAGAATGTAACAATTGGAGAATGACATACCACCAACAGTTATTTTAGATTGTCATTCGATGTGTTCTGTCATTCGGTTATGAAATTTGTCAAATAGTTAATGTAACATTGTCTCATGGATATGTGAAAAGGAGACTACTAAACTTTACTGCATAAATACTAAGAGGGTAAGAACCTTAAATTTAATATACAGTATTGGTTTCAATGTGATTTTTCTTACAGTATTTTCGTTTAAATAAAAATGTGGGATTTGTAATAGGATAAGCTTGACATTTTGAGATTCAAGCATTTGGGAAGGTTGTGTATTTTTGCTATTCAGTGCAATACAGTAGACCAATGTTGTAAGCAGATGGTGGCTAGTTTGCAAGCCTTTTCCCACAGCACGAGTCACCCCACGCAGCTTGTTGTACTCTCAAAACTTTTTTGTGAAATTGCCCCTAAAAGACTAGTGTCAGTGAAATGTAAAGGGCAGAAGTCAGTGATAACCCTATGAAGCATTAATAGATCAGTTTAGAGGTGGTGTGCTTCTGTGACTGGTCAGTTGCTTGTTATAGTTATGATGTTGCTCAAAGGTAGTATAAGTTGCTATTTGTGATTTTGCTAATTTGCACCATTTCTTGGAACCTGTCTGTTGTGAATGGCAAGGGTCTACTGTACTTGATTTTATTATCTACTTTGCAGTCTTTACTGGTGTTTAGTTCTTTAAATTACGTAATAAAATAAACCAGTTGTGGAAATAAAAACTTTACCTTTTATTTACAGCGTGAGTGCATCTCAATCCATGTAGGCCAGGCTGGTGTTCAGATGGGCAATGCCTGTTGGGAGCTGTACTGTCTGGAGCATGGCATCCAGCCTGATGGCCAGATGCCCTCAGACAAGGCTATTGGCAGTAGTGATGACTCCTTCAGCACATTCTTCAGTGAGACTGGTTCTGGCAAGCATGTACCCAGGGCAGTGTTCGTTGATCTTGAACCTACTGTTATAGGTGAGGATATTTGCATGTTTATTCACTAGATACATAGCTATGCAGACAATCTTCCCTAACCATAACAATACCTGGTACATAAAAGGGGGGGGGGGTTGACATGCCATTGTTTTGTATGTACAGTCCCCAAAAAAGTCCTGTCGTGACCCATGAACCCCAAGATTCAGACTCTTGAATCAAAAGCATTTATGTACCGAATAATGTATCGGTGTCTACTGCTTTGGGTTCACGAGTCTGAATCATGGTTTGCGACAGGACTTTTTTGGGTGACTACTTCTATACATGTCCAGTCTCCCCATAAGTCCTGTTTCAGAGATTAACTCCTGCACTCTTTTTCTGCTCATTTTCTCCTTATTTCCTTTCCTGCTCTGCTTTCTGACCCAACTACATCCTGAAAAGTGCCTTTAAATCCTGGCAAAACAAATGGCTCCTGGTTTTATCGGAGTGTTAGGACATAATTTTCCCACTGATATGAACCAGTAGGTCTTTT
Source organism: Homarus gammarus (assembly GCA_958450375.1). Classification (NCBI taxonomy): domain Eukaryota; kingdom Metazoa; phylum Arthropoda; class Malacostraca; order Decapoda; family Nephropidae; genus Homarus; species Homarus gammarus. The sequence goes on along the minus strand of CAUDMG010002955.1, from coordinate 1,246,637 downwards.
CCTTTTTGAGAGCTTAAGGAGGTGTGGAATGTACTGTAGTGTAATGAATTGTCTTGTGGAGTTTAAAGTTGATCCAGTCTTGCTGTATTTTTTCACAATTTGACTTGAATAGTATTAATCTTAAGTTATTCATTGATTTTTAGAAGTTTGGCAAAAACTATCCAACTATGCAAATAATTTTTTTGGGGTCCTTGGTTGATTAGAGTTCTTGGCATGGTTATACAATAAGCATTCAACTCTATTGCATCAGCACATAATTTTGCCAGCAACTTGGTATCATCCACACAGAAGTCAGTTGGTTGGAGTACAGTTCAGCTCCTTAATTTACATGTCTCTTTCCATATCCATCACAATCAGGAGTTTTATTTGCTTTGTTACTCCTTTGGTGTTACATCACTTGAGGACTCCTCCGCCTGCCATTTTTTGAAATTGGATAACTTGGTATGTTTAAGTTCTCTACATGGGATTAGAAATACAGTAGTTCAGGGAAAAATTGGAAATTGTCAAATATGTTTGGACAGATTTCCATAGAATGAGATTTGTGTGCGTTTAATAAAAAAAAAAAAAAACTTACTAACTTCGTGTTTGAACATAAGAGGTAAATTTACGATAAGTTGCTTAAAGGTGTTGTGATGGTCACTGGCTAGGGATGCTGCAGGCTACTGGGAAGGCTGTTCAGTTGGCACTATTGAAAGTTTTATGGTCCCAAGTAATGTTGGTGGGCAGACAGTATCCCAATTCGATAGAAAAGTGCACAATCTTAAATGGTTCATGATTATCTGTCCCACCTAAATGTTTTCTTTCCTTGAAGTGGATACATTGCAGTAGAAGTAAATAAACCTGCATCATAATGAACAAAATAATTGATATGGGGGAAGATCATTTTGCTTGGTTTTTAGGTTACTTTGTTTATTCATGTAGTTGACCATTTGACTTTAGCCAATGTCCGAGGAATGAGTAAGGTTAAATTCTACTGCTTTTCAAGATTTAAAGTCCTTGACTGTCTTTTTGAACATGAAGCCCTGCTTCAAAAATTGTGTACTTTGAAACTCAAATTGGTATGCACCAACCTGAAAGTGGGCTTAAATTTTGTTATAAGGTATAGATTTGGTTATTGGAATGTGAATGTTGCCGAGCTTTACATTTAATCGTACTTGATACAATGCTATAAAATGTGAATCCACAATTTAAGCTTGGCTTGCAATAAATGTTTTAATGTGCTGGTAGCATACTTATACAGTATTGTGTAATGGAAATCCAGTGTACAATCCTGCCCATTTACTCGTACCTGTATTTGACTGATAAGTGCTGTATTGTTTTGGTGATTGACCAGGATGGTTACACAAGATTTGCAGTAGGCGTAAAAGGATTATTCTGAATCTTGAGCAGTAATAATGTATTGTGAATGTGGGAGTGTCACATGTTCAAGTAGCTGGATTTTTTAAAAATATTAAGACCTTTAAAGCAACTGGCTAGTATCCATTGTCCTTGTATGGTGTTGAAACTGACAGATCTTTTGACAAATGTGACAAGCACCACACTGCACTTAAATGGGTGATAGGTATTTTTCCCCTCACTGTAAATGTTGAGTTACCAGGCAATCTAGTAGATGAAGACCTACTAAAGTATTAATCCAAAATCCCCTTTTAGTTCAGTGATTAAAGTTGGTAACCTTTGTTCAAAGACTAATTGCTCTTAATTCTCTTCGCTGACATTTATTCTTTCTACAGATGAAATCAGAACCGGTGTGTACCGTCAGCTGTTCCATCCTGAGCAGTTGATCACTGGGAAGGAAGATGCTGCAAACAATTATGCTCGTGGTCATTATACAATTGGCAAGGAAATTGTTGACATTGTACTTGACCGTATCCGCAAGTTGGCCGACAACTGCACTGGTCTTCAGGGCTTCCTAATATTCCATTCCTTTGGTGGTGGCACTGGCTCGGGTTTTACTTCTCTGTTGATGGAAAGGCTTTCTGTGGACTATGGTAAGAAGAGCAAGCTAGAATTTGCAATTTACCCAGCTCCTCAGGTTGCTACAGCAGTTGTTGAGCCCTATAACTCCATTCTGACCACCCATACGACACTTGAACACTCGGACTGCGCCTTCATGGTTGACAATGAAGCCATCTATGACATCTGCCGCAGAAACTTGGACATTGAACGACCCAGCTACACCAATCTCAACAGGCTGATTGGCCAAATTGTTTCCTCAATCACTGCTTCTCTTAGATTTGATGGTGCACTTAATGTAGACCTAACAGAGTTCCAGACAAACTTGGTGCCTTACCCAAGAATTCACTTTCCCCTCGTTACATATGCCCCTGTAATCTCTGCAGAGAAGGCTTACCATGAGCAGCTTTCTGTATCAGAGATCACAAATGCCTGCTTTGAACCTGCCAACCAGATGGTAAAATGTGACCCCCGGCATGGAAAGTACATGGCGTGCTGTCTTCTCTACCGTGGGGATGTAGTGCCCAAAGATGTTAATGCAGCTATTGCTACAATAAAAACAAAAAGAACCATTCAATTTGTGGACTGGTGCCCTACAGGCTTTAAGGTTGGCATTAACTACCAACCACCCACTGTTGTCCCTGGTGGTGACTTGGCCAAGGTATCCCGAGCAGTGTGCATGCTGTCAAACACTACTGCCATTGCTGAAGCTTGGGCTCGTTTGGACCACAAATTTGATTTGATGTATGCCAAGCGTGCATTTGTCCATTGGTATGTTGGTGAGGGAATGGAGGAAGGAGAGTTCACAGAAGCTCGTGAAGATCTTGCTGCTCTTGAGAAAGATTATGAAGAGGTTGGTGTTGACTCCGCTGATGCAGAGGGTGAAGAGGAAGGGGAAGAGTATTAAATGATACCTGTGAAAACCCCTAACATTCCATTTTCATCTTAGAAGTCTGTCCTAATAAAATTTAATTTGAGATCTATTTAATTATCCTTCATTTGTGCTGTGTGTAGATAAAAAAAACTGCCCCTACTGAATGAACCTCGTGCCCCACGAATTGGAAGTGGGGAGATTGTTCTGTACATGGAACATTAACATGACTATTGCTGCTGAATTATATAGAATAGTGTAATAATCTGACTTGATGCCTAGAAAAATGGGGGGGGCGTTATAGATGTAGCATCAAATGTCAAGGAAAATTTGCAAGTGAAGCCAGGTGGGCATGAAATTTTCATTCCTTCAGAAATTCATGGGAGGTTTAAATGGAATTGGAAATTGGTCACTACACAATAAAAATTGGATCGGCACGTTTACTAAAACATGCATACTGTAATGTAAAGTAGTGCCTGCGTTATTACTGCTGTGATCTTTTCTGACATTAGGTATGAATACGGTTATCACTTCAATATTTGTTTTTACGGGGATTAGCCCACCCGGGCACAGGCCATTGACTCATCGGGGCCTGGTGGGCGAAAATGTGCTAATAAATCATGGTAAATACATTTTTAAATACAAAATAACTAATATTAACCATAAAGAAATACAAAAAAGAGTGCAAATATAGAAAGGCACGTGTCAGTAGCAAGAGAAACGATAGAGACCCTGCAATTGAGGCAGTCAGATCAGCAACCTGGGACTTTGTCAAAATTTTCGTGATGCCATATGGCAGCAGGGTCTACCATTAGACGATACTTTATGCTTCCAATATCTACAACTACCTACTACGCTTGCGCGGTTTCGCCTTGCACTCAAGTCATTCTTATTAGTCTGATGAAAAGTATGCTTACTGTTAATCATGAACATTCCCATTAAACATGCAACAAATTCACCCTCTACATACAAGGAGGGAACTTGTATATTGAGGTCATTGCTCGGGAGTCTGGTGCCACCCTTCTCTTGCAGGTCCTGCCAGCAATAACCTTAAATTCTAGAGAAATGTTCCACGGTTATTAGACCGCTCAATGGCGCTCAATTCTAGTCGCCTTGATATAGGACTTTTTCGATGGTGACATCGACTGGAAGAATGAAAACGGGCGAATTAAGCCGGCGAAGAGGATAATAAAATGACAGTAAGAGCGAGCCTGGCTCTAGGACGATGACATCAATATAGAGTAATTCTTGGATGCAGAGGGCGAGTTTGTTGCAGGTTTTATATTATTTATCCTCTGTAAAACGATATTTCTAGACCAATGTGTTTAAATATAGGCTTTGACATCATATATATGTTTAATAGTAATACTATATACTTAAATAAGCCGAACACTTGAAAAGATAGTCCGCATGGGTTGTTTGATCGTTCAGCCCGTGACTCCGTGAGCTGTCCCAACACTTGTTGCTACGTGGAGTCTTGTGCAAGGTGACGGTGTAGCTGGAGGAGTTACGAATAGAGTTGTCAGACTCGATCATTGGCGAAGAGAATAAAGGTAAAGGTGACCGATTCGCATAGTTAATGAGAATAGTTACCTAGCTGCAGATAATTTTTTTTTTTTTGGCGGGTATTGTACTTGACAGGACGACACCAATTGGAAGTACTGGAGGGTGTTCATAGCTTAAATCTACTGTGTGCTGGAAGTTGTATGGCGAGTTTTAACTTGCCTGAGTATTTATCTACTTTTTTATTACCTAATAATTATGATAGTAAGGTAATTATATAGGTCTAACCCATGAGCGAAATTGATTGAAAATTATAAAAACATAGGATTCTCATCGTTATATTATAGTGGAGACTGTTGTAGTTTGTGGAAATATGTAAAAAAAAAGTAATATTTTTTAAATAAACGCTATTTAACATTTGTGTATGAAGAACAGACAACCAAACAAACCTACCTAACTTCCCCTGTATATTAAACAAAACTTACTACGATATGGTGAAATTCGAGACATTTTCTGGAGATAATACGACCGTATCGGCGCTATGCAGCCCTGGCGGGTTAGTCCTTTATATTAACCGATAGTAATGATAAGTGAAGGTTGAAAAAGGGTAGTGAAAGTGATCCGTATTCTTGAATAAGGTACTGTACGTAAAAACTACCGTACAGTAATTCTGTACTGGCATACAGCCCATTTCGCTACCACTATCAAATCCGTTTCGTCACCACTAACAGTTACTGGTATTAGTGACAAATTCCTTATTTTACACGAATAGAAATTACACATGTATACAGACGACTCGAGAAGTATTGTATTATTATTATTATTATAGTACATGAATTTGAATTATTTAATAGGGAAAACGTTTAAAACATTGGTAAATACAAAATACAGAACAAATTAAGATTTATTGTATTATTTCTATACATGAATATTAATTGTTTAATAATGAAAACGATTCAACATTGTTAAACAAAATACAGAACAACTAAAGGTGGTTTGGCACCAGTGCATAAATCACCGAGCAGTGAGAGGATTGCAGGCGTATTAACGTTTTTATTTTTTTACTAGCAGAATCGCTGCCCTCCGGGTGGCTCATCCGCTAGGCAACGGTAGGACGCCACCCTCCGCAAGGCTCCACATTGTCTCACTGTCAGTCCCTAAAACAACTTCTTCCTTCAATAGTTCATTAACGGTGTATGTAAGCTCCACCATGTTTTTCACTACAACGGTACAGCAAAGTATATTTTTTTAGCATTAAACTGTTATTGTTTTATTGTCTAATCATCACTTCATAAAACATCACCCATCATCACTACATATAACATCATCCATCATCACTACATATAACACCATCCATCATCACTACATATAACACCATCCATCATCACTACAGATCGGTAAAGTTGTTTCCGAGATTCTCGTGCGGACACAACAAACGCACGCACACACACACACTTCTTTGTTTTTTATATATATATATGCTGATAACCACAAGGAAAGAAGAAAACACGAAGTTCCTAAGCGCTTTCGTGTAATTCACATCTTCAGGGGTGAGTACAGACTAGAGAGAGAGATACAAATCAAGGTGTATATATACAGAGAAGGGTGAGACCAGGTCCACAATGGTCAGGTATTAGGTAGTGACCCTACTAATCTTTAAATAGCACACAATGGTTGGTGGTCAGGTCAGATGGTCAGGTGACCCGCCTTCTCACCTGGTCACAAATCTTCTTAATTACAAAATTGTCCAGCTTGTACATGCCGTTACTCAAATTCATGTTGAATGCTTTGGTATGTTTAATAAGACTAGATTCTATGATGTTCCTACTATCAATTGAATTACATGGTAATATTGAGGAGGCATTATCCCAGTCAATGCAATGCTTGTTATCCCTCAAATGAACAAACAGAGCATTGGATTCCTGGCCTGTCCTAACACTGTATTTGTGTTGTTTAATTCTAGTTGCAAGATCTTTACCTGTCTGGCCTAAGTAAAACATATTACATTCCTTGCAAGGAACTTTATAAATGCAACCAATTGTGTTGTTGGGGGAGTTCTTGATTAACATTTGTTTAACAGTGCATGAGTTTTTAAATGCCACATTGACGTTCCAGGTTTTTAGTTGTGAAGGAATGTGAGAAATTTTTGTGAAATGGTAATATTAAGATATTCTTATGGTCATGGGTGGGTTTGGGATCAGTTATAAAAAGTTTTCTTAGTAATGTTTAGGCATTTGTCTATGAAAGATCTAGGGTATTTAAGGTTTGAGCCAATATTATATATATATTTGTATTCCTCATCGATGAATTTATTTTACATATTGACAATACAGTATATAATGCAGTGCAGTGTTGATTTAAAGAAAATAATCTTGAATTACACCAAGAGAACTAAAATTTTATGGATGAAATGGCACCATGGGGTGACTTCTCTTCCACCCCAATGCCTTCTCTTCTCTCTTCTCCCATCTCCTCCACCACCATTCTAATTCCCATCATCATCATCATCATCAGGAGCCTTCTACATACACACCTCAAAGTAAGTGTACTTTACTACCTTTTTTGTTGATTTTAGGCAATTTTCGATGAGCTGGAACCAATTACCCAAAAACCCATTGAAACAATGGTTTCGGTTAACGAGTTTTTCGGTTAACGAGCAACCTTCTGGAATGAATTGTGCTCGTTAACCGAGGGACCACTGTAGGACATTCGTAAGTTGGGGACCCCCTGTACTGTAATTTCATGGTCTTGGGTTGATTTTTAGTTAAAGTAAATTAATGTTTAGATTTCTTCATTAAATGGTTTTAACACTATAGTACAGTCGTTTAATAGGTAAGATTTGTAAGTAATGGTTCTATGCTTGAAAGGTTAGCACACGATTGTAAATACTGTACAGATACAGTACAGTACAGTAATTTTAAATGGTACAGTAGCTCTTTTCTTACTGTAGGAATGACGGTAGGTTCACCGCCTTTAAAAATCTATAACAAACTTATTTTGCTTGAAACTTGGGGCTAAAAAGAATGTTGAGTTATGTCTAAATACAATATTACTGATGATAGATGTCAGAAAACAGATCATAGGTTGATATGCTCTACTTGTTTATGAGAATATGAACTAATACTTTTAACAGGTGGGCTTGATGAAAATAAAATGAATCAAGAAACACCACATGCAAGAAATACCTGTAGAAATGGTGAATTGGAAGGAAGTGAGGACCTCTTGCCCAAGAAAGCCCACAGGAAAGTGACTGCAGTTGTCGTCGGTGCAGGTATGGTACTTGCCATTTACAATGTATATTACTGTTACAGGTGCAATATTAGGAAGTGACAAAGTTATTTCAGATTTGGAATAGGTATTTAGATACATAAGAACATAAGAATGGAGGAAACTGCAGCGGGCACATTGGCCCATACTGGGCAGTCCCATTTACACCCAACCCCTATTGCTCATATCTCCATCCAACCTATGTTTGAAGCTATCCATCGTATTCGAGTCAATAATGATGTTTGCTAACTTGTTCCATTCATCCACTGCTCTATTTCCAAACCAATGTTTACCTATTTCGCGCCTAAATCTAAATTTGTCTAATTTAAAACCATTGTTACGAATTCGCTCCTGGTTGGATAGTTTGAGTATCTTTGTTACGTCCCCTTTGTTTAGCCTTGACTTCCATTTATACACCTCTTTCATATCGCCCCTCTCTCTATGTCTCTCGAGGGAGTGCAAATTAAGACGTTTTGTCTCTGTACTCGAGGTTCCTAATGCACGGGATAAGTCTTGTCATTCTCCTCTAAATTCTTTCTAGGGATTCTATATCCATTTTGTAATACGGTGACCAGAATTGAACTGCGTAATCCAAGTGAGGTCTCACAAGCGCTAGATATAATTTTAAGATGACCTCGCTAGTCTTGTAACTAACACTCCTTTGTATGAACCCAAGTACTGTACTTTATTAGCCTTTTTTCGAGCAAATACACATTGCTTACTTGGCTTAAGATTCCTACTTATCATTACTTCTAAATCTTTCTCACATTCGGATTTCTCTATAACATCGTTGTTCATCTGATATCTGGTTTCTCTGTTTACATCTCATAGACTAAGTACTTTACATTTGTCCACATTGAATTTCATCTGCCATTTTTCAGACCATAAAAAAAAAATGTTTAGATCTTCTTGTAGTTTTGCGGAGTCTTCGTCAGATTTAACTACACACCCTATTTTAGTGTCATCAGCAAATTTACTTATGTTGCTGCCTACTCCGATATCTATGTCGTTTATGTATATAATAAATAATAATGGTCCAAGTACAGAGCCTTGGGGTACTCAACTTGTGACATTACTCCAATCGGATTTAGTGCCGCTAATCCTCACTCGCTGTTTTCTGTCCTGTAACCACGCACTCAGGCCCGGATTATGGGGAGGGCGTACCGGGCTTACTCCCAGGGCCCCCCACATCTAGGGCCCGCCCACAACATTGTAAAAAAAGTTTTAAAAACCTTTACCACAGAATGATAAACAAATGGTACAGATTGTCTCACACTCGCTGTGCACCACTTACGTAACTCCACCAGGCCGCCACAAATATTTCCTACAAAACTCGTGTTTGGTGAACTGATTTAACTTATTTAACACAGAGATTAAAATAAAATAATAAAAAGGCTGTATAAACAAGTGAACACTACACCACACAAACTTCTTCAAGATCCAAAACTAATTCTTCAATCAGCAGTAAATTCCCTGGTTTTATGCCGGGGCGCTCCTGCTTAACACAATTGCTCAAGGTATTGGATATTTGGACCCATATTCTGGAACGGGGTGGTAATATCGACAATATTTATCAAGATTTTGCCAAGGCTTTCGACTGTACCCCACGAAAGGCTGAAAATCATACTGGAAGGGTACGGAATTCGGGGAAATGTCCTAGTGTGGAGAAGACTTTCTACATGACCGCAAGCAGTGTGTGGTGATCAATGGCACGAAATCTTCATCTGTACCTGTCACAAGTGGGGTACCACAGTGCAGTGTATTGGGCCCACTGTTGTTTGTTTGTTTCTTAAATGACATGTCTGACTTTGTACACTCCTCCATACAAATGTTTGCCGATGACGCCAAGTTATTTCGGGAAATTAAGAACCAAGCGAACTGTGAAGAGCTGCAGAAGGACCTCTGTGGGCTCCAGGAATGGTCGAAGAAATGGCTGCTGAGGTTCAATGTTACGAAGTGTAAGAGGGTGCACCTGGGGCGTACCAACGGTAAGGAGGTGTATCATATGTCCCAACGGGATGAAGAAACTGCATTAGTTGAGACTGAATGTGAGAAAGACTTAGGTGTGTATGTTGACAATGAAGCTGAAGTTCTAGGGCCATTGCGAGAAGAAGGTAAATCAGGCAAATAAATTATTGGATCTTATAAGAAGGTCGTTCAGATATCTAGACAGACCATCCCTCGTAACGATCTTAAGAGTGAAGTGCTTCCCCATCTGGAGTGCTGTCGCCCCGTCTGGTCCCCGAGATATGTCAGTTGGTGGAAAATGTTCAAAGGAGGGCCACCAGACTGGTGCCTGCACTTCTGCACCTCAGTTATCCTGAGAGATTGGAGTGCCTGAACTTGCCTAGCTTATACTACAGACAGGCAAGGGGGGACCTAGTTGAGGTTTATAAGCATCTCAGGGGGCACTACTCATTTGTGTGTCCTTACTTGGAGCTGGCGGATGCTCGCCCCACAAGGGGTCACAGCTCAAGATTGAAGAAGCCGCAAGTCCAGAAAACTGTGAGGGCAAACTTTTTCGGAGTGAGGGTTGTAAACTCTTGGAACAATCTACCAGAGAGTGTTGTAATGGCACCGAGTGTGAGCTCTTTCAAGACAAAACTGGACCAACACTGGAGCGGGTTCAGGTACATTCAGGAGCCGGTGCATGCCCAGTATTTGCCAACAGTGCGTGACAGAGACGTGGCCGATCGTCCGGGCGGCTAGCGAGCCGATCTTTTGGTGAAGAGTATAAATGAAAAGGAAAAGTAATCAGAGACGTGACCGATCACCCAAGCGGCTAACGAGCCGATCAGTGGCGAAGAGGATAAAAGTAAAAGTAATTTGTTACTGGTGTTTTATTGGCAACTTGCCATTATGATTATTGTGCTTATTTTATTGTGTTAAATACAGTACACTTCACTATACTTGTATTGTAAACTTAATTATAGCTACTATAGAAAGCTCTGTATTTATATTTTTCATCCTTAAGGTAGTTATTACAAGTCAACTTTGTTTACATAGAAAAATGTAAGGATGCAGAGTAATACAGTAGCCGTTTGTTTGCATATAAAGCTTAAGAGTAAATAAGGAAAAACAGAGCTATTTGTGTGCTTTGTGGCCTGACAGGCAGACTGTGATTACGTGGGTGACCAACGTGGCTACTGCTTACAGGATGATTGTAATTACAGCTCTCGATGACTGCAGTACAGAATTGAGATTGAAAATACACAAAATTTATTTAATATCACTACAGCTTCAGTAACTGTAGTCTTCACTATTATACAGTGATCCCTCGGTTAACGAGCACCTCGATTAACGAGATTTCGGTTTACGAACTGCCTTCCATAAGATTCTTAACTTCTGTTAACTAGCGATCCCTCAATTAACGAGTTTTTTACGAGCCGACCTCAACATGTTTTCACTTGTATTTGGCGGTCCACCTGCTGTAGTATTAGTCCGCCAATACAGTAATCGGTTTTAGGGCTTAAATTCCTTACTAATTTAGTAAATATCAAGAAGTTTATACTATTCAATAATTTTAAAGGTTTAATATTAAATTTTTTAGTCATTTTAACAATTATTGAACATAATTGAAGGTAAGTTAACTAGTTTTATGCGTGCCATCCAGCCTGGCAACACACCAAACAGGTGCCAGTTTCTCTGTCTTTTCAGTGAAGGTAACATCTTGCTTGAGACTCTCTTCAACTAAATGCTTTTTTTCTGTGTTTCCAAGCAAATTATTGGTCATTTTGAAATTTATTTTACATATTGACAATATATAATGCAGTGCAGTGTTGATTTAAAGAAAATTATCTTGAATTACACCAAGAGAACTAAAATTTTATGGGTGAAATGGTGCCATGGGGTGACTTCTCTTCCACCCCAATGCCTTCTCTTCTTCCTTCTCCTCCCCCATTCTAATTCCCATCATCATCATCCAGGAGCCTTCTACATACACACCTCAAAGTAAGTGTACTTTTCTACCTTTTTTGTTGAATTTAGGCAATTTTCAGTGAGCTGGAACCAATTACCCAAAAACCCATTGAAACAATGGTTTCAGTTAACGAGCAACCTGCTGTAACGGATTGTGCTCGTTAACCGAGGGACCACTGTATTATGCATTAAATTATATATTTTCTTGTTTCTCTACTCATTTAAGCATTTTCTAAGCTGAAGATGAACAATTTTTTTTAGTGAGTCTATGGTTTGTGATGGGTTAATGTCATTGAAGCTTTCATATGAGTGTACCACACCAGCGACTGATTGATTGGTCAGAATTCTTTGCTCTATAGTGCACCTAAGCTTATATCATGAGGTTTTGGGGCAAACAAATTTTGGGCTGGAACACATCTCTGCTTTTCAGATGGGGTCTTATGGGAAATTGGGTCTTGGTGAAGAATAATTCACTAAACAAGCACTGTTTCAGGAATGCATATCACTCATAAGGTGGGACTTGCCTGTATGTTATTCAACACAATTTTTCAAATATATTGTATACAGTTGTACCCCGATATACGCGGTCAATTGAACCCACAGGGTACCGCGTAAATGGAACAACAGAACATATGGGATTAATTCCAATAGAGACTGGCCCGACCCCCAAACTCCACTTTTTGACGACACACAACTATGTTGTAGTAAAAAAAATTTCTTAACTTTATGATGGTATGAACAAACAAATTAATATAGAAGAGGTTAGGTTAGGAAAAATAAAGGTTAAGTTAGGAAAAATAAAGGTTAGGTTAGGAAAACTAAAAGTTAGGTGTAAAACTTACGTTAGTAGAAGACACACACTGCGCAACCTTACAGCGCGGCTTGCCCAGGCGGAGGGAGGGAGGAGGAGGGAGAGGCGAGGCAGGCGAGAGCGGCGGGTGGGGCGAATCTAAAAATAGCGTCTCGAGCCGGATACTCTGCGCGTATATGGGTAGATGAACCGCTTTAAGTGAAAGTTCGGTTCTGGCGAGGCACCGCGTGTATGAGAAATCGCGTTAAGTGAAACCGCGTAAAGCGGGGTACAACTGTACTGTACTCTGTTTTTTTCATTTTCGTTTATTTTTTTAGTTATTTTAGATGAATGGATTTCCTTCCATTTGGTAAAAAATAAAATGTGTTAAAGTACTATAGGTATGTTTTGTAGACTGCATTTTATCAATAAAATTATTGTTCTGTATAAAATATTTTGAGTGATTATGATTCATTGAGTGAACAGGATGACTACGGTACACCATTTTCACAACTGGTGTGTCTGTCTCCACAGCACTGAGAATGTTTTGTGATGACCATTACCAAGACTGCAATAAGCCATATAGCATGTACAGTAATGTGAAGGATGAAAATAAGCAGATAGGGCTACAAATCTCATGTGTTTGTTGTGGAAACCTGCAGATACTTAAACATGGATGCTGTACTATACGGTGGCTGGTGCAGCATATAAAATGTGGATACTGTGCTCAAAATTGCAAAAAGTAAATCTATGGTTGGAGAGGGATTACTTTATTACAATAAATCATGGAGCCAAAAATACGGCTAAGATTTCAGAATCTAGCTGGAGGTCAAGGAGTTTTTATATACAGTACTGTATTATTTATTTTGTCTTTTTCTTTTTTATGCTAACAGGTAATAGAGGAAAAAACTATGCCAGATATGCAGAAGATTTCCCTCACCTGTTCCAAGTGGTGGCAGTAGCAGAGCCAAGAACACAAGCTCGAGAATTTGTAAAAAATAAACACTCCTTATCCCAGGACCGGTGAGCCCCCACTTTAATTATTTTTATACATCTACAAGTATCTCTTTAATTTCATTCTCTATTGAATGTACAGTACAGTATTTAGCATTTATTCATGGAACTGTAATATAGTAGAATTAAAACCATAACTATAATTGAAATTTATGTTGGGATGATATTTCAAAGTGGTGCTTTCTTACTTTGTTACTTTTATCCTCTTCACCACTAATTGGCTCGTTGCCACTTGGGCGGTCGGTCACGTCTCTGTTATGCACTATTGACAGTTACTGGGCATGCACTGGCTCCTGAATATATTAGAGCCTGCACAAGTGTTGGTCAAGTCTGGCCTTGAAAGAGCTCACACTCGGTGCCGTCACAACACACTCTGGCAGAATATTCCAAGAGTTCACGGTTCTCACTCCCAAAAAGTTACCCCTCACATTTTTCTGAACTTGTGACTTCTTCAAATTTGAGCTGTGACCCCTTGTGGGGCGGACGTCCACCAGCTCCAAGTATGTACAGCTCCTCCCCGACTTATGATGGGGTTAGGGACCCAAATCCAGGTCGTAAGTCGAAATGGTCGTAAGTCGAAAATGCTTAAATAATACAAAGAAAATCTAAAATGGGTGTCTCTTTTTCTTCTCAGCACCACAAAACTCTCACTTTTAAGCTTGCCAGCCATTTTAAAGTGAATTACAAACGAAAATTTTGTCAGTACACAGTGCAACCACTGGCGTTGGAACTCGAAAATACGTAATTTGACAAAATTTTGGTACTACTGAGGCGGTTGTATGTCCGGGTGGTCGTAAGTCGAGCAGGTCGTAAGTCGGGGAGGAGCTGTACATTCGACTGAGTAGTGCCCCCTGAGATGTTTATACACTTCGATTAGGTTCCCCCTTGTCCGTCTGTAATATAAGCTAGGTAGAGTCAAGCGCTCCAATCTCTCTGGTTAACTGAGGTTCCATAGAGCAGGCACCAGTCTGATGGCCCTTTTTTGGACATTTTTAATCAAATGACAGTCTCTAGCATACCTCTGGGACCAGACGGGTGACAATACTGCGGACGGGGAAGCACCTCACTCTTGAAAATTGTGATGAGCGAAGGACCATCTAGATATCTAAACGACATTTTTATAAGACCTACTACAGGTAGTCGTCGACTTACGACCTAGATTGGTTATGGCCGCCCGGTCGTAAGTTGATCTGGTCGTAAGTCGGCCTATGTTATAATTACCTTACGTATATTATAATGTGTAATGATAATATAATCATCTTTAAGTCATATTTTATCAACATTTTCTTTGTTCATTATTGTTACGGTCGTCAGGTTTAAGTAAATCACTGCATACTACAGTACAATTTAATTACCTTACGTATATTATAATGTGTAATGATAATATAATCATCTTTAAGTTTCCTCTTGGTAGACATCTTGGGGGGGTGGTGGTTCAAGAAAATTTTCCAAGACAAAAGAAAGGCACAAGGCAAACAGACACGGAGGGAAGTGTGCTGTACCAGCGAGCGTGTTTGTAATTGAGCGCGGGGATGCGCGCGGCTCCAGCTCCCGGCAGCGCCAGGAGGCTGGGGCCAAAACTGTCGTACTGCCAGTCGTAAAGTCGAACAGACGTAAGTCGCATAGGTCGTAAGTCGACGACTACCTGTAGTCTCATTGCCTGATTCACCTTCTTCTCACAATGACCCGAGAACTTAAGTTCATTGTCGACATAGACAGTAGGGTCCTTTTCACATTCGGTTTCAATTAATGCAGTCTCTTTGTCCTGTTGGGACATATTATACACCTTCTTACTATTGGTGTGACCCAGGTGCTTCCTTTTGCACTTCGTGATTTGAATCTTGGCAGCCATTTCCTCGACCATTCTTGAAACTCAGAGATCTTTCTGCAGCTCTTCACGGTCTGTTTGCTTCTAAATTTCCCTAAATAACTTGCATCATCTGCAAACATTTGCATGGAGGAGTGTATAGCTTTTGGCTTCATTAATCGAGCAGACAAACAACAACGGGCCCAATACACTACCCTGTGGTACCCTGCTAACCACTGGTACACATGACAATTTTGTACCATTTATCACCACACACTGTTTGCAGTCATGCAGAAAGTCTCTGGTCCACGCTAGGACACTTCCCCAAATCCCGTATCCTTCCAGTTTGATTCTCAGCCTTTCATGGAGTATGCTGTTGAAAGCCTTGGCAAAATCTAGTTATATATTGTTGATGCTTTCGCCTTGTTCTAAAATTTGAGTCCTAACATCTAGTACTTTAAGTAATTGTGTTAGGCAAGATCAATGAGTCAATGATTTTTGTATTATGTGAAGTACGTTGAGATTGGGTATGAGGAGTATTTTTAAGCAAGACATATACAGGGTAGTTTTATAATTTGTAATTATGTTTAACTTCTTCTAGATGCTTTGATAGCTGGGAGTTTCTGGTTGAAAAGTCTAAACTAGCTGATTGTGCAATTATTGCCACTCAAGATCAACAACATCTTCAACCTACAGTTGCACTTGCGAAGAAAGGGTAAGTCATAAAGATATTTATATGTACTTGTGTATGTATCAATCTGTCCAATCTCTCAGTTTCACCTTCTTCCCGGTTACATGGACTGAAACAGAGATACATTATGATGCACTGCTAATATTAATCATAACTATTATCCATTTATAAACATTTGTAAAAATATTCACCTTGTCTTGGGGGATATTGGTGTTTAAACTTTTTCAGGACTTAAAAAGAGTGACATCTTCCAAGTCCAGGCAAATTTTGTAAACAACTATACAGTCATGCACCGGCTAACGTCCTAGATACGTTCTTGGAAACGTGACGTTAACCGAAATGGACGTTGTCCGATCATCACATAAATTTTTTATTTATACTTATGTGTATGTGGAATATTATATACGTACATATACACTTTTACTGTTAAATCACTACTGTAATGTGATACAGGTGATTAATTTTTATCTCTTGTGCAAAATACATGACGTTTATATTAAAATTATTCACTGTTTTACAAGGATTCCAGCAACGCCAAGCAGATGGGGGAGAAAGAGGGTGGGAGCGAGCGAGGGGGCGTGGGGGAAGGGGAGGCAGTACGTTTGACAGTTGGCTCAGGCCCAGGTTTAACACGTGTATATTTATCAGTTCTTAAGTGACTAAGCTTCTCTCTTATAAAAAGCCAGTGAAATGACCTGGGTGAATATAATTAACATAGCTGGGATTCTTGTAACATACTGATTAATTTGAATATAAACATGCTATAATTTGCACTAGACAAAACAATTTTAGTACCGTAATCAAATTAGTACATGTGCACTCCAGCTTTGCACTAAGAAATTTATATAAATTTACCCAAAAATACAGTTGAAAAACTTTTTTATAAAATGTACTATACTGTACACTAATGTACAACAATTTTTATCTCTTGAGCAAAATATATGACGTTTATATTCAAATTATTGGCTGTCTTGCAAGGATTCCAGCAATGCAAATTATATTATCCTAACTTTAGTCTGAGATATTATATAAAATAAACATAAAGAAATCACCAATCTTTTATCTTGAACACGAGGGTGGTGGGAAGATGGGGGGGTGGGTGACAGAATGTCTAGCGTTTGTTTGTTTATTTATTTGAGATTAGATTTGACAGTTGGTGCTGAAGGCCTGCCTGCGTGTTTATTTATCATTACTTAAGAGTGACTAAGCTCTTCTCATAATTTTCCACCCAAACGACCTGGGTGAATATAACTTACATTGGAAGGATTCTTGTAAGATAGTAATTTATTTGAATTTTTTTTTTCAATTTAAATTTTAATTGTTTATTCCTTGATAGAGGAAGCGGGATCCTGTTGCTGTCACTTGGTACCCCTGTACCATAACACCAGAAGCAACTGGCCAGTGTCACAAGTATATACAGTGATCCCTCGGTTAACGAACGTCTCGGTTAACAAAATTTCTGTTAACGAACTGCCTTCCATAAGAATCTTCAATTCGGTTAACGAACAAAAATTCGGTTAACGAATTTCTTACAAACCGACCTCAACATGTTTTCGCTTGCACTGGCCGGGCAACCAGCTTTAGTATCAGTCCGCCAATACATTAATCGGTTCTAGGGCTTAAATTCCTTACTATTTTGGTAAATATCAAGAAGTTTATACTATTCAATAATTTTAAAAGTTTAATATTAACTTTTTTAGTCATTTTAACAATTATTGAACATAATTGAAGGTAAAGAAACTAGTTTCTTGTGTGCCATCCAGCCTGTTAACACACCAGACAGGCGTTAGTCTCTCTGTTTTCAGTGGAGGTAACATCTTGCTTGAGACTCTTCAAATAAACGCTTTTTTTCTGTGTTTCCAAGCAAATTATTGGTCATTTTGAAATATATTATAACAACCACGACTATGATTATAACAACCACGACTGACTATAACAACCACAACCATGATTATAACAACCACGACCACGATTATAACAACCACGACCATGATTATAACAATCACGACCATGATTATAACAACCACGACCATGATTATAACAACCACGACCATGATTATAACAACCACGACCATGATTATAACAACCACGACCATGATTATAACAACCACGACTATGATTATAACAACCACGACTGACTATAACAACCACAACCATGATTATAACAACCACGACCACGATTATAACAACCACGACCATGATTATAACAATCACGACCATGATTATAACAACCACGACCATGATTATAACAACCACGACCATGATTATAACAACCACGACCATGATTATAACAATCACGACCATGATTATAACAACCACAACCATGATTATAACAACCACGACCATGATTATAACAACCACGACCATGATTATAACAACCACGACCATGATTATAACAACCACGACTATGATTATAACAACCACGACTGACTATAACAACCACAACCATGATTATAACAACCACGACCACGATTATAACAACCACGACCATGATTATAACAATCACGACCATGATTATAACAACCACAACCATGATTATAACAACCACGACCATGATTATAACAACCACGACCATGATTATAACAACCACGACCATGATTATAACAACCACGACCATGATTATAACAATCACGACCATGATTATAACAACCACAACCATGATTATAACAACCACGACCATGATTATAACAACCACGACCATGATTATAACAACCACGACCATGATTATAACAACCACGACCATGATTATAACAACCACAACCATGATTATAACAATCACGACCATGATTATAACAACCACGACCATGATTATAACAACCACGACCATGATTATAACAACCACAACCATGATTATAACAACCACGACCATGATTATAACAACCACGACCATGATTATAACAACCACGACCATGATTATAACAATCACGACTGATTATAACAACCACGACCATGATTATAACAACCACGACCATGATTATAACAACCACGACCATGATTATAACAACGACGACCATGATTATAACAACGACGACCATGATTATAACAACCACGACTGATTATAACAACCACGACCATGATTATAACAACGACGACCATGATTATAACAACCACGACTGATTATAACAACCACGACCATGATTATAACAACGACGACCATGATTATAACAACCACGACTGATTATAACAACCACGACCATGATTATAACAACGACGACCATGATTATAACAACCACGACCATGATTATAACAACCACGACCATGATTATAACAACGACGACCATGATTATAACAACCACGACCATGATTATAACAACCACAACTATGATTATAACAACGACGACCATGATTATAACAACGACGACCATGATTATAACAACCACGACCATGATTATAACAACCACGACCATGATTATAACAACCACAACCATGATTATAACAACCACGAATATGATTATAACAACGACGACCATGATTATAACAACGACGACCATGATTATAACAACCACGACTGAGTTTCACAACCACGACCATGATTATAACAACCACGACCATGATTATAACAACCACGACCATGATTATAACAACCATGACCATGATTATAACATAAGAACATAAGAACATAAGAATGGAGGAAACTGCAGCGGGCCTATTGACCCATACTGGGCAGTCCCGTTTATACCCAACCCCTATTGCTCATATAAGCATCCAACCTATGTTTGAAGCTATCCAGCGTATTCGAGTTAATGATGATATTTGGTAACTTGTTCCATTCATCCACTACTCTGTTTCCAAACCAGTATTTACCTATTTCACGCCATGCAATCCTGTCATCTTGTGTTCATTTCTAACTAAATAAAAAAAAAAAAATTTAATAAAAAAAATCACATTCAACTGGGAGTAGGTAGAAGGCAGCTATCAAACAGGGAGGTACTACTGCCTGGGAAGATATTGGAAGCATAATGTGTTGTTTAATGGTAGACCCTGCTGCCATATGGCATCACAAAAATTTTGACCAAGTTCCAGGTTGCTGATCTGACTTTCTGTCTCATTTACACATAATTGCAGGGTTTCAATTGTTTCTTACTTTGATGACACATCATACATAAATCATTTCTCACTCTTGATTTTTTAATTTTCTATTATTTATTTATGGCTATTATTATTATTATTATCATTATTATTATTATTATTATTATTTAACATTTTTATTAGTATTATTAATATTTTCTTTATTATAATTACAGTAGAACGTCAATTTAAAGCGATTCAATTTAAGATTATTGATAAAAAGCGACGCCCACAATTAAGGACAATGTTTTAATTTAAAGCGAATCTTTCCTATTTTGCGCGAGTCAATCTGGCGCATCATATTTTAAAATTCGCGCCTAATGTTTCTCTGGGCACGCTACACTGTCCTTAGGGCAAAGCTGTATTGTACATGTACTAAAAATAATGTACTAAATGATTACTAAATTTTTTGTCTAGTGCAAACTATAGCATGATTATATTCAAAATAATCACTATCCAACAAGAATTCCAGCAATGCAAACTATATTCTCCCCGGTCACTTCTGTGACATTTTATAAAAACAAAAAACTCAATCTAAAGGACATAAATAAACAAATAAATACTGTACTTCACCAGACCTTTGGCACAACTGTCAACGTGTCACTGTCACCCCCCATCTTCCCAGCCAGGGTTGGGTGATTATAGGCTTACAGTTTTTATCTTATATAATATCACCGACTAAAGTTAGGAGAATATAATTTGCATTGCTAGAATCCCCGCAAAACAGCGAATAATTTGAATATAAACGTCATATATTTTGCACAAGAGAAATTTTTTTTAGCCATTTGTAATAAAACTAATTAGAACATGTCAGTTCAGTGACATTTTATAAGAGAAAAACTTAGTTACTCTTAAGGGCAGAAAATAAATAATCACTAGACCTTGGCATCAAATGTCAAACATATCACCTCACCTGATTTATGAGTGTTTGTTTTAACATAATACTGTACTACAAAAAACAATGTTTTGTTTATTCTAGGAGATGGGCTGAGGTGCATCTGGGTAGACTCTCAGTCTTTTTAGTATTTGTGTTTCTCTCAAGTACTAAACTAAATATTCCATTGAAACAATACTTCAATTCAGTGCGAATTCAGTTTAAAGCGACCTGTCTTGGAACGTATCTCGTGTTATATCGACGTTCTACTGTATTCATTTTTATTTATTTTTATCAATTTTACTATTATTTTATTATATTTTTGCCCCCCAGGCCTTGATGTGGTTCATTATAAAAAACAAAAACAAAAAAAATAATACAAATAAATATAAACTAGAAGTACCAAAGCAAGTAAAACACTAAAAATGTGTCCAAATACTGTACACATGCTATACTGTATTGACTTGTTAGCAAATGGGAGGCGGTAGATTTTAACCATTCAACAGCCACATCATTGAGTACATTTTCAAAATGCAGATGAAATATAAGTCACCAGGCCCCTGCAAAGGCCTGGAGCTGCCTATTATCTATCAAGCTATCATGCAATCTTATTTCATTAATACACCGTACCGTACTTATCATTGGAAGTGATTTAATGATGCATTATATTCTTCAGGAAATGGAAGGGATACAGTGAATTAGTATACAGATTTGTCTAGCCCAGTGTAGGTGAATCTGAATCATTAGCTTTGATAATGGCTATCAGATGCATATTTGTCAACCAAGTAAAAATGGCTGCTTGGACAGAGTTTGTCTCCACTTCCAAAACTATATAACCATGTGTGCAGAGGCACTGTGTTTAGAGAAAAAGAAGGACAACTCACCAACTGCACTGGTTAACCATTACCCCAGAACACAATCTGCAAATCGATAAATACTCTCCCTCTCTTTTACAAAAAAGTGAGCTCAGCAGCATCTTCAGGAGACAGGAAAGGTCGCCTACGTTACATGCTGCATGCTTGCATCAGGCAGTAAATGACGCATGATCCTGTGGTGTGTGGCCTAGAGTTGCTTGAAACACTCCATAAAAAATCAAGCTAATTGTACTGCATGTAATGCCATGAGGTACTGATAACATTTCATCATGGATATATCCGTGATCAGCGCCAACCTACACCTATTGTTTATCAATGATATATCCGTGATCGATGCCCAGAAGGTTACACAACTACCCATATGACTACTGTTTCAAGGTAATCATGTGAGTTTGTCAAAGAGAGAATTTCTTTATTACTAGTATGTACAGTATTTTGTCTGTACAGTTACAGTCAAAAGCTCTGTCATCCATTCTGCCGCTCCACGAACCCCAAGATTCAGACTCGTGAATCCAAAGCATTTATGGACAGAATAATGCATCAGTGTTACTGCTTTGGATTCACGAGTCCGAATCCCGGGGTTCGCGGAGCAGCACGAGAGGCAACATGACTTTTGACCGTGACTGTACATTTACTTCACTGTATGGTGATGACTTAATTACTGTAGGTTCATTCCAAAATTAATGATATACAAGTTATACTTACATTGGGGATAGAAAAACCAAATATATGTATTGGTTTCTCGTCAAAGGTCACTGATAATGGTTAAAACTTTATAAAATCTGTCCAAGTGACATTAAGACCTGTATCCAGGGAAGTTGTTACCACCAGGAAGGATGGGGCACCATGAATACCCCATAAGTGATGAATAGAATCATTGTTTCCAGTGGCAACAACATGGATTAACCAAGGTTCTTCACACTCTGGAAGTCCTTCACACTGAGGGTTGACATCTGGCTGTGAAACATTCCTTGCTGTGGTCATAACAACCACGACCAACCACGACCATGATTATAACAACCACGACCATGATTATAACAACCACGACCATGATTATAACAACCACAACCATGATTATAACAATCACGACCATGATTATAACAACCACGACCATGATTATAACAACCACGACCATGATTATAACAACCACAACCATGATTATAACAACCACGACCATGATTATAACAACCACGACCATGATTATAACAACCACGACCATGATTATAACAATCACGACTGATTATAACAACCACGACCATGATTATAACAACCACGACCATGATTATAACAACCACGACCATGATTATAACAACGACGACCATGATTATAACAACGACGACCATGATTATAACAACCACGACTGATTATAACAACCACGACCATGATTATAACAACGACGACCATGATTATAACAACCACGACTGATTATAACAACCACGACCATGATTATAACAACGACGACCATGATTATAACAACCACGACTGATTATAACAACGACGACCATGATTATAACAACGACGACCATGATTATAACAACCACGACCATGATTATAACAACCACGACCATGATTATAACAACGACGACCATGATTATAACAACCACGACCATGATTATAGCAACCACAACTATGATTATAACAACGACGACCATGATTATAACAACGACGACCATGATTATAACAACCACGACCATGATTATAACAACCACGACCATGATTATAACAACCACAACCATGATTATAACAACCACGAATATGATTATAACAACGACGACCATGATTATAACAACGACGACCATGATTATAACAACCACGACTGAGTTTCACAACCACGACCATGATTATAACAACCACGACCATGATTATAACAACCACGACCATGATTATAACAACCATGACCATGATTATAACATAAGAACATAAGAATGGAGGAAACTGCAGCGGGCCTATTGACCCATACTGGGCAGTCCCGTTTATACCCAACCCCTATTGCTCATATAAGCATCCAACCTATGTTTGAAGCTATCCAGCGTATTCGAGTTAATGATGATATTTGGTAACTTGTTCCATTCATCCACTACTCTGTTTCCAAACCAGTATTTACCTATTTCACGCCATGCAATCCTGTCATCTTGTGTTCATTTCTAACTTAATAAAAAAAAAAAATTTAATAAAAAAAATCACATTCAACTGGGAGTAGGTAGAAGGCAGCTATCAAACAGGGAGGTACTACTGCCTGGGAAGATATTGGAAGCATAATGTGTTGTTTAATGGTAGACCCTGCTGCCATATGGCATCACAAAAATTTTGACCAAGTTCCAGGTTGCTGATCTGACTTTCTGTCTCATTTACACATAATTGCAGGGTTTCAATTGTTTCTTACTTTGATGACACATCATACATAAATCATTTCTCACTCTTGATTTTTTAATTTTCTTTTATTTATTTATGGCTATTATTATTATTATTATTATTATTATTATTATTATTATTATTTAACATTTTTATTAGTATTATTAATATTTTCTTTATTATAATTACAGTAGAACGTCAATTTAAAGCGATTCAATTTAAGATTATTGATAAAAAGTGACGCCCACAATTAAGGACAATGTTTTAATTTAAAGCGAATCTTTCCTATTTTGCGCGAGTCAATCTGGCGCATCATATTTTAAAATTCGCGCCTAATGTTTCTCTGGGCACGCTACACTGTCCTTAGGGCAAAGCTGTATTGTACATGTACTAAAAATAATGTACTAAATGATTACTAAATTTTTTGTCTAGTGCAAACTATAGCATGATTATATTCAAATTAATCACTATCCAACAAGAACTCCAGCAATGCAAATTATATTCTCCTCGGTCACTTCTGTGACATTTTATAAAAACAAAAAACTCAATCTAAAGGACATAAATAAACAAATAAATACTGTACTTCACCAGACCTTTGGCACAACTGTCAACGTGTCACTGTCACCCCCCCCCCCCCCCCCATCTTCCCAGCCAGGGTTGGATGATTATAGGCTTACAGTTTTTATCTTATATAATATCACCGACTAAAGTTAGGAGAATATAATTTGCATTGCTAGAATCCCCGCAAGACAGCGAAAAATTTGAATATACACGTCATATATTTTGCACAAGAGAAATTTTTTTTAGCCATTTGTAATAAAACTAATTAGAACATGTCAGTTCAGTGACATTTTATAAGAGAAAAACTTAGTTACTCTTAAGGGCAGAAAATAAATAATCACTAGACCTTGGCATCAAATGTCAAACATATCACCTCACCTGATTTATGAGTGTTTGTTTTAACATAATACTGTACTACAAAAAACAATGTTTTGTTTATTCTAGGAGATGGGCTGAGGTGCATCTGGGTAGACTCTCAGTCTTTTTAGTATTTGTGTTTCTCTCAAGTACTAAACTAAATATTCCATTGAAACAATACTTCAATTCAGTGCGAATTCAGTTTAAAGCGACCTGTCTTGGAACGTATCTCGTGTTATATCGACGTTCTACTGTATTCATTTTTATTTATTTTTATCAATTTTACTATTATTTTATTATATTTTTGCCCCCCAGGCCTTGATGTGGTTCATTATAAAAAACAAAAACAAAAAAAATAATACAAATAAATATAAACTAGAAGTACCAAAGCAAGTAAAACACTAAAAATGTGTCCAAATACTGTACACATGCTATACTGTATTGACTTGTTAGCAAATGGGAGGCGGTAGATTTTAACCATTCAACAGCCATCATTGAGTACATTTTCAAAATGCAGATGAAATATAAGTCACCAGGCCCCTGCAAAGGCCTGGAGCTGCCTATTATCTATCAAGCTATCATGCAATCTTATTTCATTAATACACCGTACCGTACTTATCATTGGAAGTGATTTAATGATGCATTATATTCTTCAGGAAATGGAAGGGATACAGTGAATTAGTATACAGATTTGTCTAGCCCAGTGTAGGTGAATCTGAATCATTAGCTTTGATAATGGCTATCAGATGCATATTTGTCAACCAAGTAAAAATGGCTGCTTGGACAGAGTTTGTCTCCACTTCCAAAACTATATAACCATGTGTGCAGAGGCACTGTGTTTAGAGAAAAAGAAGGCCAACTCACCAACTGCACTGGTTAACCATTACCCCAGAACACAATCTGCAAATCGATAAATACTCTCCCTCTCTTTTACAAAAAAGTGAGCTCAGCAGCATCTTCAGGAGACAGGAAAGGTCGCCTACGTTACATGCTGCATGCTTGCATCAGGCAGTAAATGACGCATGATCCTGTGGTGTGTGGCCTAGAGTTGCTTGAAACACTCCATAAAAAATCAAGCTAATTGTACTGCATGTAATGCCATGAGGTACTGATAACATTTCATCATGGATATATCCGTGATCAGCGCCAACCTACACCTATTGTTTATCAATGATATATCCGTGATCGATGCCCAGAAGGTTACACAACTACCCATATGACTACTGTTTCAAGGTAATCATGTGAGTTTGTCAAAGAGAGAATTTCTTTATTACTAGTATGTACAGTATTTTGTCTGTACAGTTACAGTCAAAAGCTCTGTCATCCATTCTGCCGCTCCACGAACCCCAAGATTCAGACTCGTGAATCCAAAGCATTTATGGACAGAATAATGCATCAGTGTTACTGCTTTGGATTCACGAGTCCGAATCCCGGGGTTCGCGGAGCAGCACGAGAGGCAACATGACTTTTGACCGTGACTGTACATTTACTTCACTGTATGGTGATGACTTAATTACTGTAGGTTCATTCCAAAATTAATGATATACAAGTTATACTTACATTGGGGATAGAAAAACCAAATATATGTATTGGTTTCTTGTCAAAGGTCACTGATAATGGTTAAAACTTTATAAAATCTGTCCAAGTGACATTAAGACCTGTATCCAGGGAAGTTGTTACCACCAGGAAGGATGGGGCACCATGAATACCCCATAAGTGATGAATAGAATCATTGTTTCCAGTGGCAACAACATGGATTAACCAAGGTTCTTCACACTCTGGAAGTCCTTCACACTGAGGGTTGACATCTGGCTGTGAAACATTCCTTGCTGTGGTCATAACAACCACGACCAACCACGACCATGATTATAACAACCACGACCATGATTATAACAACCACGACCATGATTATAACAACCACGACCATGATTATAACAACCACGACCATGATTATAACAACCACGACCATGATTATAACAACCACGACCATGATTATAACAACCACGACCATGATTATAACAACCACGACCATGATTATAACAACCACGACCATGATTATAACAACCACGACCATGATTATAACAACCACGACCATGATTATAACAACCACGACCATGATTATAACAACCACGACCATGATTATAACAACCACGACCATGATTATAACAACCACGACCATTATTATAACAACCATGACCATGATTATAACAACCACGACCATGATTATAACAATCACGACCATGATTATAACAACCACGAATATGATTATAACTACGACGACCATGATTATAACAACGACGACCATGATTATAACAACCACGACTGATTATAACAACCACGACCATGATTATAACAACGACGACCATGATTATAACAACCACGACCATGATTATAACAACCACAACTATGATTATAACAACGACGACCATGATTATAACAACGACGACCATGATTATAACAACGACGACCATGATTATAACAACCACGACCATGATTATAACAACCACAACCATGATTATAACAACCACGAATATGATTATAACAACGACGACCATGATTATAACAACGACGACCATGATTATAACAACCACGACTGAGTTTCACAACCACGACCATGATTATAACAACCACGACCATGATTATAACAACCACGACCATGATTATAACAACCACAACTATGATTATAACAACCACGACCATGATTATAACAACCACGACCATGATTATAATAACGACGACTATGATTATAACAACCACGACCATGATTATAACAACCACGACCATGATTATAATAACCACGACCATGATTATAGCAACCACGACCATGATTATAACAACCACGACCATGATTATAATAACCACAACTATGATTATAATAACCACGACCATGATTATAACAACCACGACCATGATTATAACAACCACAACTATGATTATAACAACCACGACCATGATTATAACAACCACGACCATGATTATAACAACCACGACCATGATTATAACAACCACAACTATGATTATAACAACCATGACCATGATCATAACAACCACGACCATGATTATAACAACCACGACCATGATTATAACAACCACGACCATGATTATAACAACCACGACCATGATTATAATAACGACGACTATGATTATAACAACCACGACCATGATTATAACAACCACGACCATGATTATAATAACCACGACCATGATTATAACAACCACGACCATGATTATAACAACCACGACCATGATTATAAGAACCACGACCATGATTATAACAACCACGACCATGATTATAACAACCACGACCATGATTATAACAACCACGACCATGATTATAACAACCACGACCATGATTATAAGAACCACGACCATGATTATAACAACCACGACCATGATTATAACAACCACGACCATGATTATAATAACCACGACCATGATTATAACAACCACGACCATGATTATAACAACCACGACCATGATTATAACAACCACGACCATGATTATAACAACCACGACCATGATTATAATAACCACAACTATGATTATAATAACCACGACCATGATTATAACAACCACGACCATGATTATAACAACCACGACCATGATTATAACAACCACGACCATGATTATAACAACCACAACCATGATTATAACAACCACAACCATGATTATAACAACCACGACCATGATTATAACAACCACGACCATGATTATAACAACCACGACCATGATTATAACAACCACGACCATGATTATAATAACCACAACTATGATTATAATAACCACGACCATGATTATAACAACCACGACCATGATTATAACAACCACGACCATGATTATAACAACCACAACCATGATTATAACAACCACGACCATGATTATAACAACCACAACCATGATTATAACAACCACCACCATGATTATAACAACCACGACCATGATTATAACAACCACGACCATGATTATAACAACCACCACCATGATTATAACAACCACGACCATGATTATAACAACCACAACCATGATTATAACAACCACGACCATGATTATAATAACCACGACCATGATTATAACAACCATGACCATGATTATAATAACCACGACCATGATTATAACAACCACGACCGTGATTATAACAACCACGACCATGATTATAACAACCACGACCATGATTATAATAACCACAACTATGATTATAACAACCACGACCATGATTATAACAACCACGACCATGATTATAACAACCACGACCATGATTATAACAACCACGACCATGATTATAACAACCACGACCATGATTATAACAACCACGACCATGATTATAACAACCACGACCATGATTATAACAACCACGACCATGATTATAACACCACGACCATGATTATAACAACCACGACCATGATTATAATAGCCACGACCATGATTATAACAACCACGACCATGATTATAACAACCACGACCATGATTATAACAACCACGACCATGATTATAATAACCACAACTATGATTATAACAACCACGACCATGATTATAACAACCACGACCATGATTATAACAACCACGACCATGATTATAACAACCACGACCATGATTATAACAACCACGACCATGATTATAACAACCACGACCATGATTATAACAACCACGACCATGATTATAACAACCACGACCATGATTATAACAACCACGACCATGATTATAACAACCACGACCATGATTATAACAACCACGACCATGATTATAACAACCACGACCATGATTATAATAACCACAACTATGATTATAACAACCACGACCATGATTATAACAACCACGACCATGATTATAACAACCACGACCATGATTATAACAACCACGACCATGATTATAACAACCACGACCATGATTATAACAACCACGACCATGATTATAACAACCATGATTATAATAACCACGACCATGATTATAACAACCACGACCATGATTATAACAACCACGACCATGATTATAACAACCACGACCATGATTATAACAACCACGACCATGATTATAATAACCACGACCATGATTATAACAACCACGACCATGATTATAACAACCACGACCATGATTATAACAACCACGACCATGATTATAACAACCACGACCATGATTATAACACCCACGACCATGATTATAACAACCACGACCATCTATCTAATAAACTATAGGAATAGCCATGTGTCTGTGTGTTTGTGTCTGTTCTGGTGCAGCCGAAACGGCACAATCGTTTTTCATCAAACTTGGTGGAAAAATCGCAAAAAAATTGTAGAGTGGAACAAACCTGGTCCCATGTCGATGGTTTCTTTAGGAAGACATTAATTAACCATTTTATTTACGCTGGAAAATGATGTCGCCGTATGCTGTCAGCCGGACGGCGGTTGCGCGCTAGCCAAGCATGAGCGTTTGAACTTTCACGCCTCGGTAAACTGTACAACCGGACTCGCCACCGGGCACGAGGGGCCCACGATCACTTGTAAGTACAGTACTATAGTACAGGGGGTATTGGAATACCCCCCTGTATATACAGTACACATACTCTACTTGTAATTTATAAAATGACAGTTAACAGTATACTGTATATAGTATTTTCTGTCCAGATACCACATTTTACTGGAGAAACCAATGGCAGTGACGGAAGAAGACTGTCGTGCCATTTATGATGCTTGCAGGGACGCTGGGGTTATATTGGCTGTGTGTCATGTATTAAGGTAACAATTTTAACAAGTATTTTTACATAAGAAAATAATGACTTTCTTTACAATTCTTAGATTAATATTAATCATAATTTTATTACAGTAGCATTCATTGTAGAATACCAGCTCTTAATTACATTGATAATGGAATAAAGGAAAATGATGATTTTATGTACAGTATTAAGATATTTATGATGTTTGAAGAAAAATGTTTCTTGACAAATTTCTTAGCTCCAACTGATTTCAGAGCACATGAAAGGACACTCAAACACCTGCACACAAGAAACAGTTCTAGTAGCTGATTGATTTTAAGATTTAAAGTCCTAATATTTTCTCTAAATCAAGGAAGCAAGTTGATGTACTGTCCCATAAGGTGTTGTTAAAGGTGCCATAATAACTGTAAATGTAGTCTTATACCCAAAGAGACATTTTGTTGACAGAGAAGATCACCAAAGAATTTGTTCTCTTGGGAATATTCATTTGTTTCATCCTAAATTTGTATGAGGTGAGAGACAGAGAGAGATGGTAGTTGTATGAGGAGAGACAGAGAGAGATGGTAGTTGTATGAGGTGAGAGACAGAGAGATGGTAGTTGTATGAGGTGAGAGACAGAGAGATGGTAGTTGTATGAGGTGAGAGACAGAGAGAGATGGTAGTTGTATGAGGTGAGGGACAGAGAGAGATGGTAGTTGTATGAGGTGAGAGACAGAGAGAGATGGTAGTTGTATGAGGTGAGGGACAGAGAGAGATGGTAGTTGTATGAGGTGAGAGACAGAGAGAGATGGTAGTTGTATGAGGTGAGAGACAGAGAGAGATGGTAGTTGTATGAGGTGAGAGACAGAGAGAGATGGTAGTTGTATGAGGTGAGGGACAGAGAGAGATGGTAGTTGTATGAGGTGAGAGACAGAGAGAGATGGTAGTTGTATGAGGTGAGAGACAGAGAGAGATGGTAGTTGTATGAGGTGAGAGACAGAGAGAGATGGTAGTTGTATGAGGTGAGAGACAGAGAGAGATGGTAGTTGTATGAGGTGAGAGACAGAGAGAGATGATAGTTGTATGAGGTGAGAGACAGAGAGAGATGGTAGTTGTATGAGGTGAGAGACAGAGAGAGATGGTAGTTGTATGAGGTGAAGGAGCATTAGTGAGTTGTTATATGTACAGTATAGTATAAGAATAACAATGATGCAGACTGTCATATTTATTATAAAATTCTCAGTAAATTAATTTATTGTAATGAAAAATAATGTTACTGTACAACTGCATAATGTATTGAGTGATAAATAGGTTTTGGATATGTTGAATTTATAGCCTTATATTTTTTGTTCATTTGTGATCAGATACCATCCACCTGCCAGAAAGCTGAAGGAGTTAATTGAATCAGGAGTAATTGGAGATGTTGTCAACATCAACCACACTGAACCTGTTGGGTTCTGGCATTTTGCTCATTCTTTTGTCAGAGGTAAAGATTTATATAAAATTTTTAGATTGTGATTTTTTTATGGTACCAGCACTTAATTTAAAGGGATACTGCTATTCATCCCATTGTATTTTGTAAAATAAAGTAAATTTATATATATAATGATGTGAATTTTAAATTGCTTTACCTCTACGTATATTAAAATTTACATTAGGAAGAATTTCTAAGTCATTAATCTCTTTATTGTGCTGCAGGAAATTGGGCCAATTCAAAGAGAAGCACATTTTCACTGCTGGCTAAGTGTTGCCATGATGTTGATCTCATTGCATATTGGATGGGAAACAAGAAGTGTGTTAACCTCTCCTCCTTTGGTTCATTACATCATTTCAGGTAAGTGAAGAAATTACTTAGAAAAATACAGTCATGTTCAATAGAAAATTTCAAGCTTTTTGTACAGGTGTCTGTTTTGTTAACTGTAGCCGAGTCCTACATTTTAGAAAACTTGGACCTTATTGTTTGTGTATTTTATATGTCTTTAAAGCCATATTTTCTTACACATATCTATAATTTCTAAGCCATATGTTTTAAAAGGATTAAAATTCACAGAAAGGAAAAAAAACCAGAGGGAGCTGGAGACCGTTGTCTACAGTGCCCAGTAGAGGCTTCCTGCGCTTACTCTGCCAAGAAGATCTATCTAGATCCTGCACCCAGTAAGCCACGCTGGCCTATGAGTGTTGTGTGTGACATTGAGGATCCGCCTGAGGGCTATTTGGGCAAATTAAAAGAAGCTATTGAAACTGGTAAGATTAACATGCCCACACAAATTTTAGAGCATTTTGTTTTTGTCCTTTCCATTGATCATACACTTTTTCTTTTACTTTTATCATCTTCACCAAATGATCGACTCGTTAGCCGCTTGGGCGATCAGTCACGTCTCTGTTATGCACTGTTGGCAAGTATTGGGCATGTACCGGCTCCTGAATGTACCTGAACCTGCTCCAGTGTTAGTCAAGCCTGGTCTTGAAAGAGCTCACACTCGGTGCCGTCACAACACTTTCTGGTAGATTGTTCCAAGAGTTCACAACTCTCACTCCGAAAAAGTTTCCCCTCACAGTTTTCTGGACTTGCGGCTTCATCAGTCTTGAGCTGTGACCCCTTGTGGGGCGAGTGCCCGCCAGCTCCAATTAAGGACACTCGACTGAGTAGTGCCCCTTGAGATGCTTATACACCTCAATTAGGTCACCCCTTGCCCATCTGTAGTACTGTATAAGCTAGGCAAGTTCAGGTGCTCCAATCTTTCAGGGTAGCTGAAGTGCCAAAGTGCAGGTTTCTATCCTTTGATACTGTAAAAATTTAAAGTTGAAGGGCTGCCATAATTCAAACACGCTTGTTAAGGTAGTGCAGAATACATACAGAGTACTTGAAATGCTTTAATTATTCCATAATCACATTGTAGCTTTTCTTTGTGGTCTGTCATGCATTCTTATTCTGTATACTGTACTGTAATTACCTTCACAAATTAATGATTTCCCTTATCATTTTTTTTATCTCAATGTTTTCTTTTCTTTTTACAGCCAGTATCTGTGTGTAACCACATTTATTTACTTATTCAGCTGTACAATATTCTATTCTTTTCTCAGTATATTTCCTCAAAGCTATAACTAAAATGTTAACACTATGCCATTTCTAGCAAGTGGGAAGTGGTAGGCTAGCCAAAGACATTCATGTGAATGGTAGGCAATTCAAGGTTCACTTCAATAGGACAATGAGACTAACCTTATTCTCACAGGATTGAATCTGTCTCTTAAGGGCAGGGAGTATAAAGTGCTACCAGCTGACCCAAGGAGCCCTTAAGTTAAAGAAGATTTTTCCTTCTTTTCCAGGGAGAAAATCTGTCTGATGACTTGCTTTTAAATAACAATAACATTGACTCAGATTAACACTGTATTTGGCTTATGTGAAGAGCTATAATGGATACTTGCAGAAACAGT
Source organism: Homarus gammarus (assembly GCA_958450375.1). Lineage (NCBI taxonomy): Eukaryota > Metazoa > Arthropoda > Malacostraca > Decapoda > Nephropidae > Homarus > Homarus gammarus. The sequence continues at coordinate 1,212,615 of CAUDMG010002955.1, read as the reverse complement.
CTGAAGGCATCATCAACATCTATTATCCTGAAGCTACCATACAAAAAAATTGTTTTATAATTTCAAACTCCAATCATATAAGATAATTGTATGATACAGTATCATCATTTATTTATTTTACTTTCAACTAAACATATCTTGAATTTTTATGGGATTTGCCAACTGTAAGGATACACAATTTATATTGTTGTTTTTCAGTACTGTAGTAGTTGTGGTAATTGTGTACAGGTACAGTAGTTGTATGCTTCACTAGAATTTTTAATTATTTTCAGGTCCTTATGGAAATTGTGTTTACAACACTGACAATGATGTTTGTGACAATCAGGTAAGTCATTGTTACATACTCAATGTATGGAAACTATGTTTTGTGTAGAGTTATGCTTACATCATTCTTATGTAAATATAGTTGAGATATTGAGGTAACACATTATGAGACCTGCAAACAGTGTCTGGACCAAAGCAAGTGTTAATGTGTTGACTGTTCTGGCCATTTGTTATGTTAAAATTCCAAACTATGATGGGAGTTTTTGGCATCTTCTCTTTATTGGGGAACTGTAAAAGTGATAAAATGACCAAGTATATTAAAAAAGTAACTTTGTAAAACACTTGAGAAGTCAAACAAAACCTGTTTTAATTGGTAACTTTGTGGAACTGAGAAGCAACAGGCTGACAGTGCTGTGTTTTGGAACTCTGGCATATGATGATATGAATATTTAATAGTTTGAAGGAAAAGGGGAAGGTGATGGGTGAGTAACCTTTTTCAGAAAACCTGAATATTAGATCTGTGATGCAGTGATCCCAGCATTTTCAGATTTCCAAGTACGTATGTTATTGTACATACTGTAGTTGGAAATTAAAAGAAATAAAAGTCTCGATTTTATGGGGTAATAAAAACTAAAAGAATAGAAAACATCATAATACAGGATAAATGAGGTCTAGTTTTGAAACATTATCTCATAAAACACTAGTACAGTATTACCCCGCTTTACACGGTTTCACTTTCCGCGATTTCTCATTTACACGAACTGGACTTTCACTTTCCGTGGTGCACCTACTCATATACGCGTGAAGTATAATTTTTTATTTTTTTTTTATTTGGTTCATAAAATTCATACAAATTACTGGGCCAGAATATAATTTACATTGCTGGAATTCTTACAATATGATGATCATTTTGAATATAAACATCATGGATTTTGCATTAGACATACAAATTTTAGATCTAATGTAATAATTTGGTTTACACAAAGCAAGTATTTTATCTTTTGTGCAAAATATATGAAGTTTACATTCAAAATATTCCCTGACCTGCAAGGAATCCAGAAATATCAATTATATTATTCTAACATTAGTCTGAGTTATTATTTATTACTAAAAATGTAAATTACTATTTTCTCCCAAAGCTTCTCTGGTAGGGAGGGAAGGTGGGGGGTGGGGGGGGGGGGGGGGGGGGGGGAGGGAGGGACCGACCCAGCTAGGGCCGAGTATTTTGATTGACAGATAGTGTCCTTGAAGAATATTTCTTTGTTTATTTAATGAAGATATATGTTTTAGCTCATAAAATTCATACAAATTACCCGGCCAGAATATAATTTACATTGCTGGAATTCTTACAATATGATGATCATTTTGAATATAAACATCATGGATTTTGCATTAGACATACAAATTTTAGATCTAATGTAATAATTTGGTTTACACAAAGCAAGTATTTTATCTTTTGTGCAAAATATATGAAGTTTACATTCAAAATATTCCCTGACCTGCAAGGAATCCAGAAATGTCAATTATATTATCCTAACTTTAGTCGGAGGTATTATTTATTACTAAACGTTAAAATCTAGTGTTTCACCCAATCATTTCTCAGAGAGGTAGGGGCCAGTGAGCTGGGAAGAGGGGGGGGGGGGGGGATTTGAGTCCATTATTTGAATGGACATTAACCTGGCGACTGTATTTCTCTTAAATATTAATTGTGTGAGCATACCATCATAAAATTTAGATGTTATTTTTACTACAACATAGGTATTGCGTCGGAAAAAGTGGAGTTTGGGGGTCAGGCCAGTCTCTATTGGAATTAATCCCATATGTTCTGTTGTTCACTTTACGCGGTACCCTGTGGGTTCAATTGACCGCGTAATCGGGGTACTACTGTATCTGGATTGGGATAGTGAAGTTTTATCTTAGAATCAACAAAACTGGTGTGTCACTCCAGTTTGGTGTTGGTTGAATTCTTGATAAAGGTTTGTTGAAGCCATCATCAGTATATCAGTGGACAGTTGACAGTTTCTTGCTATACACTTGGCCTCACTATAGAGTATGGTTACCCATGGAAAATGTTATCTACACAATCATCTTACTTTACTCCCCTTTAACTTGTTCACTCTGTCTTATCACATACGGTAATCATTTGTATCCTCATAGAGCAACTGCCAGTATAGTGTGCTGAAATTACTGTAATTGATCCACAGGTGAGACATTAGTACAGTACTGTATGAAATAAATTTGTGGCTGATATATGTTAGGCTGGGCCAGAAAAGGGGTTATTTTCAAGAATTTATACTACAAGGTTGTAAGTCACCTAAAAGTTGTGAATGGGTATCAGGAACAAACCCATGATAAAATTTTTATTTTTAAATGACATCTTACGGTCAGACAGTCCGTTACCATAGCAACCGTTTCCGGCAAGACAACAAATTGACTAAATTGATGATTTCTCAGGCTGTGAATGACCGTCAGGGTTCATGTTGGTACCAAAATATGCAGAAAAGACAGCCAAAGAGCATAGAACATATACACAATGTCTGTGAAACAATTAATTCCACGTTTAAATAAAAAAACACATTTTCTTCACATTTATGGTCAATTTTATTGAACAAAATAAAAATTAGTTATCCCGAAATCTACCAATGGAAGTCAATTACTTCTAAGTAACATCAGTACACAATACACACTCATATTAGTCCCAACTGTACGAAACGGAGGCCAGTGACTTTTTTGTCACAACCTCAGTTGACGTTGCCAGTCCATGCAGCTTCTCTCGGACACCCTTCACAACTCTGTATAGTGCCTGGAGCTGCTCTTCAGATTTGGGGGCCTTGTTTGTGTTCAAATCTGTGGCGAGTCCTAGTGCCCGCTCTGCTGCGTCATTGACAACAGGGAGGTTGGCCACAACTTTCTTGCCATGACGGTAGTTGTCCGAGGTGGTCCATTGTGCAACGGGGAGCTTGACAAAGCTGGAGTCAATACCCAAGAGCTCAAACATGCTCCAAGAGTCATGTCCAATGAAGTCTTTGAGGGCTTTACTGCCCAATTGATGTGAGGCTGGCATCTCCTGTTTTCTTGTCTCTGGACTGTCTGTCGCGTCATGGTACCTCAGCATAGCCTTTCTCATCGTCTGTTTGTCAGATGATGTTCGGTCCGAGAACAGTGCCAAAGAGACCAATCTCTCTGAGAGATACCACAAATGCTTTTGTAGCTTCTGTCTGGCCGGAACGACAAAGGAGAGAAATTTGGCAGGCCACTTCATTGGGTCCTTGCTGATACTGGCCTCTGCCTTGAGGAGGTTCTTCATTAGTGCCAGGTCATTCGATGGTGCATCGGCAGCACTCGTGCACGTTAACCATGCTTTCGTGTAGAAGATTGCCAAGAATACAGCAAGACTGGTGATGTCTTCCAATTCTTCGGGTGCATATACATCCCCAAGCTGGCATCGGAAGAGTGCCACCTTAAACGTGTACAAAGTCTTGCTAATCCAACGGGCGTGATGGAATGCCCCAGGTGCTTTGATGGTGATGGATCTCCGACCGGCAGGGACGGTCCCTCCAAGAAACAGCAGTGTTAGTTCTGCCAGCTCCAGGTAGTCATGTCGAAGTGTCTCCTTGGTGCTGTTCTCGATCCATGTCTGAAGGAAGGTGATGGTGTTATGTATATAGCCCATCAACTCTCTTTGTGGAGCAGTCACCTCGACCAATGAGTAGTTGTTATGGTTCAATTCGCTCCAATTGTTCACCAGTCGCTTGAACAGCTGTTCATTGGGTCCTGTGGTTGGGCCATACACAATTGAGCAAGATGCCCCCCCAATCAACTCATGGATGTGGTGTCTACATGCCAGTTGCAGAAGACTTCTACCAAACTCTGTCTCCAGTCTTACGACGACTCCACTCCAGACCCCAGAGTTCACTGCAGTTGTGTCAAAGACAAGAGCACCTATCCGGGATGTGTCCAGTGGATGGTCATTGAGGACCTGGAAAGAAAATAAATAGAATAAGGTGACTAACACATGCTAATATACAGTTAATCAATGAACGAGCATTTGTTATCGTTATTTATTACACGATCAGTAATCAACGAAGCGAAGAGTGAGTTAATAATACAAAATAATACTGAATAATCACCTGAATAATCTTTGCTGCCTCATTTTCAGCAGTTGACCTCCCTTCCATCCCAACAATTGATAGTAGAACTTCCTGGCCATCCGTCCCTGTCAGTATCACCGCCACTCGTTCCATGTCCTTGCCCACATGCATTAGGGACTTGATCAGCTTCCCATCCCAGTGTAGTGCATACATCTTGGAAGTGATATCGCCAAGTTGCCACTTAGTAATATCTGCCGCCTTCTCAAGCCTTGCAGACTGTCTACTCCTTCCCGTTGTGTTCACAGACAGGTTGTACTCCTCAAGGTTCTTCCCTCCATCTTTACGAAAGGCAGCAGCCAGTTCTGTCACCGCCCTATTTGAGATTGCGTACTTGTCAGCAATGAAGCAGGCTTCCATAGGAACACCTTCCATCTTCTTGCTGACCTTAGGGAGTGACACAGAAACAGTGTGCATTGGTATCTCAGTGGAATCTTCAGACTCAGGGTCGTGACTTTCTTCTACGGCATCTGCACTATGGGCAGCAGTGGCAGAGCGTAGACAATCCTTAGCTTTTCTCTCCTGCGCTGCCTGCTGATCAAGAAACTTGCGCTTCTGCCTTTTTGCTAGTTTCTGATCGCGTGGGCCCAGAGTTGCGGTGCGAGTAACCCCACGTACACCTTCCAGGTACAACCAGTCTTCCTTATCTGTCTGGTCTTGCTTCTCCAGCTGTTGTTTTGCTGCCAGTCTCTTCTCAAACTCGCGTTGAACAATCCAAAATGTCTGCCTCGTCTTTACCAAAAACTCCTCCCCTTTCTTGGTCTCTGTATCTGTTGTCCTGTTCCTCTTACTCTTCCTTAGTTTGTACTCCTTAATATCTGTAAGGATCATCTGCTCTATCGCTTGCCACGATTTAAGGGTAATACCAGTATTTACCCACCAGTCCTGCAAGTCCTTTGTTACAAGTCTGGCGGCATCCAATGCGCTAGACTGAAGATGGCTGGCTTGCTGCAGTTGTTTATGATACCCATGGTACTGAAGAAGAACCTGTTCCCCTGTTGGTGGATAAGGGCCAGTGAATCCATGGTTTCCTGGTACACTGAAGATGGGGGGACACTTGTCAAAGAGCCACAGCAAGGTCTTGGTTTTGGTATTCATGCCTTTAGAAGTGAGGACCAGCAATTAGAAAACAAATATGCCTATTATTACATAAAGTTTGAATTTTATACACAAAATCTGAAACAAAAATGAGTTTTTTGCAAATATTTTTTATTGAATTGTATCACACCCACTGTCTAGTTGTCATATCATCTTGGGCTTTCAATTCTGCATCATTTGGTACCAGCAGCATCTCTGAGGGTCATTCAAAGCGTGATAAATCATTATTTTAGGCATTTTGTGTAGTTGTCGGTAATGGTTTCCACGGTAACAGACTGTCTTACCGTAAGACGTCAATTTTTTTTTACCAAATTTACATTTTTGTGTTCCTGACACTCACTCACAACTTTTAGGAAACTTACATTAAATTCTGAACAATTTTTTTTTTTTGGCCCAGCCTAATATAAGTGTCATATTGGTATGAAATTTGTATGATGATTTAAGAAAAAAAATCAGGCAGTTGTTTAAAGTAGTAGAATGAATTATATGTGAGACATAAATTGTACAGTATAGTCTGGTTTTACGCAGTTAATTAAACCCATGGAGGTCCGCGTATAAAGTGAAACGCGTAAATAAAATAACAGAACCTATGGGATTAATTGAAATAGAGACTGGGCCGACCGCCAGACTACCCTTATTTTTGGCTATCGCCGACACAATACTGTACATTGTAGTAAAAATAACATCTTAATTTTATGATGGTATGCACACACAATTAATATATAAGAGAAATATCAATAATATTAGGTTTTTTAACACTTACATTAGTAGAAGAGGTGGCTGGGCACACGGGGATGGGGAGTTGGTTCCGAGCAGAGGGCAAATTATTGGCCCTCACTTGTCTCTCTATCCACCACAGAGGCTAGCAGGGCCTCCTCGTCAAACCCTTCGAAGTCCACATCCTCACTATCACTGACTTGGGCTGGCTGTGGTGGTTGGCGGGTGAAGAACTCGGTGATGTTTTGTTGACGGCAAGCATTGATGTGGTCGTGATACTGCTGAACATAGGGCTCCAGGGATTTCAACAGAATATTATAAGACACTTCGTAGCGATGATTGATTGGGTCTTTGGCAAGGATGAGCTTCATTCTCTCAGCTAACTCGGTGACATCCTTCACATCAGCATGTGTTAGTTTCTGCTCTTGTTGTTCTGTTCCACCACACTGCTCACTGATGTCATCATCTTCCAACATCCCGTCCTCAGTCACCTCAGGTTGCCTGATTACCTCCAGGATGGCGTCGTTGGTGGTCTCGGAGAAGCCTGCAGCTCTAACACCTTGTGCAGCCTCTCTTGCATTCTCCAATGCCACAGCAACAGACTGATCCTCGCCAGCTACCGCTTGCCTCTGCCTCCCACCTGGGATACCCTCCAACACAAGCCGCCACGCGTGCCGAATCGTTGCCACAGATAGCTGCCCCCATGCCTCCACCAAGAAATCTAACAGCCTTCTTCACGTTAAACAGCTTCCAGAACTTGTTCGTGTTCCTCGTCCTCGCTCTCGCTATCGGTGCCACTCTCTAGGTTCTGCCGTTCATCCTTGGTGTTGATGAAGTCGTTCAGGAGCCGAAACTTCTTGGCGGCGAAAGCAGCCTTCAGGTTGCAAATCAACTCCTGATCCATGGGCTGGATTAACGACGTAGTGTTAGCGGGAAGGAAGACCACTTTTACGTTGGGGTGACGATCCAACAAAAGGGGCGCGTGTCCTGGTGCGGTGTCGAGAAGTAACAAAATATTGAACGGCACATTATTTTCCTCGCAGAATTTCTTGAGATCAGGAACGAGACAGTTGTCAAACCAGGAGAGGGACAGACCAGAAAACTTCCACGCCTTCCCTGAGGTTAGCCAGTGGACATTTAACTTGCTCATGTCCATATTCTTGTAGGCATGAGGCTTGTGGGCTTTGTGGATCACAGACAACTTCAGCTTAGCAGTGCCAGAGGCATTGATGGTGAACAGTACGGTGATGCGCAGCTTCTGCATTTTGCGTCCCCGACACTTGCTAGCAGACTTGACTACGAAGGTCTTTGATGGCAATTTCTTCCAGTACAACCCTGATTCATCCATATTGAACACTTGGTCGTCGGTGTACTGGCCTTCCTCCATAATTTCCCGTAAAAATGGGGGAAAATTCCTGGCGGCAGCCTGGTCGGCACTTGCTCCTTTTCCGACTATCTCAATATTCGTGATCTTGTTGCGTCATTTAAAACCTTTCAGCCACCCAGCGGAAGCACTGAAGGGCTTGGGCTCCGCAACCCCCATTTTTCTTGCTACTGCTGTGTAAAGTTCCCGGGCGTAATCCTGCAGTGCCCAAGTGTCGACCGCCATGTTCCTTCTTGACTGACGAATAATGTAGCTTACCAACAGACTCTCTCTCTTCAGCAGCACCTTAGTGTGGCAATATTTCACCAGCGAGGAACCTACAGACTTGGTAATGTTCATGTGTTCATTGATTTTGCCGGCATCCTTCTTGATAGTGCGGAAGTGCGGATGTTGATTCATTCACTCCATATTGTCTGGCCAGATCTACCTGTCTCGTGCCTTTTTCTAACTCCTGAACGATCTTGTACTTTACCTCATAGCTTAAGGCGTGTCGCACCTTCTTGGGCTTGGGGCGGGTTGGGCCAGGTAGTTCGGGGCTTCTCGGGGGTGGTGGGGTCCAGCGGAAGCCATTGTGTAGAAAGAAAAAACAAAACCGGTTCCTGGGCACGAGTGAATATACGCGGGAACAGTGAGACTGACTTGGCGGCGGTGGAGAGCGTGGGTGGCAAGGATAACTAGACCAATCACAGCGCACAGCGGAGGGGGTGTGTGGGTGGTAAGGATACGTGGCCCAATCACAGTCTGCGACGTCAGCGCCCAGCACCTTGCCCTGTAAATAATAATTATCTCTTCTGAACAGGTGCCACGTAAATGGCCGTCCGCGTAAAACCTGACTATACTGTATGTCCCAGTGTGGTTTACTTACCTATGGCATTGATCTAAACTAGAAAGACATCCAGCAGATATACTGTACAGTGATCCCTCGGTTAATGAAAAAAATTCGGTTAACGAATTCCTTAAAAAATTTTCCCAACATGTTTTCGCCTGCTCATCAGCTGTAGTATTAGTCCGCCAATACAGTAATCGGTTTCAGGGCCTAAATTCGTTACCATTTGAGTAAATATCAAGAAGGTTGTACTATTCAATAATTTTCCAAGTCTTATATTAAAATTCTTAGTAATTTTAACAATGATTTAACATAATTGAAGTACAGGGAACTAGTTTTTAGCGCGCCAAACAGCCACTTGACTCACCCAGAATGGCGTCAGATTGTGTGTCTGCTCAGTGGAGGAAGCATCTTGCTTGAGACTCTTTTGAACATAAACTATTTTTATGTTTTTACAGTACAATTATTGGTCATTCTGAAATTTATTTTACATATTGACAATATATAATGCAGTGCAGTGTTGATTTAAAGAAAATAATCTTGAATTACACCAAGTGAACTTAAAATTTTATGGGTGAAATGGTGGCATGAAGCATGGGGTGACTTCTCTTCCACCCCCACTGCCTTCTCTTCTCCCTTCTCCTCCACTCCCACTTCTAATTCCCATCATCATCATCAGCAGCATCAACAACCAGGAGCCTTCTACATGCACACCTCAAAGTAAGTGTACTTTACTGCATTTATTTTTAGTTTGTATGTAATTTTCGGTGAGCTGGAACCAATTACCCAAAATCCCTTTGAAACAGTGGTTTCGGTTAACGAATGACCACCTGGAACGAATTGTGTTTAACCGAGGGACCACTGTATAGTACATGTTTGTACAATTGTTTCTTGAGAACTCTTTTGGGAGAGGGGGGTCAAACAGTAGACTAGAGTGTATGAATTTCAGAAAAGATTGTTTCCATAGAGAGAGAACTATATGAGTGAATATAAAATCATGAAATGCATAATTTATGACCAGTGATTCATTCAACTAGTGACAGTCACACTAGCCACTGATATTTCTAGAGTGGGTTACTTTTAGGCTAGGCTGAGGCCACCCACCCACTGGCATGGTCACAACACTTGGGCCAGTTAGTGTTTATGTAACACTTTACACTGGTCTGAGAGGATAGCGTACCTGCCTCTAGAATGTACAGTAAGTTGCCATCTAGACAAAGCAGACTCTGCCAGAGATGTCCTAGTTTGTGAATTTGAAAGTCTATTGTCCCCTTCCCTTGTCTATGAAATGAGATTTCATATTTCAATCCTTTGTTTTGTGAATTAAATAGTGCTTCCATAGCTGTAATATATTGAAATGTTCCTTTCAGATTGTCAATTTTGAATTTAGTGATGGGGCAACAGCAACACTAACAATGGTAGCCTTCACCCAGCAACTGTGTGCCAGAAAAACAGAAGTGTATGGCACTCAGGGACAGCTGGTGTGGGATGAGTCCAAGGGACATATTGTCCAGCAATTTGACTTCTTATCCCAAGCATCAACAGTTCATCAGTGTAAAGAGGTGAGAATGATTATTTGTTAAATACTGTGACAATATCCTGTTGCTTTTATAGCTTACAGAACCTTGTGAGAGATTCTATCACAAAGCATCTTATAAGCAGAATAGGCCATTGCCTGTAGATTGTGTAGTACTTGACAGCAGGAGACATAGCCTATTGGAGGAATCCTTTATTTCATATCTGGAAGCACTCTTCACCATTTATTCCAGCTAATGGGGATATCACTGCATTGTCTTGGACTTCTCCAACTTGAGATGACGATGAATAGATTTATTGTACAGCAATTTATTTAATTAAGTTAATTCTACCAGTATATTTTAATATTTTTTTTATAAAGGTCATGTACAGCTACCTGTTTCTCCACATTTAGTTTTAGAACATAATTAAAAGAGAACTTACTCTCGTTTAATGGTAGCCTTTGTATTTTATAGTGTTTTTCTTGCAGAGCTTCAGAGCCCCTCCTGGGTGGGGTCACGGTGGGGCAGATTTTTTCTTAATTGAAGCATTTGCAAAAGCGGTGGCAGAAGGTGATAAAGCATATGTCTTATCAGGTATGTACTGTAATGGTATTTTGTTTGTGTGTGTGTGTGTGTACTTTTCTAATATGAGGTTTGCGATGATATCAGCAATCTTTTAGGGCAAAAATGTGAAATTGGCTTGTTAAAATGAGTGATACAACTTTATTAGCATTCAATATAAGTTTGGTTTTATTTCTCGTAAATTTAATTAATTAATTAGAGTATCGTAGATAATATGAAGGAGATCTTTGACTTTGTGAGTAATAAATGACAGTATGTGGAGTAACAGTTACAGTACAGCTATATTGCATTAAGGTATGTTGGTTGGATTAGAACATACCACAGTATATTAAGGTTAATTGAGATTTCAGTATAAAATTGAGTGTGATGGTAAATTGTTCCTATTGTAACTTTTTCAGGCCCAAGTGTATCTTTGGAAACGCACCTTTTGACATTTGCTGCAGAACATTCAAGGCTGACAGGCCGTGTTGTGAAGCCCAGTGAGGATCCTCGATGGATGGTGTAGTATTTGAAGGATGGGAGAGAGAAAAGTGCAGAAGAGAAGATGATCAAAGGAGTCATGGAGTTATATTACCAAAGTTTTCAAACAGTTCAGTAGAAGAATGATAATTCATTCTACGGTATATAGTGGGAAAGATGGTCTGAAATATGTGATCTTCCAAAGCTTCGTAGTATTTTCCCCATAGGTATAGGTACAAAATATTTTTTTTTTAAATTTTATGGAACCTTTTTGGGTTAAATCTATAAACTGTATATATATATTGTACAGTGGTCCCTCGGTTAACAAACACCTCGGTTAACGAAATTTCGGTTAACGAATTACCTCCCATAAGAATATTAAATTCGGTTAACGAACAAAAATTCGGTTAACGAAATTCTTACGAAAATGTTTCCACATACTTTGGCTTGCTCACCAGCTGGAAGATTAGTCCGCCATTACAGAAATCGGTTCTAGGGCTTACATTCGTTAAAATTGGAGTAAATATCAAGAAGGTTGTACTATTCAATAATTTTCCAAGTTTTATATTAAATTTTTTCGATATTTTAACACTTATTTAACACTAGCAGAATCGCCACCCTCCAGGCGGCTCTTACACTAGGCACGGTAGGACGCCACCCTCCAGGAGGCTCCACATTGTCTCACTGTTCCGTCCTCAAAACTTCTTCTTCCATCAATAGTTCATTAACGGTGTATGTAAGTTCCACCATGTTTTTCACTACAACGGTACAGCAAAGTATATTTTTTTAGCATTAAACTGTTATAATTTTATTGTCTAATCATCACTACATATAACACCACCCATCATCACTACATATAACATCATCCATCATCACTACATATAACAATATCCATCATCACTACATATAACATCATCCATCATCACTACATATAACACCATCCATCATCACTACATATAACACCATCCATCATCACTACAGATCGGTAAATTATTTTCCGAGATTCTCGTGCGGACACACAAACAAACACACAACATACACAAACAAACAGACATACTTCTTTGTTTTATATAGATAGATAATTGCAGTACAGGGAACTAGTTTTTGGTGCGCCCATCAGCCACTTGACTCACCCACCAAGGCCTCAGTTTGTGTCTCTGTTCAGTGGAGGTAACATCTTGCTTGTGGGTCTCTTGAACACAGAGTATTTTTACGTTTTTAAAGTACAATTATTGGTCATTCTGAAATTTATTTAACATATTGACAATATATAGTGCAGTGCAGTGTTGATTTAAAGAAAATAATCTTGAATTACACCTTGTGAGCTTAAAATTTTATGGGTGAAATGACGGCATAAAGCATGGGGTGATTTCTCTTCCACCCCCACTCCCGTCTCTTCTCCCTTCTCCTCCACCCGCACTTCTAATTCCCATCATCATCATCAACCAGGAGCCTTCTACATACACACCTCAAAGGAACCTTCTACATACACACCTCAAAGTAAGTGTACTTTACTTCATTTTTTTTTTACTTTGTATGTAATTTTCGGTGAGCTGGAACCAATTACCCAAAATCCCATTGAAACAATGGTTTCGGTTAACAAAATTTTCGGTTAAAGAACGACCTTCTGGAACGAATTGTGTTCGTTAACCGAGGGACCACTGTATATACAGTATATTTAAGATGAAATTGTGAAAATATACAGTTGAAGAGAACAGATACAATAAAAAGGTGTGTATAAAAATGTGAGAGGGAGACAGGAAGAAACTGGTTCACAAATAGGGTGGTGGACGAGTGGAACAAGCTTAGCAACTTTGTAGTAAGTGCGGGAACTCTGGAAAGTTTCAAAAGGAGGCTAGATAGATTCATGGATGATAGAGAGTGGTAGTAACTCTCGACAGGAGCTGCCATGCACAGGCCAACCGGCCTATTGCAGACTCCTTATTTTCTTTTGTTCTTATGTTAATACAGTACAGTGGGATATGCTATAACGAATGGATCCTACTACGAATATTCCTATAACGAACGGTTTTACCTATAAAATTGAGAATGCTATAACGAACGCGGATGAATACGGGACTATTTCGCCTGGCGCATGAATATTGTTGTACTGTACAGCGACCCACAACAAGAGCGTCAGGCACCATCTTTGTCTCATTGTGTAGCCAGTGCACCACTGTTATTGTTGAAATTTCGTCTTTTGATGTGGAAATTCTCGTTATTTGTATAACTATTTTGTTATACAAGTATACAATTGTAACAATGAATCGTCCAAAGCGAGTGAGAAAGCTAATAACCCTTGAAACTAAGAAAGAAATTATAAAGAAACGTGAGAATGGAAGAAGCATTGTGAAACTTAGTGATGAATATGGGATGGCTAAATCAACTATATGTATGATTTTGAATAATAAAGAGGAGTTAAAAACTGTGCAAGTGGCTAAGGGAATCTTTAGACTTAGCAAAGCAAGGTGTAATGTGATTGAAGAGATGGAAAATTTACTCTTAGTGTGGATAAAGGAGAAAGAAATGGCAGGTGGTAACATTAGTGAAGCTATAATTTGTGAGAAGGCTAAACACTTGTTTGAGGACCTTAAAGCCAAGACTCCCAGTGGAAGTGGTAGTGCTGTGCCAGTGTTTAGGGGTACCTGCATGCTGAATAACACTAAGGTAAGATAAAGTACCGTATTTTTTACATTTTCCACAGAATTTTTTCAGTGTTAAGTGGTTGTATTTGGGGGCCTGGAACGGATTAATCCTATAACGAACGAGGTTCTGGAACTAATTACGTTCGTTATAGCATACCCCACTGTAATTGGAATGACCTTTCTTTGTTGTTCTTTGAACAGGGGACACTCAGGAAGGTTTGTGGATTATAACATGGTGTGCTGTCATTAAATTGTCTCAAAACAAATGCAAAAGTGCTGGTACTGAGTGCTGTACAGTAGTTCAAAAAGAAAACAAAGTTTGTTATTTACGTTGGCTACTGCTCACGACAAGTGTAATAACAGCACTTGGTGTGTATGTGGAGAAGAACTACTAAAAACCTATTTAGTTTAACTACAGATACCCTCAAACAACTACAGTATAGTCTTCATATTATGATACATGGTAAACAGCTATTTTCATAATTTGATATTTTCATGTTTTCCTCCTTTTTTAAACATCCTTGAAGATCACTACACATCCATAATGCACCACAAGTTAAGCAGATGCTCACCTGTGAGATTCTACTCACTGGTACTGCTTTCTCACCCAAAAATATTACACTTTTTGTTAGGAATGTGCTGAAAAACTATGTTTTTTAGTAAATATAGTACTGTATGTGGTTTGTAATACATTCTTGTAATTGCAGCTGCTGTTTGAAGATGCTTCCAGCATCAAGATTATATATTACCACTTGTAGTGGCTTTCATTGTGTGCGTACCACACCAGTGACCAATCACAGGGTTGAAATTCTTTGGGCTGGAGTGCTTCTAAACTTTTACCATTAACATGGGATCATATCGGCAAATGGGTCCTATTGATCGAGAATTCACTTAACAAGCACTTTTTCAAAGGAATATTGCTTATTAAGTGGGACCTTTCTTTGTCTGAGTTATATAAGAAATGATCAAGTGGATTGGATAATGTCTTAATTTTTCCCAGCGTCCAGAGCATTTGTATCTGAATCGTTAATATTTTACTCTAGTCTTCATTAATACTGTTTACCTATAATTAGCAATTCTATAATGGTATGTAAAGATTTAAATACATCTTTGAAATAAAGATAATTTATCTGATCAAATTATGAATCGTACAGGGAGAAATTCTGAGTTTCCTTTTGTCCCATAAATACGAGAATCATTAGGTTATATGTTATTAAATTTCTTATTTTTCAAATCAGTTTAATGATAAATACACTACAGTACTGTATATTGGTAGTTAGTTCTCTGTTGGAGTCAAAATCAGCTGTAGTGTTCTGGTGCTTCTCATAAAATTAAAATTTTTGATAAATATTATGCATTTGTATTTACCAGATCTGTAGCATTTATTAACTTCAAGTTATCTTAATGCTGCTTATTAACAGAGCCAGAATAAGAATAAAATAGGCTATTGATGCATTAAATGGTTTTAGTTAATTTTTAATTTTACTTATACATTTACTTTTATCCTCTTTGCCACTGATCGGCTCTTTAGCACCATTGTTGGCAAGTACTGAGCATGAACTGGCTCTTGAATGTATTGGAACCTGCTCCAGTGTTGCTCAAGGTCCAGGGCTCCCTCTAGTAGCAGCAAGAATTACATTAGATGTTGCTAAATTTTACCACAGATTTATCAAAATTACCTTAAAACTGAGAAAAATTTTCCCTAAAGATTGCCTTAGTTTTCCGATTGCACAATTAGCATATATTATGATAAAAGTACATTTGTTATATCAGGGTAGTACTGGAGCCTTCTCTAATCACCAAATGTGAGAGGTTTGGACATTAATAAACCATAAATTATATTACATGAAGTTTTAATTATTTCACTTACAAATTACAATTTACCTTAATAACAATTAATTCACTTTGGAAAAAAAATCCTTATGAATATGAAATAAAAAAGTAACCCTTTGTTGCTTCAATTAAAAAAAAAAGATAATAGTAATTTTTGTTATGAAACCATACAGACCAATGCTCCTTTTTTTAAAACTATCATTATTAAGAAAATTAAAAATTTTTACATGTGATTCAATAATAATTAATGTGACCATTGCAATAAAAAGAAAAAACATTGTCCTTGAATCAAATTGAAAATAGAAAATCTGCTCAAACTGATTTTCTATTATCAATTTGATTCTGAGATAAAAAAAAATATATTTTTATAGCAACTGAAATAGTCACATTAATTATTATTGAATCACATGTAAAATTTCCTTTTAAGACCATTTCTGGTGTGCAGTAAATTTACCAGACTAGTACAGTACTTTTCAAACTACAGGGTACTTCTAATATCCGTTTTAATTCTTCGGAAATGGCTGAAGATTCTTTTTACAGATGCATTTGAGTGTGGTAAGGATGATGCACAACCAACTGCTTTTGTGAGATGGGGAATTTTGACTCTCCTATTTCATTTTTCAACAAGAGTTGTTTTTTCCAGAATTGAGTAGCATCTTTCTCCTTTTTAAATTGACCATCTAAGCTTAACTGTCTCCACTCTATGGCTGCAACATGTTTTTCACATATTTTTCTCAATATAAGGTAGAGTTACAAATACAGCTGCTCCTCGACTTACGACAGGGTTAGGGACCCAAATCCAGGTCGTTAGTCGAAATGCTTAAATAATATATAGAAAATCTAAAATGGGTGTCCCTTTTTCTTCTCAGCACCACAAAACTCTCACTTTTAAGCTTGCCTGCCAACCATTTTAAAGTGAATTACAAACAAAAATTTTGTCAGTACACAGAAAATCACTAACGTTTGGACTTGAAAATACGTAATTTGACAAAATTTTGATACGACACTGGCGGTCATATGTCCGGGTGGTCATAGGTCGAGTATGTCGTAAGTCGAGGAGTAGCTGTATTTCCCCTAGACTACTAGGTTTTTCTGTCAAACGCATTTTCTGGTTTGAAATTTTTTTAAATTTTTAAAGCAGTAGTTGTAAACCTTGACCTAGTTTGCACCACTAATTTAATTAAGAATGCCTGACAGCTTTGTTGACTCCCTCAATGTCACTACTAATGGTAGATTGTGAAAGTGTTTCGTTAGCATGAATACCAACATATACAGGTAGTCGTCGACTTACGACCTAGATTGGTTACGGCCGACCGGTCGTAAGTTGATCTGGTCGTAAGTCGGCCTATGTTATAATTACCTTACGTATATTATACTGTAATGTGTAATGATAATATAATCATCTTTAAGTCATATTTTATCAACATTTTCTTTGTTCATTATTGTTACGGTCGTCAGGTTTAAGTAAATCACTGCATACTACAGTACAATTGGTTTATTATTTACACTGGGGCTGGGGCCAAAACTGTCGTACCGCCGGTCGTAAAGTCGAACAGACGTAAGTCGCATAGGTCGTAAGTCGACGACTACCTGTACTTGCTTAATGGCCACTCTTAGATTGACATTATGAACGTCAATGGCAAAAGGGTCACAATCACTTACGTGTTTAAGACTGATGAAATCACTCATGATCTCACATAACAAATTTTTAACATGACCATGCAAATACTGAAGCTTAAGTTTGTCACTCTGAAACACTTTATTAAACTCATTTGTCCTATGCAACTGTACTTGCATAAATTGCAACTGAGCTTCAATGAATGGATTGTTCAGGTTATTGAGAATAATTTTCGTTACATATGACGGATCTCGCCTTTCACTGATGATTGCTGTGAAATACAGCTTCAAAGCATCCCATTGTTCTAAAAGTCTACTTCCACGTACTTCAAGGGACAACCATAGTGTCTGCTCAACACTCAAAAGTTTGTGAGGAGATATATCAAGGAAGTGTTGAAATTCTTCTTATTCATGCCTTCGTAAACTTGATCTACTAAAGTGAGAGTACAGTATACATTTCTACACAAATTTTCTTAAGAAGTTCAGAGTTTTAGGCATGCCTGTGATACACACAGATGGCACGTCATACTACCACTGTAAAGAACGTCCGAAATTCTGCATGGTCTCCCACGACTGACGACAATAATTTGTTTACAGAAATTCAGAGAAAACTAAAAATTTCTAAAAAATCTTATTTTTTTAATTCAACATTTTACCTCAAATTTATCCTATTTTGATAAAATAGAATAGAAATTTACCTCAGAATTACCTTAAATGTACCCAAATTACCTTAAACTAAGGTAATTACCTTAAAAGTGAGAGCCAACACAACCCTCTCTGACAGATTGTTCCAGGAGTTCACAATTCTCACTCTGAAAAAGTTTGCCCCTCACTGTTTTCTGGACTTGTGGCTTCTCCAACTTTGAGCTGTGACCCCTCGTGGGGCAGGTGTCTGCCAGCTCCAGGTATATATATTCAACCGAGTAGTGCCCTCTGAGATGTTTATACAATTAAATTATGTTGCCCCTTGCCTGTCTGTAGTATAAGTTAGGCAGTTGCAGGCATTATAATCTCTCTGGGTAGCTGAGGTTCTGTAGAGCAAGCACTAGTTTAGTGGCCCCTCCTTTGGACATTTTCAATCAATTGACAGTCTCAAGCAGATCTTGGGGACCAGGCGGGAAAGCACCTCAGTCTTGAAGGTCGTTACGAGGGATGGACCATCTAGATATCTGAATACCCTTCTTTTAAGGATTTTTACAAGGCATTTCACAAAGTCCCACATGCACAACTAGCCTCTAAGAGCCAGGCACATTGCATCACATGCAAGATATTGAAGTGGATTAACAGGTGGTTTGAAGACATGCAACAAAGAGTGGGAATAAATGGAGTACAATCTGAATAGATTAAGGTTCTCAGTGGAATACACCAAGGCTTTATCTTTGTACTCATCCTGTTTGTGATCAACATAAATGACATTAAAACATATCAAGTTTGCAGACAACACAAAGATATTTGGAAAGTAGCAAGTTAAAATGATGGTGCAACAGTGAAGAAAGACATGCATAAGTTGTTCAAATAGTCACAAGACTGACAATTGCATTAGAAAATGCAAGACCCAACATATAGGATACAACAACTCTTATCACAATTTTTGTATTTTGTTAATAACAATTTCCTGGATATCATCAATTAAGAAAAAGATCTAGGTATGATGATGGATCATTCAATGAAGACAGCACAACAAATGGGAGCAGCAGTGAGAAAAGCAAACTGAAATTTGGGAATTATAAAGCGTACCTTCGAATACAAAGATAAGAAAATCTTTCAACTGTACAGATCTCAAGTATGCCCCAGTCTGGATCACTGTATACAGGCATGGATACCCTACCTCCACCTCCAGAATGACCTAGCATCCCTAAAAAGGTGCAACACAGAGTGAATAAGATTCCAGAACTATATCATCTCGATTATCCTAGTAGACTGAGGGCCTTGGGACTAATAACCCTTCAGATAAGGCACAATACAGCAGATCTCTTTGAAACTTTAAAAAATCTTGAAAGGGATTGAAAACATAAACCCGAACCACTTCTTTGTAATGTCATGCTCCACCAAAACGAGGAGACTTAACTACAAGCATGCCAAGTTATCAATGTAGACATACTTTTTCACACAAGAGGGTGGTAGACCTATGGAATGGTCTACCAGCCCACGCTGGTATAGAAAATTAATCAAATGATGACAAACACATGTTAGATATGAAATACGACACAGGTGTAGCATAGGACATATGACAAAGTTGTAACTTAGGATATTTATTAAAAGATAATGCAAACATGTCGCATATAAATTATGACTAATGTAACTTGTATTGAAAACTAATTAAGTGATATGCACACATGTCACATATGAGGTATACTGTAACATGAGTTGTAAACAAGAATATTGTATGTAATGTTGCTTAACCACTAATTATACCCCCAAGTACAGTATAGAACATTAAATGATGATATAAATGTAACAGAGTTGTAACCTGTTTCTGCTAGTGTTTACTTTTACACTTATCAGTTATGTAGTAAATTTTCCTTATTTGTTTTTAGTTAAATATGTAAAAAAAAAATAAAGCTGTTTTTATTCTAAGAATCCTCAGTCTATACCAGTCACAGTCGAGGTGTCTGACAAAAGCATCTCAAGAGCCGATTCAACATCCTCTCTCTCATATACTCACACACAGTTTATATATTCCTCAAGCCAACATACAATCGTGGATAATCTTACAACTAGAGGGAATACATTTTTCAGCTGTTTCTGAGTTCACTTTTTACTGTATGTCGTGAAAAGATAACAAGAAGGCTTTGTAGTGTTAAAGTTATGATGTCTCGCACTCAGGATGGGTTGGAGAAGGGAAACTCTTAATGGCAGTTTTCTTATATAAATATATTCTATGCAAAACAGTCTGATGCTGGGAAGTTGCTGCGTGGTAGAGGAGTTGTTGTGCAGGAGCTTCTTTAGAGGTGTTGTGTGTTGCAGGGCTCTAGGTAGAATGGACTTCATGGCGAGGCTGGGAGCTTATATACACATCCACCGGAAGTAAGCGTTGCCGATGTCGACCCCCCCCCCCCTGCGAGTCAGACGGCTAGGCTTGTCAGAGAAACTTCGTCGCGGGATCGGCTGATCAGCGACTAACGGCAGTGGCAGTTGTAGGGGAGAGTATCCACTACAATACTTCCCCTCCTCTCCGAGCGCTGCAGGACACCTGTTGTCGGCAGGGTTGTATCCAACATGTGAGACATAACGGGCGGGGGTGTGGACTACTCGGCCGCTACGGGTGACGACTCCGTCTAGGGACAAGAGATCTGTGGGAGAAGCAGAGGGAGGAGGGTTGTGGAAAAGAGAAGGTTGAACAGGCAGCAGGTGCAAGGTCCTCAGTGGCGCCGGGTGGGGTGTCTGGGTCCGTAGGTCCAGATGCAGGATCCTCATCAGGAGCAGGGTCTGTATCAGGAGCAGTAGGTACCTGAGGATGGAAAGAGGGTACACAGAAATATTGTGGGCGAGGTGGTGCTGCAAGTGGCAATTGTGGGCAGACAGGCGAAGGAGGTGCAGGATGAATGTGTTCAGGGCGATAGGAAGGCTGGCGTGGGGCAGTAGCCTTGAATGCAGAAACTGCCTGTCGTAGTGTTTGCAGTAGGTTGTGACGGGCAGCAGGAGCGAAGTGGTCAAGGTCAGAAGTAAGGCGTGTGGTGTGCTGCTTGATAGTGTCGGTGACTGCGGCACGTGTACCCCGGATCGTGTGTGCTGTAGGCTCATGGATGAGGCAGAGGTTGCTTGGGTTGACAACGAGTTTGTGGAAGGTGAGGAAGTCGAACCCAAGGATGGGTTGAGAGACATCTGCCACCATGAAGGACCAGCGCAGAGTCTTAGGAAGACCAAGGTCTAAGGCGAGGATGTATGTGCCGTAGGAAGCGATGGGGGTCCCGTTGGCAGCGAACAAGCCGTAAGAGGGTTGCTTTGATGTGTCTTGCGGCGAGGGAGGGATGATGCTGACTGATGTCCCTGTGTCAACGAGGAACTTCCTGCCTGAGATGCGGTCGGTGATATGCAGCAGTGAGATGCCTGAAGTGACGGAGGTTGTGGCGTCTATCAATCCCGTCGATGTTGTTTCCTTGTGTAGTTGCAGGGAGCCTCACAGTGTCTAGCGTTAGCACCAAAACATTGATGGTACCAACAGAAGGAAGGTACACTGTGCTGGGGGCTGGCGGCGACGTTTAAGGCAGGAAGGGGATGTCGGTGTCGGTAGGACACAGTGCGTGGGGCAGGGGCAGGATCAGCAGCAAGAGTGGAGGAGTAGAGCTGCTCGACGGTGTCCATCCTGCGGTGCAGAGACTGTAGCAGGTCCCTCGTGTCTTGTGTAGTGTTACTTGTCCAAGGAGCATTGATCTGATCGACAACATTGGACGAAAGTGACGGTGAGACCGCTGAGTTGTTCGCGGCAGCATGGTCCACAGCTTGGCATTGGCGGAATACTCTGTCTGCCGTGGCTGCATAGGTTGCCGAGGTAGTAGAGAAGTCCAATGCCGAGAGGATGGCACGAACTTCTACAGGGAGCTTCTGAGTGTGAAGCTCATGCAGGATACTGTCAGGAAGCCTGTCTCTGTGGCAAGAGTTCAGTCTCTGCATCTCGTCCCAGAGACGTCCAGGTGTTGAGTTGCCGAGGGACAAGTCGGATAGGTCTTGCAGGATATTGGTGTCAGGCCGCTGGTATCGCCTCTCGAGAGCATCTCGTAGAGCTGTGAATTTGTCGTCAGTTGGAGGGTTGGTGATGACTTCTGCTACTTGTGTGGCGACTTCTGTGGGCAGCAGGGAACAGACTAGGGCAATGTACTTCTGTTTGTCTGTAGCTGTTGAGCTGCAGTCTTCAATGTTGTGATTGAAGACTGGGAGAGTGATCCGTTTCTCCTCCATCCTGTGTGAGTGTGTCACTCCGGGGTCACTATTTGTAGTGTTAACGTTATGATGTCTCGCACTGAGGATGGGTTGGAGACGGGAAACTCTTAATGGCAGTTTTCTTATATAAATATATTATATACAAAACAGTCTGGTGCTGGGAAGTTGCTGTGCAGGAGCTTCTTTAGAGGAGGTGTTGTGTGTTGCAGGGCTCTAGGTAGAATGTACTTCACGGCGAGGCTGGGAGCTTATATACACGTCCACCGGGAGTAAGCGCCGCCAGTGTCGACCCCCCCCCACGATTCTAGACGGCTAGGCTTGTCAGAGAAACTTGATGCGAGTCTAGACAGCTAGGCTTGTCAGAGAAACTTCGTCGCGGGATCCGCTAACGGCAGTGGCAGTTGAAGGGGAAAGTATCCACTACAGCTTCAAGATGTTGTGGTTTAATGACTTGGTGATGAAATGTTCGGTTCAGACTGGTGTCCGAGATCTCGTCCAAAATTATTCCAAGCTTCCCACTCGACGGCACATCTGAGATGATAAGCTCTACAATGAAATTTGACACGATCTCTAATAATTCAGTATGGATATCTGGTGATGTCCATTGATAATGCACCTGAAGATGACTGCAATTTTCCTTGGAGCCAAAGGAGGTCCTTGCACCTGATTTGTAATAATTCTAAAAAGTTATCTCTATTCGTGTCTGAAATTTCTCCAATTTTTTATCTTTTTTCATCATGTCCTCTAAGTGCAATGTTTTGTTGAGCTGTAAAGATGAGGGATTCGATGATTACACAAAGATACTTGCGATTGTTGAGGATTTGTTCTTTATGAACTGTTTCTAATTCATGGAGAACAGCTGATATTTTGCTAGTGTTGTGGCAAACAGGAATGACTGAATTACAGTATCTGAAATAACACAAACATTGACCATTAATTATTTAGGTCAAAACTTTGATTTGGAACACAAAAAGCAGATAATAACTTGAAGTTGTGAGTAATAATATGTTGTTCACACAAACTTATGGTACATAATTAATGAAGTATAATATTGCTTTACTTCAACATGTAAATACACGACTACTCTAAATTGAGTCTTCTATGTCTATTACAGAACTCAAAATGGCCAAATGTGAAAATGAAGAATTTCGGCATTACCTATACTTAGAAATTAAACTTAACGAAGAATAATCAAACATAAAGAATTAAATCTAACCTAATGCATTGTCAGGAAAATAGAAAAAAGTAGTCAGGATTGGAAAGAAAGTCCTAAATCAAGCATTAAAAAAACACGAAATATCTTTTGGCGGCTAATATTGATGACTGACCCACCGACGAGTTATTTGTTTTGGTGTTTATTTTCTCAATCTATTTTCATCAGTGAGTTCTATGATAATAATTTATCATGCAAATGCTTCGTTTGGTAGATAATAAGGCATTTAAAGTGTGCACTGCTCTGTCTTCTTGATGGTAATGTGGCACTTGTTAAGTTATGCTAGGTTTTGTTAAGGTAAGATAAGGTTAGGTGAGGTTAGGTTAGTTTAAGGTTAAGTTAGGTTTAGGTTAAGTTAGGTTGGGTTATTAAAAAAAAAATGTACAAACTACTACAGTGTCCTCTATAAAACACAGTGAAATTGTGGCACTTATGGTTTTGTTAGGTTGGATTAAGTTAGGTTAGCTTGGAGAAGGACGTGCCCCTAAGTGCTCTTGTTAGTGACCAGAGGAAATGGCCGCCATGGATCGTTGTGTTGTGGGGGAAGAGGGGCGGAGTGTGAGGAAAGACGACCCCCTGGCCACTCTGTTAAGTCAGCTGGAGCAGTTGAGGAGAGAGATAGACGCTCTAAAGGGGGAGAACGAAGCCCTCAGGACTGACCTCCTTCAGGTAGTGCGAAGGAGGAGCAGGCATGGAGAGTGGTTGTTTCCAAGGGGACTAGGGTCAGACTCAGGAAAGCTGACCAGGGTGTGGAGTAGGGTGGAGCTTAAAACATTAAAAAAAACGAAATTTACATTTTTGAAAGTCTTACCCCCTGAATATGTTCCTTGTGATATAGAAACAATGTATACAAAGTTTCAGGCCTAAATTCCTATATTTAGAGGTAGCTCAATGACCTCAAAAATTACGAAAATGATGAAAATTCAATGATTTAGGAGTATATCAGACCAATGTCTTAATTTGTTTAATCAAACACTTGAACTCAATATATATTCAGGGACGTAGCCAGGGGGGGTTGCAACCAACAACAACCAACAAAAATTCGAAAAAAAAATTATTTTTTCGAAAAAAAATTTATATATTTGTTCGAAAAAATTTTTTTTTTTTCGATTTTTTTTTCAAATATTAGTTATAGTTAGTGATTGAAGGCCATATAAACAGCCAAAAAAGGTCAAAACTGACTGCTTACACTTATAAAAGGGTGTTCTTAGTATATTTTGTCCAAAAAACAGATTTGTAAGCATTTTATGCTAAATTTTTGGCTGCTCGCTCTCAAAAAATGCCATCAGATCATGCAAAGTGACCATATTTGAAATATATTTGGCTAGGTAAGCTGACAAGTGTCTGCTGGAAATGTGCTAAAAATGCTTCAAAATTATCCCCAAAACAAAAAAATTTCCTGGAGAGCTGCCCCCCCCCCCCCCCCAAGAGTTTTTCCTCAACCCCCCCCCCCCCTCTTTTTTTTTCAGTTCTGGCTACGTGCCTGTATATATTATTAAACACGTTAATAAGAAGTCAGTTATTTGTTCTCTTTGTGACAGTTCATAGTATCAGTCTAACAATGTCCAGAACATCCTCTTTCATGGCACCATGGACAATGTCTGTTTTCTGCTGTCCGGGAACATTCGGCGATGGTCCTCGACAACTTGTAGCAGGAATTGCAGCTGCATTTCATCACGGGTTATTAATCCACTGTATTCCTGAATCAGTGCCACTCCACGTTCAGCGTGGTCATTGACGACTTGTAGAGACTTGACTGTTTTTGAAGCCTGCTTGTAGTCATCTCTCTCATCCCACAAGTCAGGATCAACCGCAAGGAATCCATCTGGAAGGTCCAACTTTTGCAGTAGTTTCATTGACCTTGCTGTCACTAAATCCTCTAAGTTTCTGTCCTTGAATGAATCAAGAGAAATACTGATTCGCTTGCAATGAGCCATATCTCCATCTTCTTCCTTGTTCATGGCACTCACCATCAGTCTCTTCGTCGACGAGCTGACTCGACTGTCGAAGAAAGCCAAGCTAACAAGTTCCTGTGACAAGTACCATAAATGATTGGAAAACTTGCGTGATGTTGACTTCGAGATGGCCGGATTGATCGATGAGTATTCAATTAGTGTCTTCAGTAGCAGCAGGTCACTGTAAGGTGCTTCTGATGCTTGAGGTGCCGAGATCCAGGCTTTCAAGTAGACACGGACCGTGAATACACAAACATCACGTAAACCTCTCGTTTCTGCAGCAGTCAGCTTGAATTGACCCCTGAACATCCAGATCTTCAGACTGTATAAAACTTTGGACATCCAGCGTGCGTGGTGCATTGCTCCGGGTGACATGAATCGCACTCCTCTGGCAGGAGCAATACCGAGAAAAACTATCACAAGTTCCAATAATTCTTTATAATCATCTCTCGGATGTCTATGCTCAAGTTGCTTGTTGGCATAATCGATAGTACTTTGCTTTATGTCTTCTACTAGGGTTGCTACATCATCCGCTGCAATTCCTGATTCATACTGGGTGGTGTCGATGAATCTCCAGTATTCCCGGAAGCGTTTGAAGAGAGGAACCTCTGGCGATGAAGATGATTTGACTCCCATACATACTTGGAATACTGCGCCAATTATCAATTCCATGATATGATGCCTGCAGGCCAGTGATAACAGTGACTTATCAAGCTTCTGCTCTAGGAGGACACATGCACCAGCGATCGGACCAGTATTTGAACTTGTCGTGTCAAAACACATAGCTCGAATGTTGTCGGCTACGCCCCAGTCTTCAATGGCTCCAAAGACAGCAGCAGCCTGAGCTTCCCCTGTTCCAGATGGAAGCTTTGCAACAGTGAGTAGCTGAGAAACTCCTTTTCCTGAAACCAATACTGGCAGGCGATCAACCTTCTCTTTTCCGATTAGATCAGGAATCAGTTTTCCATCCCAATGAATAACAAGGGGCACATTACTGTGAAACTCAGCCTATATATTTGCAGATCTCTGGATTCTGTGTTCTACTCTTTGTCTACGAATAGAGTCTCCGTTTAGAGCAAGATCATCAATGTTCTCTCCCAAGCTTTTAGCAGTTTCTGCTAATACAATAACGGCTTTGCGGTCTGACATTTTTGTGCGATCTAAGGCTGCTGAAAGTTCTGGAGTAACGACATTTTTTCTCCCTCTCTTTCTTTTTCGTCGTGTCTGAAATTGGATTCCTCCATCAGATCCCTCACTCTCATTTTGTCCAGTTTCAATATTTTCAATACATTCTGCAGAGCTGATTTCAGATTCGGAACCAGATGAAATAAGTTCAGTTCTAGAAGCTGCTATGTGTTTCAATTCCCCCATTCGATGTCGTCTGGCAACCATTTGGTCCTCTCTTTTGGACGCCCTTTTCTCCTTATTAGCAAGCTTTACATCTACTCCAGCCAGTGACCCTCTTCTTCCCTTTTCTCGCTGAGCTAACAAGAAATCCTTGTCTTCTTGTAATACTGAAGTATTGTTCAGAGCATCTGCGTGAGCGACATCAAATAGATCTTCAAGCCGGGAAACAAAAGCCGACTCTTTTGCGAGTTGTGTTGGTGACGTTCGTGCTTTGTTCTTTTTCAAAAGACGCCATTCTTCAAATGTCTGCTGAAGCTTAGTATGGCAGTTTTGATGATCTCTCGTCGGGATTCTAGCTTTTTTCCAAAACTGTGTTATTTCCGTGATGGTAATATCAGATGATTTTCTTACGGTCTTCTTCAGATCAAGATGGTGATGTAGGAAAAATCCAAGAGCCATACGCATTGACGGCAACTTGTTGCCTGTTATTTCAATCACGGAGTCGCCAAGGAGATACAACTTGGTTTGAGATCTTGTTACTTTAGCCGGAGATGCCATTTTCTTTTTCAATCTGAAATAAATATAAAATAGCATTCATTAGACAGGTTGGAGTCATTAATTTCATTAACACTTATGTTTAAGAAATGTTCTACAAAATGTCTATGTATCTTAGGGTGGAGCTTATTTTTTTTTTTTTTAAATATGTTCTTCTTACCCTCTCAAATTGTTCCTTTATATGAAATAAAAACTGAGAAAAAGAATCAGTGCAATTGAACAATATTTAGAGGTAGCTCAATGAGGGTAAAGTTTCTGACAATCCAAAGTTGTGGCCGCCATTTTACTTCACACACACTACTGATACCATATAAGCTGTTAAAATAACTTTAAGAAATAATAATAATTATGCAAAGGGTGCTAACTATGTTTTTCATTTTAGATCAAGTAGTGTTTTAGCCAATAAAATTGTAGAAAGCAATACTGCCCTAGCTATAAAAATTTCCGACTTCTGCTTTGAAGACTGTGTTTCTCTTGGGGAAAAGTATCTGAAAAGGCCCACCAACTGAAACAAAGGTAACTACGGACATAATATTTTATGAATTATTTAATGAGAAAAGCACCAACATTACACAATATAGAATATAGATGTTGATTCTTAATTTCTTATCTACTGATGAATTATATTACATCTGTCTAAGTGTCTAAATGTTATTGTGTAAGCAGTAAAGTCCTAAATACTACGTAGATAGACAGATACACTGTGGAGTGCAGTAACCCCTACCAAGTGTTGGAGGAAGCTGGTGAGGAAGAGAAGAGGCAGGACGATGTGGTGCCAGGAGAGAAAAGGGCAGTTCAATGTAAGGGCGGAAACAATCTTTCTGCTCGTTACCGCTGCTTACTCGCTCGTTTGCTGGCGCGATCCCCACTTGGGGGGGGGGGGGGGGGGTTGGACGGAGGTGTGAACGGCGCTGCTACCAGTGTCACCGGCTCAGATCCCACTCAGCTGTCAGTACAGTCACTACCTCCCCCCGCTGTTCGTCAAATTCTGGCTGTGATCTCATCAAAGGCTCAGGACTCGTGGGCTGTGTCCCCAGACCTTCACCTTATCGACTGTCAATCCTCTGTACCCCATACCACGACCGTCAGTTCATCTCCTCCGTCTGTGCCCCAGTGTTCTTCTGATATCAAGTCATCGGCCGCTGTCGCTCGAGTGAGGACCCTCCCCCTGAGAGTGGATCATTGCGTTCCAGAACCTTCCCCAGGGCCGCTGCCGGAGGAAATATCTTTTCATTGTTTGATTCTTTTGTTGTTTGATTCCTTTAATTGCCGATTCCCATTCATTGTTTGATTCCATCAGTTGTTGACTCCCATTAATTGCTGACTCCCATTAATTGTTTGCTTCCTTTAATTGTTTGCTTCCCTTAATTGTTTGACTCCATTAACTGTTGACTGCATTAATTGTTTGACTCCCGTAATTGTTATTTGATGTTTGTTGAGTGGTGTCAGAGTTTTGTGTAACATTATTATAGTAAAGAGATGTCAATCTCAAACGGTTGTCTGTTATTCCTCAGAAAACCATGGTCCTTGACTTTCCTTTTTTAAGATCCTGATTAGTCTGGTAAGGGATTTCTATCCCTAAGTCCCAGGCCTTTACATTCAAACCCTGCCCAGTAGTAAGGTCGTGGTAGTTGGGGACAGCCTGGTGAAGTTTTTAGATAGGACTTTTTGTGCAGGAGATAGGAAATGTAGGACTAGGGTGTGTTTTCCTGGGGCTGGGACAGGGTATGTAGCTGAGAGGATAGATAGGGTTTTATCAGGGGAGGGTATCAAACCAGTAGTGTGTCTTAGTGTGGGAGGTAACGACATAGGAAAGATTTGAGGAACTTTTCAAGAGGTATAGGGAGGCGCTGGGGAAGGTTAGAGATAGGGGAAGGATCCCGATAGTATGTGGTGTCTTGCCTAGAAGGGGAGTTGGTCGTGAATGGCTGTCCTGGGCAATTGCTATAAATTGACGACTGGAAAAGCATTGTGCAAACAATGGTTGGGCATTCATTGATAACTGGCAACCATTCTATGGCAACGACTACCTGTACAGTCGTGACGGAGTACACTTGTCTCGTGTGGGGGTAAAGACGTTGTCTGCATCCCTGGAGCGTGAAATTGTCACTCCAAAGGAGGGATTTCGCCAGTAGAGAGAGGTCGGGGTAAGTGGAAGTAAAAAAACAAGCAGGTCCTGGGAAGTAAAATTGGTTACTCAGGACAAGGGGTAAAACAGGACCAGGGAAGGGTAGGTTTAAATGTATACTATAAAAAAACAGTAGGAGTGTTAAAAATAAAATAGAATTGCTGAGAGCGGTTGTATGTACTGAGTAAGTAGATGTCATAGCAATCACCGAAACTTGGATGAATTTGGCGAGCAAAAACTTTTTATCGGAGTACCACATAGAAGGGTACAACCTTTTTCACAAGGACAGGGAAGGTAGGAAGGGGAGGGGTAGCACTCTTCGTCAGGGATACATTAAAATGTATTAATAATTCAATAAAGGGTGAAATAGGAACCGAGTCTGTATGGGTAGAAATTACGGAAGGAAGAGAAAACTAATTAATGGGATAGAAGCAGCTCAGCCCATATAGCAGGAAATGAGTAGGGCAGCAAAATACAACAACCTGTGCATTATGGGGGATTTCAACTTCAGAAGTATTGACTGGGACAACATTGTAGGCGACTATGGATCTGAAGACTTCCTAGATGCAGTACAGGACAATTTTTTGAAACAACTAATTACAGAACCTACTAGAGGTGACAATATATTAGACCTAGTATTAACAAATAAAGAAAATATTATCAGAGATATCACAGTAGGGGAAGAACTAGGGAACAGTGATCACAGAGAAATCAGTTTCACCCTAAATTGGGAAACGAAAAACAATGACAATATAGTCAGAGACCCAAACTTTCGATTGGCGTATTAATTATCAGGGGTTAAGAAGGTACCTAGGTGAGGTCGCCTGGGAACAGTCAGGTCAGTCCCCAGTAGGAACGGGTGAGGTCACTGGTGACACAATTGATCATGACAATAATATCCGGTATATTCACTGGTATACTACAAGAACAAAATATGCCATACAGAAAAATTAGGTAAAGTAAGAACGAGCCAAGGTGGACGACCAGAAAACTTGAACATGACATAGGAATAAAGAAAGGAATATATAAGAAATTAAAGGGAGGGGAGGAGCAGCTCAGAAACAGGTATAATGAACTATCTAGGAATGTTAAGAAAAATATAAGGAAGGCAAAGAGGGACTACAAAATCAGGATAGCAAGAGAATCCAAGGTGAATCCCAAGGGATTTTTCCAGGTATATAGGACAAAGGTCAAGGACAAAGTGGGGCCTTTAAAATCAGAGAGGAGAAGTGATCGATGACGGTGAGGAAATAAACAAAGCATTAAACAGCTACTTCTTATCAGTTTTCACAGAAGAAATTCACGAGGAAATTCCAGAGGTGGAACTGATATTTAGGGGAAATGAAGAAGAGAAATTAAAGAATATCACTATCAGAAAAGAGGATGTTCTTAAGAGGATAAATAAATTAAAGAAGACAAAATCCCCAGGGTCTGATGAAATTTTCCCTCGAGTTTTGAAAGAGTGTAAGGAACAGATTAGCAGACCCCTCGTAAATTTATTTACAAAATCATTACATAAGAACATAAGAAAGTGGGATACTGCAGGAGGCAGACTGGCCCATACAGGGCAGATCCCTTTCACACCCATCCCAGCACTTCCATGTGCCTATCCAACTTCGTCTTGAAGCTCCCTAGCGTCCCCGATCCTACTATAGCACTCGGTAGCCTATTCCACATATCCACAACTCTATTACCAAACCAGTGCCTGCCTATATTCTTTCTGAATCGGAATTTATCTAATTTAAAGCCATTTGTTCTAGTTATTTCGTTATTACTGAGCTTCAGAACATCTTCCATTTTACCCTTGTTAATCCCACTTACCCACTTGTACACCTCTATCATATCTCCCCTAACTCTACGCCTCTCTAATGAATGTAAGCCTAAGCTTTTCAGTCTTTCTTCATATGGAAGGTTTCTAATATTATGGATCATTTTTGTCATTCTTCTTTGTACTCTCTCCAAAGAATCTATGTCCATTCTATAATAAGGACACCAGAACTGAACCGCATAATCCATGTGTGGCCTCACTAATGCTAGGTAAAGTTTCAAGATAACGTCAGCAGTTCTGTTACTCACAGACCTAGATATGAACCCAAGAATCCTGTTTGCCTTGTTGCGAACGCTAATACATTGTTTTCTAGGTTTCAAGTCGTTGCTAACAAATACACCTAGATCTTTTTCACAAACTGAGTTTTCTATTTCCGTGTTACCTAGTTTATACTTAATGTTTGTATTCGTCTTCCCTATCTGTAGTACCTTGCATTTATCAGTATTAAAATTCATTTGCCAGTCTACTGACCACTCATGTAAGGTATCTAGATCTCTTTGAAGGTGTTCAAAGTCACTGTCTGAATTTATCACTCTCCCCATTTTGGTATCATCTGCAAATTTACTAATCCTACTTGTTATGCCTAAATCAAGATCATTAATGAATATAACAAACAGCAGAGGGCCTAATACAGATCCCTGGGGAACTCCGCTTTTGACCGCACCCCAGTCTGACTTTAATCCATTTATGCTGACTCTTTGTTTCCTACCAGTTAACCATGACCTAATCCATTTTAATAATGATCCACCTATTCCATGTGCTTCTACCTTCCTTATCAATCTCTCATGAGGGACTCTATCAAATGCTTTACTGAAATCTAAATAAATTATATCATATGACTTATTATTATCTACCGCTTCATATACTTCTGAGACTTGTGGAAACAGGTATATGTAGTACCCATATTCAAAAAGGGAGACAGAGCATCAGCGTCAAATTATCGGCCGATTAGTTTGACGTCAGTAGTGGGGAAATTTCTTGAATCAATTAAAGCAAATAGCATCCAATTGCATTTAGAGAAAAACAAATTAATCTATGACTCTCAACAAAGGGAAAATCTTCTCTAACAAATCTGCTGACTTTTTTAGGAAAGTCTTTGAGGTAGTAGATAATGACGAAAATACGATGTTATTTACTTAGACTTTAGCAAACCGTTTGACAGAGTACCGCATCAGAGGCTTCTGAGAAAAGTTAAAGCTCATGGTATCGAGAGGAAAGTTTTAAATTGGATAAAATCATGGCTCACCGATAGAACACAGAGGGTCAGCGCAGATGGTGTTAAATCTGAGTGGGGCTGTGCAACCAGTGGGGTTCCCCAGGGGTCAGTACTGGGCCCACTCTTGTTCATAATCTACATAAACGATCTAGATACTGGGATCAGCAGTGACATAAGCAAGTTTGCGGATGACACCAAAATAGGGCGGCAGATTAATTTAGGGTAGGATGCAAATGCACTACAGGAGTATTTAAATAAACTGCAGGAATGGTCAGAAAAATGACAAATGAAATTCAACACCAGCAAGTGCAGCATACTTAATGTTGGAAGAATAAATACTGTCAATGTATACAGCCTTAACAACATCAACCTAGAGAAGTCGACTTGTGAAAGAGACTTAGGGGTACTTGTAAGCCCGGACCTGCGGCCTAGAAAACATTGCGTTAATGTTCGAAATAAGGCAAACAGAGTATTAGATTTTATATCTAGAAGTGTAAGTAATAAGAGTGCAGAGGTCTTATTGCTACTATATCTTGCACTAGTCAGGCCGCACCTCGATTATGCGGTTCAGTTCTGGTGCCCTTATTATAGAATGGATATCAATTCACTAGAGTCGGTGCAGCGAAGAATGACGACAATGATTCCGGGACTTAGAAACCTTCCATATCAAGATAGGTTAAAGAAACTAAACTTGCATTCCCAAGAAAGAGGAAGAGTGCAGGGAGATGTGATAAAAGTATCTAGGTGGGTGAAAGGAATCAATAAAGGGAATATAGATAAAGTTCTTATAATATCAGAGCAGGATAGGACTTGTAGCAATGGATTTAAGTTGGAAAAGTTTAGGTTTAGGAAGGAGATACAGTGCTGGATTAACCATGAGGCACTTGAGGCACTGGCCTCAGGCCCCCCGACCCCCCGACTCTAAGGGGCCCCCAAATCCAAACATTCTCGAAGTTGAAGCATATAAATATGAACTTCGTTCAATGATGTCCTAGCAACGTCTCAATTTTTTGTCTCTTATGAACACTGAATGTGTTATTTTGCAGAAGCTTAATATCTGTGCCTCAGGCCCATATTAAGCTTAATCCGGCCTTGGGGAGATAGGAAGGAGCTGGTTCACAAATAGGGTGGTGGATGAGTGGAACAAGCTTAGCAACTTTGTAGTAAATACGGGAATGCTGGAAAGTTTTAAAAGGAGGCTAGATAGGTTTATGGATGATAGAGTGTGGTAGTAACTCTCGACAGGGGGTCCGACTAATTACCCAAATGTAGCCACAATGAAGACAAATAATGGTCCAACATGAATAAATCGGACTGCCAATCACTTCTCGACTGGTATTTGGTGTCACGAAGTCACAAAAAATTGGTAAACTTAATTTAATCTGAGTTAATAGATCGAGTGCATGTACCTAACCTAACCTAACCTAACCTAACAACTCAGATTAAATTAAGTTTACCAATTTTTTGTAACTTTGACACCAAATAATAATCGAGAAGTGATTTACAGCCCGATTTACGCTTGTAGGACCATCATTTGACTTCACTGGGACTACATTTGGCTACATTTGGGTAATTACTCGCTCCCTCGGTACAAGCACACAAGCACGCTATCTATTAACTCAGTTTAAATTAAGTTTTCCAATTTTTTGTGACACCAAGTACTAGTCGAGAAGTGATTGGCAGTCCGATTTATTCAAGTAGGACCATTATTTTACTTCATTGCGGCTACATTTGGGTAATTAGTCGGACCGCTGGAGACAGGAGCCGCCATGAATAGGTCAATCGGCCTGTTGCTACTCCTATTTTCATATGTTCTTGTTATTAAAAAAATTACACACAGTACGACAGTGCCCTCTATAAAACACAGTGAAATTGCTGCGTTTTTATAATCGTTTATTATAAATAACCGCCGGAGGGTCAGTCGTCAATAACTACCAAATCACTAATGAGTTAAGATATTCTGCCCAGAGTACCAATCAAACCTTCACATACCGTTTTTTACGAAGAAGCCTCGAATAATTTACTGGTTCACATGTTTCATGAGACCTGATCTTGTAAATAACTAGCATTTACTGCTTTTCATAGTTGTTCATGATAGACTCGTCAACACCCGAGCCTCACGTTTCCCGCCATGTGCTCTGTCCCTTGGTCACCTCCAGTCCTCACACGTTGACAGTCGCTCATAAAAGAATGATTTTCTAATTCATATTTATTCATATTAGAAAATAAATTATAGATATTATTCTAAAAATATACGTTTCACCTTTTTTCTATTTCGTGAAGGTATATCATCATAAAACTAGGTGTGATCACTGTAGCCGGGTGAAGGCCTCGGACACGGGCCAGGAGACCTTGACAAACATAAACAGAGTTAACTCACTGGCTGAGGCAGGTGTGTCTCTTGTCTGGTCCATTACTTAAGGAATGGGGAAACTTAATTTTGTAAACAACATCACTTGTGTCATTTAGGAGTGGATAAAGAATAAGCTTACTTTAGAAACTTGAAATTGCAAGTGAAAACATAATTCGCGGGTAGATAGTGCGCCCATCAGCACAGTGAAAACATTTTGCAGGCAGATCACCATAGCCTTTGAGTAATGAAGATTGAGTAGATGTAAAACTTAATTTATAGTTGGTAGGTATTATTTTACTTGCTGAAATTTTAGTCATGCACCGGTCATTCTCTCGCTGTTTTTAATATGTATTTCGTAATGTTTAGATAATTGTAAGACATTCTCCTTCTATGATATTTCCTCCGGAAATTAAGGATAACCGATAAATTATTTTTTCAATATTATTAGATTTGCTCTGTCACAATTGTCGCCATGATTTGTTTACCTCTGGAGAAGTGAAAAACTGTTTGTTAAGTGAATTCTCTCTATACAGAACTCATTTTCCCATAGGATCATATGCCCTTACAGTCCAGGACCAAGAAGTGCTTTAGCCAACAACACCCAGGTGGGAAATGGAGGTAAGTTGTATAATTTGTGTCATTTTTTGTAATAGATATACTGTACGCCTTATGCAGTACAGTATTAATTTTAACTGCTTATAAAGGAGGAATCATGACTACCTCCGAGAAAGGAATACCAATACTGTAAACTATTTTCCTGTACAGTACCTCTTGATCTCTTTGACAGTGAGTTGGAGGGAAGTAGGGTGGGTTTCCTCTCCTTTGAGGGTGATATTAATTTTAATTATCACCTTTGCCACTTGTCAGGTTACTAGCTGGTTGGGTGGTTGATATGTTCTCTGTTACACACTGTTGGCAAGAGCCTGTACATACCCAGTATGTACAGGCTCTTGAGTGTACCTAAACAAGTACCTGTGTTAGTGAAGTCTGGAATAAAATGAGCTCACACTTGGTGCTGTCACAACATTTTTGGCAGGTTATTCCAAAAGTTAAAAATTTTTACTTAAAGAAGTTCACTGTCAGTTTTTGGTGCTGTGACGCCTACTGGGGTGGCTTTCTGTTACCACCAGATACAGGCAGTCCTCCCCAATGTATGAAGGTTTGGTTTATGAAAATCTGAAATTTTTGACAAGTAAAGTGAAAATACAGTATGCTAAAATAATGTTGTTTATTCTTATTTACTACCAGTACTCATTCTTATTTCACCAACTTGTTTTATTATTCTCTAACACTCACAGTGTTATTAAGTCTACACTTGTAATAAGCCTTCAATGTGTCATCATTCTCTTACAATCATTTTATAACTTCCTCCTCAAACTCACTGAGGACAAGTAGACTCGCCTCCACCAGCATAGTCCCTCAGCCAGTTGCTTGAGTGTATTATTTCTTATCATTTACTCTCGTGTTGTACTGTACTGCACTGTACGTGACAAAATAAAATTATCGTCTATTTTTAAATTTCATATGATAATACTGCACTTCTGTATGTACAGTAGATAAAACAACTCTCTGTGCAGGTCGGGGTCGATATGCTCTGAAATTTTACGTGTGACTAGTGACAGCCCTCATATACCAAAATTTATCGTCCATGGTCTCATATTCTTTTCCACAAAGTATGCACAGATACTAGTTGTTTTAGCTACTGTACAACAAAGGTGTTGAGTTGTAGGAGAAAGTGTGGTACTGTATTGGGATGTGAACAAAACTTTGTACAAGAGAGTGGGTGTATTGTAACTGTTTAATGGCAGTGTTCACACCATGTACTGTAATAAAGCAGCAGGAATTTAGGATGTCACAATAACTCATCTGGGGTTAAATGTGAGATCTTTTTTTTTCCTTCTTTGGAGAGAATGTGTTTCCAATTAGATAGAGGCTGAAAGACAATGTACATTAAAATATTTATTTTATGTATATGTAATTCAATAAGAGTACAGTACTGATACTTGGGAATGGATGTGGTCCAGTATCTGTGCTTGACCAGTGCTGTCACCCTCCTGGTCAGTGCCCATGTTGACACTGGGCAGTTCTTGTGCTTTGAGTGTTGTGTTTTGCTCCTTAGGGCTAATATCATGGTTTTGGGTAAAATCGGTGGTAGTAAGAGTGGATTACATTATATAAAGACAATAATATGTCGCATTTTTTATTTCTTACCGTAAAGTTCGATACCTTCACACTGATTACTTACAGGAGGTTATGGCGTATCTACGAAGAAGTTCACTCGACATTCCATGATTTATACTTGATAAATGATGATTTAATGAATTCCATTAATTTCCAACATCCATCTAAGTTGTTGGTTTTACTTTGTCATAACCAATCAGTCATTACCTTTAGTAATAATAATATAGGATCACAGATACGGGCAGATAATTGCACTTACATTTTTTTGTCAAGCTTCCATACAATGATTTACAATTTGCATGGATATATGAGTCACTCACGTTCACGCTGTAATAAAATTAATCTTCTAAAAGAGAATTTCAACTTGAGGACACATGTGATTACTCTACTATGGGTATGACTTAACAGAGCCTTAATTCTTCAAGTGATACATTTACTGCCAGCCTGGAATGCTTTTGTTGCAACCAGGCTTCATCACAAGAACTTCTTTCCATGGGCCATAACAACAAAAGGTACTCTTGGGTTACCACACATAGTCTCGCGTCACTGACAGTCACTGTAGACGGTTGTCGTGGCAAGGAGAACTGGTAAGCGTGACTTGAATTAACCATTTAGGTGCAATAGACCAGCCTGGATTGCTTTTGTCTCAACCAGGCATCCACACGTGATATTTCCACGGGAATAACAACCTAAGTTAACACACTTAATCTCGTGTCGACGACGGTCCACAGGCCGGAGTGGCGGTGGAGGACTCTGTGTGGTGTGGTGCCCCTCTCCCTTTCAGGAGGGAGAGAGTTAAGACGACTTCTTAACTAACCCACGGCTCAGGGGATACTACCTAAAATGAGGTTTTTTGGGCATGAAGCGATGAACAGTACAACACTGTTTCACTGCCCACCCCCCAAAAGGCTGGCTAACATACACTAATGGAAAATACATGTCCCAGTTATGCCTCGCCGGGTGTCTCATCTCTAGTAAAACAAACTTTGGAGTTGGTTGCGTGGGTAAGCCTAACGCAACCCATGACAGTTAACATGTAGTGCAAAAGTTAGAGGAGTTACTCTGACAGTAAACAAAAAAGTGGAGCTTTTATGTAACAGTGGAGCAGTGATAATGTACAGTTGGGAACTTCTTCAACCGATACACTCAATATTGTCAGTCCACCCTCTCCGTGAGATGTGAACCCCAGGTGTCTCGACTCATGAATCCGATACCTCAAATTTCCTATGACATCATTGTGACGTCAGGCAGGCGCCCTCTGACATCTCGGTGACATTACTTGGGGGGTTCTCTGATGTTATTGTGACGTCAGGCAGGGGCCCTCTGACGTCTCAGTGACATTACTTGGGGGTTCTCTGACATCATAGAGACATTACAGGAGGTTCCTCTGTTGTCATTGTGACATCAAGGCGAATGCTTTGACACAGAGTTGTATAAAGTACCGAAGTTTGTTACTTAAGTAAAAGTATTGTTACCTTGGCAAAATGTTACTCGAGTAGAAGTAAAGGTATCCAAAGATCAGTGTACAGTCGGCCCTTAACATACGCGGAGGTTACGTAACAGAGATACTCGTGGATGTTAAAAATCCGCGTATTTTTGCTCCCCCCCCCCCCCCCCCCCCCCATGTCCTTATTTACCGTATATACCTGTGTGTGTAGTTCGAGTTTGTAAGACCAAATTATTTGGCAAAAAATTGGGGGTCGACCTCTAAACGGGTAATAGTTTCGTTAGGTTGAAAAATATTTACCTGTAACTACCAGTAAACAATGGAAACGATGCACCAACGCACCACCAGCTGTGAGTGTCGGTACAGTTGTCAGGGCAGATCTCTTGCGTCATCATAGCAAGCCCAAAGTAGCCAAATCCATGGTATGGTCGCACAGGACGATGTAAAACATAAAGTATTCACTTATTAAAGTTTATTTATAGATACTGGACATAAATTTTTGTTCATTACATTTGAAACATCAATCTTTGTTAATTAAATTTGAAACAAAAGGAAACTACGATACCGTATTTTCATTAAAATATTACATCACAAGTATATTTTACCTTAACTGTGACTGAATGAATATACGTATTCTCAGAAATAAATATAGAAATATAATATTTTTGCTGGAATGACGTACATATTACAGTGGAAAGTGGGATAAAATCATGACGAAAACAATGACTTTCGCTTTCTTTCGTTTTTCTAAAGATTTTACTGTAATCGCTTTTCGAATTGTTTTCAGTTAAAAAACTGTTGTACTCGTACTGTATTACAATAATATTCTATCCTATCATTAGCCTTATAATCCCACAACTGAAAACCATTCGAAAAGCGATTACGGTAACATCTTTTGAACGAAAGAAAGAGAAAGTCATTGCTTTCGTCACAATTTTATCCCACTTTCCACTGTAATACGTACATCATTTCAGCAAAAATATTACATTTCCATGTTCTCAGAAATAAATGGTAGTTTTGTTGAAACGTAATGTACAGTATTTAATATTAAAATGCAAAAATAGCTATAAAAGCAATTAATACACCCGTAATATACTGGCTGGCATTTCCACTCGTCCCTCCTCCTGCTTCCAAGGTCACCACTCCTCCCAACTCGCTCCCTCCGTTCCCTCCTCTGCCTCCTCCACCCATCCACCTCCTCACCGTCACTACTGCCGACAACAAACACAAATGTTTTGTGAATAACTGCACCTCCACTTCCTATGTACAGTACTGAACTGTACTGTGCTGTGCATATTTACAAACAATAAACATGGCAAGATAAGCTATTAAAAAAAAAGAGATAAAAATTTCACTTTACTGTACAGTACCTATCCTCGGCGACAGGACGGGGGTCATCGGGCTCATCGTCACTCAATTCCATAACGGGTGGTGAAGTGGGGGCGACGGTGGATTCAGCTGCTTCCTCACTGCCGCCAGTGATTGATGGTGTTAAATCTCTCCTTCGGTGATCAAAGAACATGGTGATGGGGAGTTGTCGTCTCTTCCTTTTCATTTCTTCCATGATGTTTTTGTATGGAGCAAAAACGTCATCCATCCCTCGCATGAATTTCAGGGCACTCACCGTGGAGGGGTCCATACTATAGGCCAGGTTTTTCAATGCCTCAATATTCCTGGTCATCTCCCCCAACTTCTCCAACGTTATTTCTTGGTCCTCATCCTCTTTCCCTTTCGCTTCCTCTTCCTTGCCTGAGTCTACTAACTCCTGTAGATCCTCCTCGGTCAGCTCAGTGTCGTGCTCTTCAATTAGCTCCCTAATCTCGTCCTCCGCCATGTCCCGGAAGCCTTCAGCAGCCACTTTCCTTGACAGTGCCAGGGTCTTTCTGAATATTTTCATTAAAATCCATCAAAATCATTTTCCTTGTCATCGTCTTAAGCACCAAACAGCTCCTCCCAGTCTTCTCCTTGAACAGGGCTAGAGGGTACGTGTTTTTCGAATCGTTTTCAATTAAAAAAATGTTACAGCACATGTATATTTTACCTAAACTGTGCCTGAATGAATATATTCTCAGAAATAATTAGTAGTTTTGCTGAAACGTGATGTATTTCAATGTAAAATAGGATAAAATACATGACGAAAACAAAAGCCTTTACCTAACCTTCCAATGTTCAAGAGATGTTACTCGTTTTTGTAATAGTTTTCGGTTAAAATACTGTTATATTACAATGATATTCTATTCATACTGTGCTTGATATACTACATTCACGGAAATGCAATATTTTTGTTGAAATGACGTACGTATTACAGTGGAAAGTGGGATAAAATCGTGACGAAAACAATGACTTTCGCTTTCTTTCGTTCAAAAGATGTTACCGTAATTGCTTTTCGAATGGTTTTCAGTTAAAAAATTTGTTGCATCACAAGTGAATTAGGATAGAATATTATTGTAATACAACAGTTTTTTAACTGAAAACCATTCGAAAAGCGATTACGGTAACATCTTTTGAACGAAAGAAAGCGAGTCATTGCTTTCGTCACTTTCCACTGTAATACGTACGTCATTTCAGCAAAATATTACATTTCCATATTCTCAGAAATAAATACTGTTTTGCTGAAACGTAATGCATTTCAATGTAAATTAGGATAAACTACATGAAAACAAAAGACCTTACCTAACCTTGCGATGTTCAAGATATGTTACTCGTTTTTTTAGTAGTTTTCGGTTAAAATACTCTTATACTGTATTAGTGATATTCTATTCGTACCGTGCTTGATGTAATGCATTCACGGAAATGTAATATTTTTGCAACTACAATGCTGATGTCAACACAAGCGTGGTTACAGCGAGACTGACTGAGTGAGGGAGAGCTATGCGTGTGTGTGAGGTTGAGGGAGCAGGCGGTGTCCCGTGTTCGGTGCCGCGCGCGAGTTGAATGGCGCTCGATTTGAATGTACTTCAATTACTTCAATGGACAGAATGTTCCTCCGGTGGGGCAATCCGCGTATTTGCAAATCTGTGTATGCTAAACCCGCGTATGTTAAGGGCCAACTGTAGTACTCAAGTAGAAGTAAAAAAGTATCTCATTCATAAACTACTCAAGTACTGAAAATAAAAAGTAACGACTAAATTATTAATATTCTCAAATATTAAATACACAATAAAAAAATAGTTAACTAAAGATAAAAATGAAAGACACTGCATTACACATTTTTTTTTTGCAAATCTTTCTATTGAGATTAATCGATAACTGATTCTCAAAGTTATGGCTGTCCAATCAGGATCTTTTAGGCCTAAATATAAGCCCAGCATGACCTACCGAATGAGAATATGTTCAACTGTTCTTCTCCCTGCATTCCATTGCAGGGATAGTGAATGGGATGAAAATATATCCATCCAACACTATGATCACTTTCTTCCTTATCCACACAAGTATCATTGATGTGGACTTATGGTCGTCAGACATAATGATGTCTCTGCTTGCATTTGGTTAGGATACAGACCTTTCTGGCATGTATCTGAGGTGGGGAATGACCGCACTTCTCTTCCTGTAAACTCTGTAATTGTCCCAATGTTAATACTCTTCAACACTACTGCATTGCCTGACTGTCCCACTGTCAGGGATCTCCTACCACATGGAGTCACTAACCACTATGTCACCTCCTACTTATTTGTAATAATTTAGATTTAATTCTTGTACAGTATGCTACCCACGCTTTGGTGGGTGCTAACTCGCATTGTTCTTAAATCATATCTACTGTATAATGTCTCCATATCACAAGTCATAGCATATCCTGTGAGACACAAGTACCAATGTCTTACTGTCTGACCACATAGTCTTGTGACTAGGCTTGTCTCCCCTGGGGTGTAATGAATTAATTAAATAATAAGCCCAACATGACTAAACAGATGCTCACAAGCAGCAGAGGCAGGTAGTGGGGTGTTAAGCTTGAGAGATGAGTCACATAATGTCAGGAAAGATCTCAACAGCTCCATTCCATCCCCTGGGCATTCCAAGTGGCTACAGTATCAAGCTCCTTCAGTTGAGGAGCTTGTGGATGAATGTTGCCCCACAGTGACTGGATCTGACTAAGACCTACCGTGAACTGTCCCCCAATTGGAGTGTGGCTCTGGTGACATCACTTTTTGATTTTTAATTGATAAGCGGCTGAATTATTTGCACCATATAACATCTAGCAGGTGCTGGTTTGGGGTTACTTATTTAAGCAGTATTTTAAATACACTCAGTCTCACATATGTATAGACACAGGCTTTATATTTATGATGGAATTATGTAAATTATTTTAAAATCACAGCATCTTTGAAATTCATTTTAGGTACAGGTATCTGCAAACACCAACTGACATGTATTTAAGGTATCTGCAAAGACCAACTGACATGTATTTATAGCACTCTTTTATAACAAATATTTAAAATTTTCTAACATCCACTTTGAAGTGCTAATGCCTTGAAATTATTTGCATTTTGATAGTCAATATACTGTACTGTATTTAACATTATTTTAGATAATAACAGGTCTGCTTACCAATTGTGAACACATTTAGTTTGAATTTTCTATGAACCAATCGGCTATTAGCATAGAAGAGGGGAGGGGCCTCCGGGCCAGGTTAGTGTGGAAACTGTACTGTATAGTTAATGAAATTGTTGTAATCACTTATGGATTCTACACTGGTGGTATTATGTGCATAAGTTCTATACTTGAGCTGTTTAGTTCAAGGCTTGGCCATGAAATGGGATTTCGGGATCAAACCTTTGTGTATGTATTCTAATTTCTCAAATGTTTCAGATCCAATGCATTGGGAATCCAAATAAAATTCATGGCACGTGTAAGTTATGGATAGAAGGACGTTGCAAAAAACCACGAGATGTCTGTGAATATCTTCACAGCAATTTTTGTCCTGAGAAGGATAAGTGTAAGAGAGAGCACTGCCCTCTGCACCATATCAATCAGCTAAGCAAAAAATTATTCCCTCTTAGAAAGGTGAGTATGTGCAGGAGCTGCTTCTTGGCTGAAACCATACAAGAAATACACTCAAACTACTGTATCATTCATATGGGATTTTTTTCTCACTAAGTTTATTCCTGATCTAAGTCATATCATGTGGCCAGAATTCTAAGTACTGTACCCAGTATGCCATTTAAAAAGTGAAATAAAATTTTTGTTGTACATTTAATACAGGGATGACTGACTTAACCAATGCTCATGAAAGGCTTATGCTGCCTTATCCCCTTCCCTTGGGCTCCAGTCCCCAAAAATAGCTCCTTCCGCCTCTTAGTTGGGCTATGACCATTACATTATGTCTATCACTACCAAAAATGTCTGGCTTTGCTCGGGTTAGGTTTACAGTATGCAGTAGGATTTCATGTTTTGCGACGAATTGGTACCTGTTTTAGTGTCGCGAAAGTTAAGACCGCGAAACGAGTGACATTGAAATACTACAGTGATATCCCTGTTAGCCGGAACAATTGGTGCAGATCACTTCCGGGGATAAGAGATTTCCGGCTAACCGGATGATTTTTTCAAACCCGGAAAAATCCCCATCCCCGGAAATATTTCCGGTTACTGGAAAAACTTTCCGAGTGTCTAAACTACCTATGCATCTTGCACAGACAAACACTAGCCCACATCCTCAGAATGTTTCTGTGTGCTGGGGAGTTTTTCAAGAGACCTAAACTAAAAATCTATATGATATGGTCGTGAATGAAGCTGTGTGTTACAGCAAGGACTGGTATTTTCCACTCCCTTAGAGCTGTGGGGGATTCGTGGGTCTTGTGTAACTGGCCTGACCTGACACAATGTCATGTGGAGGTAGGGTGGGGTATTAGTGATCTCATATTACTGGCCTTCTGATACAATGTCAGGTTACCCATTGTCGGGTGGGGTATTAGTGAGTCTGAGGACCTGAAGATGTCTTGAATAAACCTGAAAGCTAAA
This sequence comes from Homarus gammarus, assembly GCA_958450375.1. NCBI lineage: Eukaryota > Metazoa > Arthropoda > Malacostraca > Decapoda > Nephropidae > Homarus > Homarus gammarus. The sequence continues at coordinate 1,168,466 of CAUDMG010002955.1, read as the reverse complement.
AATATAGTATTTTTTATACTTACACTTGTTGCATTATATCTCTTCAACATTACGTAACATAATTTTTTAAAATGTGGAGTGGGAAAGCAGAAAGGCGTGGGTGATTAGAGAGATGGAGTGGAAAGGAGTGGTAACATGCACCAGTGTTGCTAAGCTCCTCAACAGCTTGAATTGAATTGAATTGAAACAGTTTATTTAGCCAGAAAAACACAGATACAGAGTGGATAATAATAACAATATTAACATGGCTGAGCCAGTTGAGAACCTTAGCTCTCCTGGAAACACCTGATATATACTGTACATTTATCTCAAGGAAGTATTATGTAACATTTAGTATCATCTGGAATAATACACATAGCATGGTGGTAATAAGAACATCTTGGAACGTTACCACGGTTATCACTTCAATATTTATTTTATTTATTTGTTATTTATTTATTTATAATTTTTTTTTACATTTATATTATAAGTATTATATATAAGTTACAGTGGAATTGAAAAACATAAATATAATGGGAAAGCAATGCAACATGGGTTGTATTAAGGTTGAACAAAAGGACAGAGCTGTCATGATTATGTCTACCCGGTAGTTGGCAAATATATTTCTTGCAATGGTGATTTCTTATCTATCTACTTGATAATTTCCCTATAAAACAGTTTTGATGGTACAATAAAAGCAGGTACATAAAGTAGGTATTACAAGAAATATTAATACTTAGACAATAGATATTTTTTAAGAGATGATTTAAAGGAAGGGAGCGTAGTCATTGCTGGGATGGGTGGGGGTAAGTTGTTCCACACCTTCACACCATGATATTTTATGGAGGTCTGGGACTGAGAGGAGTGCATGAGGGGTGGTCTTAGAAGCTCTGGGTGCCTTAAGTTGTATCCCTGATTATTCCGTAACTGGAAATAATTATTGTCAAACAAGTGATTGATAGATTTGTAAACAAAGAAGGCACAGCAGTAGATGTTTATATCTTCAAATTTCAATTCACCACCACGTAGTTAACCACGCATAAATTTATATCATGCAATATAAGGGTGTGTGGGTGGTGTTAGGGTGCCTGGGTGTGATGTTGTGGTATTAATTAATAAATAAGCAATATTGTATCGTCACTGACAGTCGTTTGATGAATAGTAGCGTACTACAATTGTCACTACTATTCATCAAACTACTGTACTGTCATTAACAATACAATATTGTTTATTTATTATTCATTTTTTCATTAACTAATACCCCCAACACCACATCATACACACACACAACATATAGTTTACAGTCTTTTGTGTGAGACACTGAGTTGGACGGAGGCAAGGAGGCTGGCACTCCCCTTTTCACCAATGAGCGCCCTCTTATGGTGTATGTTTTATCATAGTTCATATAAAATTTTAAACACAAATTATTACAGTAAACATATCTTTATTAATTAATAAATAAAAAAGCAACAAAGTTAAACATGGCAGACATGTGGAGAGGAGTAGGGGAGAGGCAGGAACCTTTTTGGGGGGGTATGCGGTCAGTTCCCTCCAACACGAGAGGACCCGGGAGCATGATGCAATATTTCATAATTTTTCTATACATGTTATAGCATAGTTCATGTAAGGAATAATAATCATCTCATAGATTGGGAAAACAGTTTGGAAGTGTCACAGAAAGATTTCTGGGTGATGCAATTTTGATAATTTAATTCTATAAACCTTAGTGATGGTCAGTACAAAACTGATGTGTTAAACAAATTTATTTGTCAGTGGCCCAAGGTTAAAAATGCTTTGAAAGCATTTGAGGTAGATGTAGGGTAGATGATTAGTGGGTCTCAAATCTTTGACCTGACTTGACATGACTAGTTCCGTTGCCCATTCTTTAAGCTCTTCTTATGATTGCGATGGTGGTGGTGTGTGGATTAATGAATGTCATGTGTTTGACCTGACCTCATGTTTTGTAGGGTCACTCTGTGTACATAGGCCTCTTAATTCAGTTGCCTCCAAAAATGTCTTGAATAAAGACAAAAGCTAAGGTGCTCCATTGGTTCCCCTTTTCCTGTGTGATTTTATCAAGATGTTATAGCACATTACTTAATATTTTATATTATCAATGATAAAACATACACCAGAAGTGGCTGATCATACGAGAATATATAATATAATAAATGTTGGAGTGTGTGTGTTGGAGGTGTGTAACGCTGTATTGATATAAATAGCTATGGCCCTTTACTTGAAATTTATAAAATACATTAATGCAAATGAATGAATTAGAAATTATTAGATTTATAAATTGCAAGAAGTTGGATGGTCCATCATTATTATTATTTTCTCATCAATATTGAGTCTGTACGTACAGTATAGTATATTAAAAAAGTTCCCTGAAAATCTCTTGATTTTATACTGTATTACTCATTATTGAGTCATCCATCATGCCACATTTTGACTTGTGTTTCATGAACTACGTATGTACGTAGTGGTGGGGGGGTTGCTGTCGGGTATCTCTTATCATATGGACAGGACTGATTCACATCAGCTTTCAGTTGCCATTTAGGGATTTTTCCAAAGCAATTATCCATCAATATTTGGGATGAAATGAGTGGGTATTAGAGATTATTGTATTGATTTTGTGTACATTAAAGTCTTAACTGACAATGATTGTAGATTAACCTAAAAAAAACTGTAAGTAGCTTTTATTTAATGTTATGTATTGCATGTGCAGTAGAAGTGACCATGCAGTCACACATGCAGATGTGCTGGGGGTGTGTGAGATGTGCTGGGGGTGTGTGTGCTAGAGGGTGTGTACATAAGAATGGGGGAAACTGCAGCGGGCCTATTGGCCCATACTGGGCAGTCCCGTTTACACCCAACCCCTATTGCTCATATAAGCATCCAACCTCTGTTTGAAGCTATTCAGGGTATTCGAGTTAATGATGATATTTGGTAACTTGTTCCATTCATCCACTACTCTGTTTCCAAACCAGTGTTTACCTATTTCACGCCTAAATCTAAATTTGTCTAATTTAAAACCATTGTTACGAGTTCGCTCCTGGTTGGATAGTTTGAGTACCTTTGTAATGTCCCCTTTGTTTAGCCCTGACTTCCACTTATACACCTCTATCAGGTCACCCCTTGCTCTACGTCTCTTGAGGGAGTGCAAATTAAGATGCTTTAACCTGTCTCTATACTCAAGGTTCCTAATGCCTGGGATTAGTCTTGTCATTCTCCTCTGAATTCTTTCCAATGATTCTATATCCATCCTGTAATACGGTGACCAGAACTGAACTGCGTAATCCAGGTGTGGTCTCACAAGCGCAAGATACAGTTTTAGGATGACCTCGCTAGTCTTGTAACTAAAACTCTTTTGTATGAACCCAAGTACTTTATTAGCCTTGTTACGAGCAAAAACACATTGTTTACTTGGCTTAAGGTTCCTACTTATCATTACTCCTAAATCTCTCTCGCAATCGGATTGCTCTATGGCATCGTTGTTCATCTGGTATCTGGTTTCCCTGTTTACATCTCCTATACTGAGTACTTTACATTTGTCCACGTTGAATTTCATCTGCCCTTTTTCAGACCATTCGAAAAATTTGTTTAGATCTTCCTGTAGTTTTGCGGAGTCCTCGTCAGATTTAATAACACGTCCTATTTTAGTGTCATCAACAAATTTACTTATATTGCTGTCTATGCCGATATCTATGTCGTTTATGCATATAATAAATAATAATGGTCCAAGTACTGAGCCTTGGGGAACTCCACTTGTGACGTTGCTCCAATGGGACTTAGTGCCGTTAATGCTCACTCGCTGTTTCCTGTCCTGTAACCATGCCCTAATCCATTTAAGGATGTTACCTTTGATGCCATGTGCTTCTACCTTTCTAATTTGTCTTTTCGTGGGGGACTCTGTCGAAGGCTTTGCTAAAGTCGAGATATACCACATCATAATTGTGCCCCTCGTCCACCGATTCGAAAACATGAAAAGAATGTTAATAGATTAGTTAGACAAGAACGTCCGCTTGTGAAGCCATGCTGGGAATCATTGATCAATCGGTGCTTCTCCAGGTGATTTCGTATAGAGTTTGAAATGATTGCTTCCAGTAATTTGCCTACTCTTGATGTTAGACTGATTGGGCAGTAGTCAGAGGATAGTGATCTATCCCCCTTCTTGAAAATTGGTATTACATTCGCTATCCTCCAGGATTCTGGTACTACACCTGTTTTTAAGGACATGTTAAACAACTTTGCTAAGGGCATACTAAGCTCTTCCATACATTCCTTTAATACTCTGGCAAATATCTCATCGGGACCAGGTGACTTATTAGGCTTTAGTTTGTCTATTTGCTTACTAACATCGTTACTAGTCACTACTATCTCACTTAATTTGTTTTCTTCTCTATCTCTGAATAGAGTCGGTGCCTCGGGTATCATGTTTAAATTTTTAGTGGTGAAAACTGTTGAAAAATATTCATTAAAATTATTGCTTATTTCTCCATCGTTATCAGTGAGCTCGCCGGTATCTGACCGTATTGGTCCAATCTTTTCTCGTGTTTTAGTTTGATACATTTGGTAGAATCCTTTGGGGTTTGTCTTTGCCTCCCTTGCTATCCTTACCTCATTTTTCCTCTTGGCTTTCCTTATCTCGGTTGTAACCCTACTCGCCAATATCTTATAATAATCCTGGAGGTAAATTTCGCCACGCTTTATCCTTCTACCTATAGCCTTCCTTTGGCCAATGATGTTCTTTAAATAATTATTTATCCATTTAGGGTCATTGTTGTCTGATCTGAGTTTTTTGTATGGTATGTTCTGCCTTTGGGCATTAAGTAACTCATTATTTAAATTGTCGTGGAACTCGGCAATCTCAGATCTCGTTATCAGGTTGGAGTCATCTGTCAGGTTCATGGCCAAGCGCGACACCCCCTCTCTCAGCTGCCTCTTTAAACTGTCAAAGTTTGCCCTTCTGAAATCTGGTACTTCAGTGGAATTTTCCTTACGTCTGCCCTGAAAATCTAACTGGAATCTAATTTCTTTGTGATCGCTGTTTGCAAGTTCGTTCCCTACCTCGACATTGCGAATGAGGTTTTCTCTGTTCGGCAGAACTAAATCGAGTATATTATTACCCCGTGTGGGTTCGGTTATATGTTGACTTAGGAAACAGTCCTGGATCGTCTCGAGAAAATCCTCTGATTCTGAGTTACCCGTAAGGTCAGTCCAATCTATTTGGCCAAGGTTAAAGCCGCCTACTATACAGACTTTGTTGTGTATGGAAGCCCTGCGCATTTCATCCGAGATAAGTTGCTCATTGACTCTACAGTGACCCCTCATTTAACGAACTCAATCCGTTCCAGAAGGTCGTTCATTAACCGAAACCATTGTTTCAATGGGTTTTTGGGTAATTGGTTCCAGCTCACAGAAAATTGCCTAAATTCAACAAAAATGGTAAGTTCACTTACTTTGAAGTGTGTACAGTATGTAGAAGGCTCCTGGATGATGATGATGATGGGAATTAGAATGGGGGTGGAGGAGAAGGAAGAAGAGAAGGCATTGGGGGTGGAAGAGAAGTCTCCCCATGGCACCATTTCACCCATAAAATTTTAGTTGTCTTGGTGTATTTCAAGATTATTTTCTTTAAATCAACACTGCACTGCATTATATATTGTCAATATGTAAAATATATTTCAAAATGACCAATAATTTGCTTGGAAACACAGAAAAAAAGCATTTACTTGAAGAGAGTCTCAAGCAAGATGTTCCCTCCAGTGAAAACAGAGAGAGACTAACGCCTGTTTGCTGTGTTAAGAGGCTGGATGCCGCGCATTAAACTAGTCACTTTACCTTCAATTATGTTCATTAATTGTTAAAATGACTAAAAAATTTAATATTAAACTTTTAAAATTATTGAATAGTATAAACTTCTTGATATTTACTAAAATAGTAAGGAATTTAAGCCCTAGAACCGATTAATGTATTGGCGGACTGATACTAAAGCTGGTTGCCCGGTCAGTGCACGCGAAAACATGTTAAGGTCGTTAAGTAAGAAATTCGTTAACGGAATTTTTGTTCGTTAGCTGAATTGAAGATCCTTATGGAAGGCAGTTCGTTAACCGAGGCGTTCGTTAAACGAGGGGTCACTGTATCAAGATTGGGAGGTCTATATATTACTCCTGTGATTAATTTTTCCCTACCGTCGCTTAATTCTATCCAAATTGTTTCTGTATTCTGCTCAGTTTTTATTTTCTTATTTATTTCACACTTCAGATTATCCCTAACATAGATTGCTACTCCGCCTCCTTTCCTGGACGGCCTATCAGTATGGAACAATTTGTATTCCGCAATTTGGTATTCGACTGGCAACTCACGTGAGTCTAGGCTGATCTATGTTTCAGTGAATGCTATTATATCGATTTTTTCGGTACATACCAAGGCCCTAATATCATCCATTTTGTTTCTCATACTTCTACTGTTCGCGTAGTAGGCATTTAAGTTAGTCGTGTTCTGAGTCCTCCCTTTACTGCCTTTAGTTTTAAACTCCGTTTAATTTAGTTTTGTCATCATTCCTAACACTATTTCCCTGTAATCTTTTACTTTGTTTACCCGCTCCCACTGCAGTTTCCCCCACCCCCGTGCCCATATGTTCCCCTAGCAGTTTAAAGACTTCGATATCCTTTGAACTGCCCCCTCTAGAGACCCAGCCAGGATTGCCACCCCATCTCGAGAAAGGTGTACCCCATCCCTAGCATAAAGGTCCCTTCTGCCGTAGAAGTTGTCCCAGTTGTCAATGAATGGGACAGCTATTGATTTGCAATATCCGTCAAGACGGTCGTTGACACCAACTGCCCTTGACAACCATTCACTGTGTAGGTGGTGGTGTTAGAGGGTGTGTAGGTGGTGGTGTTAGGGTGTGTGTGTGTTAGAGGGTGTGTAGGTGGTGGTGTTAGGGTGTGTGTGTGTTAGAGGGTGTGTAGGTGGTGGTGTTAGGGTGTGTGTGTGTTAGAGGGTGTGTAGGTGGTGGTGTTAGGGTGTGTGTGTGTGTTAGAGGGTGTGTAGGTGGTGGTGTTAGGGTGTGTGTGTGTGTTAGAGGGTGTGTAGGTGGTGGTGTTAGGGTGTGTGTGTGTTAGAGGGTGTGTAGGTGGTGGTGTTAGGGTGTGTGTGTGTTAGAGGGTGTGTAGGTGGTGGTGTTAGGGTGTGTGTGTTAGAGGGTGTGTAGGTGGTGGTGTTAGGGTGTGTGTGTGTGTTAGAGGGTGTGTAGGTGGTGGTGTTAGGGTGTGTGTGTGTGTTAGAGGGTGTGTAGGTGGTGGTGGTGTTAGGGTGTGTAGGTGGTGGTGTTAGGGTGTGTAGGTGGTGGTGTTAGGGTGTGTGTGTGTTAGAGGGTGTGTAGGTGGTGGTGTTAGGGTGTGTGTGTGTTAGAGGGTGTGTAGGTGGTGGTGTTAGGGTGTGTGTGTGTTAGAGGGTGTGTAGGTGGTGGTGTTAGGGTGTGTGTGTGTTAGAGGGTGTGTAGGTGGTGGTGTTAGGGTGTGTGTGGTTAGAGGGTGTGTAGGTGGTGGTGTTAGGGTGTGTGTGTGTTAGAGGGTGTGTAGGTGGTGGGTGTTAGGGTGTGTGTGTGTTAGAGGGTGTGTAGGTGGTGGTGTTAGGGTGTGTGTGTGTTAGAGGGTGTGTAGGTGGTGGTGTTAGAGGGTGTGTAGGTGGTGGTGTTTGGGTGTGTGGTGGGTGTGTAGGGTGTGTAGGTGGTGGTGTTAGGGTGTGTGGTGTGGTGTTAGAGGGTGTGTAGGTGGTGGTGTTAGGGTGTGTGTGAGTGTTAGAGGGTGTGTAGGTGGTGGTGTTAGGGTGTGTGTGTGTTAGAGGGTGTGTAGGTGGTGGTGTTAGGGTGTGTGTGTGTTAGAGGGTGTGTAGGTGGTGGTGTTAGGGTGTGTGTGTGTTAGAGGGTGTGTAGGTGGTGGTGTTAGGGTGTGTGTGTGTTAGAGGGTGTGTAGGTGGTGGTGTTAGGGTGTGTGTGTGTTAGAGGGTGTGTAGGTGGTGGTGTTAGGGTGTGTGTGTGTGTTAGAGGGTGTGTAGGTGGTGGTGTTAGGGTGTGTGTGTGTTAGAGGGTGTGTAGGTGGTGGTGTTAGGGTGTGTGTGTTAGAGGGTGTGTAGGTGGTGGTGTTAGGGTGTGTGTGGTGTTAGAGGGTGTGTAGGTGGTGGTGTTAGGGTGTGTGTGTTAGAGGGTGTGTAGGTGGTGGTGTTAGGGTGTGTGTGTGTGTTAGAGGGTGTGTAGGTGGTGGTGTTAGGGTGTGTGTGTGTTAGAGGGTGTGTAGGTGGTGGTGTTAGGGTGTGTGTGTTAGAGGGTGTGTAGGTGGTGGTGTTAGGGTGTGTGTGTGTTAGAGGGTGTGTAGGTGGTGGTGTTAGGGTGTGTGTGTGTGTAGAGGGTGTGTAGGTGGTGGTGTTAGGGTGTGTGTGTGTGTTAGAGGGTGTGTAGGTGGTGGTGTTAGGGTGTGTGTGGTGTGTTAGAGGGTGTGTAGGTGGTGGTGTTAGGGTGTGTGTGTGTGTGTTAGAGGGTGTGTAGGTGGTGGTGTTAGGGTGTGTGTGTGTGTTAGAGGGTGTGTAGGTGGTGGTGTTAGGGTGTGTGTGTGTGTGTTAGAGGGTGTGTAGGTGGTGGTGTTAGGGGGTGTGTGTGTGTTAGAGGGTGTGTAGGTGGTGGTGTTAGGGTGTGTGTGTGTGTTAGAGGGTGTGTAGGTGGTGGTGTTAGGGTGTGTGTGTGTGTGTTAGAGGGTGTGTAGGTGGTGGTGTTAGGGTGTGTGTGTGTGTTAGAGGGTGTGTAGGTGGTGGTGTTAGGGTGTGTGTGTTAGAGGGTGTGTAGGTGGTGGTGTTAGGGTGTGTGTGTGTTAGAGGGTGTGTAGGTGGTGGTGTTAGGGTGTGTGTGTTAGAGGGTGTGTAGGTGGTGGTGTTAGGGTGTGTGTGTGTGTTAGAGGGTGTGTAGGTGGTGGTGTTAGGGTGTGTGTGTGTGTTAGAGGGTGTGTAGGTGGTGGTGTTAGGGTGTGTGTGTGTGTTAGAGGGTGTGTAGGTGGTGGTGTTAGGGTGTGTGTGTGTTAGAGGGTGTGTAGGTGGTGGTGTTAGGGTGTGTGTGTGTTAGAGGGTGTGTAGGTGGTGGTGTTAGGGTGTGTGTGTGTTAGAGGGTGTGTAGGTGGTGGTGTTAGGGTGTGTGTGTGTGTTAGAGGGTGTGTAGGTGGTGGTGTTAGTGTGTGTGTGTTAGAGGGTGTGTTGGTGTGTGTGTTAGAGGGTGTGTAGGTGGTGGTGTTAGGGTGTGTGTGTTAGAGGGTGTGTAGGTGGTGGTGTTAGGGTGTGTGTGTGTGTTAGAGGGTGTGTAGGTGGTGGTGTTAGGGTGTGTGTGTGTTAGAGGGTGTGTAGGTGGTGGTGTTAGGGTGTGTGTGTGTGTTAGAGGGTGTGTAGGTGGTGGTGTTAGGGTGTGTGTGTTAGAGGGTGTGTAGGTGGTGGTGTTAGGGTGTGTGTGTGTTAGAGGGTGTGTAGGTGGTGGTGTTAGGGTGTGTGTGTTAGAGGGTGTGTAGGTGGTGGTGTTAGGGTGTGTGGTGGTGTGTTAGAGGGTGTGTAGGTGGTGGTGTTAGGGTGTGTGTGTGTGTTAGAGGGTGTGTAGGTGGTGGTGGTGTTAGGGTGTGTGTGTGTTAGAGGGTGTGTAGGTGGTGGTGTTAGGGTGTGTGTGTGTGTTAGAGGGTGTGTAGGTGGTGGTGTTAGGGTGTGTGTGTTAGAGGGTGTGTAGGTGGTGGTGTTAGGGGTGTGTGTGTGTTAGAGGGTGTGTAGGTGGTGGTGTTAGGGTGTGTGTGTGTTAGAGGGTGTGTAGGTGGTGGTGTTAGGGTGTGTGTGTGTGTGTGTAGAGGGTGTGTAGGTGGTGGTGTTAGGGTGTGTGTGTTAGAGGGTGTGTAGGTGGTGGTGTTAGGTGTGTGTGTGTGTTAGAGGGTGTGTAGGTGGTGGTGTTAGGGTGTGTGTGTGTTAGAGGGTGTGTAGGTGGTGGTGTTAGGGTGTGTGTGTGTTAGAGGGTGTGTAGGTGGTGGTGTTAGGGTGTGTGTGTTAGAGGGTGTGTAGGTGGTGGTGTTAGGGTGTGTGTGTGTTAGAGGGTGTGTAGGTGGTGGTGTTAGGGTGTGTGTGTGTTAGAGGGTGTGTAGGTGGTGGTGTTAGGGTGTGTGTGTGTTAGAGGGTGTGTAGGTGGTGGTGTTAGGGTGTGTTGGTGTTAGAGGGTGTGTAGGTGTGTGTGTTAGAGGGTGTGTAGGTGTGTGTGTTAGAGGGTGTGTAGGTGTGTGTGTTAGAGGGTGTGTAGGTGGTGGTGTTAGGGTGTGTGTGTGTTAGAGGGTGTGTAGGTGTGTGTTAGAGGGTGTGTAGGTGGTGGTGTTAGGGTGTGTGTGTGTGTTAGAGGGTGTGTAGGTGGTGGTGTTAGGGTGTGTGTGTGTTAGAGGGTGTGTAGGTGGTGGTGTTAGGGTGTGTGTGTGTTAGAGGGTGTGTAGGTGGTGGTGTTAGGGTGTGTGTGTGTATGTTAGAGGGTGTGTAGGTGGTGGTGTTAGGGTGTGTGTGTTAGAGGGTGTGTAGGTGGTGGTGTTAGGGTGTGTGTGTGTTAGAGGGTGTGTAGGTGGTGGTGTTAGGGTGTGTGTGTGTTAGAGGGTGTGTAGGTGGTGGTGTTAGGGTGTGTGTGTGTTAGAGGGTGTGTAGGTGGTGGTGTTAGGGTGTGTGTGTGTTAGAGGGTGTGTAGGTGGTGGTGTTAGGGTGTGTGTGTTAGAGGGTGTGTAGGTGGTGGTGTTAGGGTGTGTGTAGGTGGTGGTGTTAGGGTGTGTGTGTGTTAGAGGGTGTGTAGGTGGTGGTGTTAGGGTGTGTGTGTGTGTTAGAGGGTGTGTAGGTGGTGGTGTTAGGGTGTGTGTGTTAGAGGGTGTGTAGGTGGTGGTGTTAGGGTGTGTGTGTGTTAGAGGGTGTGTAGGTGGTGGTGTTAGGGTGTGTGTGTTAGAGGGTGTGTAGGTGGTGGTGTTAGGGTGTGTGTGTGTTAGAGGGTGTGTAGGTGGTGGTGTTAGGGTGTGTGTGTGTTAGAGGGTGTGTAGGTGGTGGTGTTAGGGTGTGTGTGTTAGAGGGTGTGTAGGTGGTGGTGTTAGGGTGTGTATGTGTTAGAGGGTGTGTAGGTGGTGGTGTTAGGGTGTGTATGTGTTAGAGGGTGTGTAGGTGGTGGTGTTAGGGTGTGTATGTGTTAGAGGGTGTGTAGGTGGTGGTGTTAGGGTGTGTATGTGTTAGAGGGTGTGTAGGTGGTGGTGTTAGGGTGTGTGTGTGTTAGAGGGTGTGTAGGTGTGTGTGTTAGAGGGTGTGTAGGTGGTGGTGTTAGGGTGTGTGTGTGTTAGAGGGTGTGTAGGTGTGTGTTAGAGGGTGTGTAGGTGGTGGTGTTAGGGTGTGAGTGTGTGTTAGAGGGTGTGTAGGTGGTGGTGTTAGGGTGTGTGTGTGTTAGAGGGTGTGTAGGTGGTGGTGTTAGGGTGTGTGTGTGTTAGAGGGTGTGTAGGTGGTGGTGTTAGGGTGTGTGTGTGTTAGAGGGTGTGTAGGTGGTGGTGTTAGGGTGTGTGTGTGTTAGAGGGTGTGTAGGTGGTGGTGTTGTGTTGATGGAAACATAAGAAAATAAGGAGTCTGCAATAGGCCAGTTGGCCTGTGCATGACAGCTCTTGTTGAGTGTAACTACCACTCTATCATCCATGAATCTATCTAGCCTCCTTTTAAGACTTTCCAGCATTCCAGCACTTACTTCAAAGTTGCCAAGCTTGTTCCACTCGTCCACCACCCTATTTGTGAACCAGTTCCTTCATATCTCCCTCCTAAATCTAAACTTATCCAACTTAAATTTGTTACTACGAGTCCTATCCTGCTCTGATATTATAAGAACTTTATCTATATCTCCCTTATTGATTCCTTTCACCCACTTAAATACTTCTATCATATCTCCCAACACTCTTCACCTTTCTAGGGAATGCAAGTTTAGTTTCTTTAACCTATCATGATATGGAAGGCTTCTAAGTCCTGGAATCATTTTCGTCATTCTTCGCTGCACCGACTCCAGTGAATTGATATCCATTCTATAATAAGGACACCAGAACTGAACAGCATAATCGAGGTGCGGCCTGATTAGCGCAAGATATAGCTGCAATGTGACTTCTGCACTCTTATTATTTACACTTCTAGATATAAATCCTTATACTGTACTCTGTTTGCCTTATTTAGAACATTCACGCACTATTTTCTAGGCCGTAGGTCCGGGATTACAAGTACCCCAAAGCCTCTTTCACAAGTCTACTTCTCTAGGTTGATGTTGTTAAGGCTGTATACATTGACAGTATTTGTTCTTCCAATATAAAGTACGCTGCATTTGCTGGTGTTGAATTTCATTTGCCATTTTTCTGACGACTCCTGCAGTTTATTTAAGTCCTTCTGTAATGCATTTGCATCCTGCCCTGCATTAATTTGCTGCCCTATTTTGGTGTCATCCGCAATCTTGATTATGTCACTGCTGATCCCAGTATCTAGATCGTTTATGTAGATTATGAACAAGAGTGTTCCCATATACTGTAGTGTTTCTCACTCTTGATCTTTTTTTTATTTTTGTATTTGGTTCTTTATTATTATTATTATTATTATTATTATTATTATTGTTATTATTATAATTATTGTTGTTGTTGTTGTTGTTGTTGTTGCTGCATTTTCGCCCCCTAGGCCCTGATGTGGGTCAGTGACTTGTGCCTGGGTGGGCTAATCCCCGTAAAAAAAAAAAAAAAATTCATTGTCCAGCAGCCAAATGGCAATAGTTTAGTATTTTTATCGAATGATATTATTTTTATTTATTCCTTGCATATATAGTGGTCCCTTGGTTAACGAATGCCTCGGTTAACGAATTACCTTCCTTAAGAATCTTCAGTTCGGTTAACGAAAAAAAATTCGATTAACGAAATCCTTACTAAAATCACGTTTTGTTGTGAGCATCAGCTGATGGCCCAGTCTGCCAATTTAGTAATCTGTTCTATGTTTACATTAGTTTCCAGTGAAGTAAATATGAAGAAAGCTTAGCTCTTAAATATTTTGCATTTTTTATATTAAAATTATTAGTCATTTTAACATTTATGTAACATTTTGATAATATTTGCAGTACAGTACAGGGAACTAGTTAGTTGTGCAACCATCAGATGCGTGGTTCGCTCACAAAATGTCAGTTGAGCATCAATTTTGTTGGTGTCTTGAATATTTTTGCATTTTCATTGAAATTATTGGTCATTCTGAACTTTAGTTAACATACAGTATTGATAATATATAGTGCAGTGCAGTGTTCATTTAAAGAAAATAATCTTGAATTACACCGAGTGAACTTACAATTTTATTGGTGAAATGAGGCATCAAGTATGGGTCCCCTGAAAGGTGATTTCTTCTCCACCCCTCACTTCCTTCTCTTCTCTCTTCTCCTCCACCCCCACTTCTAATTCCCATCATCATCAACCAGGAGCCTTCTACATACACACCTCAATGTAAGTGTACTTTACTGCATTTTTTTTTTTACTCTGTATGTATGGATTCGGTTAAAAAAAATTTTCGGTTAACAAACGACCTTCTGGAACGAATTGTGTTCATTAACCGAGGGACCACTGTATTGGTAAATTTTATTTCTCCTCAGAGTTGGTAACTGGAGGGACTACAGTTTCAGAGATGGTAATTCTGTTGATAGTGCCAGCTGTTGTGGTGGTGGTGGTCACAGACTCACAGCCAGGACTCTGTATTGTTGTCTTGTTATAAATTAGTTGGATTATACCAAATATTTCTCAAAAGCTACGGTCAAATTATAGGTTGATTTAGCAATGAGTAAAAAGGAATAGGGTTCCATCCTTCATTATTCTTTGTTGTTGTGATGCAGGCTGGGCTGGCAGGAACATGTGGTCCCAGCCGCATCGGTCCACAACAATAACAACGACCCACAAGAAACAGTGCCAACATATTTTTTTGAATGTTTAAATAAATTTTTTTCCATGATTCGTGTCATTATTCGGACGTTTTGTTAATCAGTTGTCCGGTACTGGGGGTGTTTACTGTACAGTATATATTGGTGGTATTATTATTATTATTATTATTATTATAATCACTGGTATTTCTTTGCATGGTCAGACAGGAATTGGAAATGCAAAAAGAAAGAAGTGTAACCAGCAGAAGGAGGCTGGCCTGAAAACCAATTCTCCAACAAGCAGTAACAATGGGGCTTCTAAAAGTCAATCTGCTTCACCAGACTGGAACCTTAACTCCTTAGCATTTGATGACTTTGATGAGGAATTGTGTCAAGGGCTGGAAGAAGTTGGGCAGGAACTGGATCGATTTGCAGAGGAAGTGTCAGAAGACAGCACCTGTGAGGACGAGATATTGTGTCCGACAGAACAGAAAGAAAACTACCCGTCTAATATTTCTTTCAAGGGTAAAAAGCCACTGAAGAATGAAGAAGCTTTTAAACTTGCATGTGACCAAAACAGGTAAGATCTGAGTAAAATTTTACACATATTTATAGACAAGATATAACAGAAGTCAAGATATTTTGTCTTTGAGAATACTGTCTGTGTCTATAATGAAGTGAATGGTTTCACCTTACTATCACAGTAAGAATTAATAATTTAGTTTGTTCAGCCTTAATGGATTCTTGACAGTTTTTAATACATGAGGATTACATATTCCCTTCGCCTTGCTCCACCTTCCTTCCTCAGTAAAAGTAACATTTTGTTTCAGTTATGCAGATTGAAACCTGAAGTCCATTGATTCAGGTTGCAAAGGTTTAAAAGTGTTGTTTGTATTATACAGTAATATCTCCATTAGCCGGAATCCCTCAAATCTGGAACTCTCCGATAGCCGGAATTTAAATTTTCTCGGAATTTTCCAGAAAATTCCGGCATTCGGAACGATTTTCCAAGGGGCACATTTTGCGGAAAATTCCGAGAAAATTTTCCCGATACCTGGAAAAATCCGGGGATGGGGAAGTTTTTTCCTGGTTTGAGAGATGAAAATCAGGCGCTTTTCCTGGAATTTCCAAGAAAATTTTTCAGTAACCCGGAAAATTCCGGGGATGAGGGATATTTTTCCGGGTTCAAGATATGATGTAATGGGCATATTCTGGAAATTCCGAGAACATTTTTCCGTTGCCCGAAAAATTCCAGGGATGGGGGATTTTTTCCGGCTTTGAGAGAGTCGTCTTGTTACCCCGGAAACCTCTCATTCCCGGAAGTGCTCTGCACCAATTGTTCCAACTAATGGGGATATCAATGTACTGTAGCCCAAATATGATTTCAGATAATTTCACTTGGAATTTGTAAGGGCGTCTTGTTTTAGTAAATATAACTTGGAAATCTTAAAGAGGAACTTCATCTCAGAAGTCACTGGCAATCGTTAAATGTTTACTAATCAATACAGTAAACCCTTGCTATTTGTTGGGGTTAGGTTCCAAGGAATGGCACAAATTGGAAAAACTGCAATTAGCCTACCTTAGTGCACTACTGTATACCTATCCTGTGTATGAGAAACCACCAATGCTACTTACCTTTGTATGTGGAAGTTTGGAGCTTGATGAAATCTAGTTACTGAAGCATAGGGAGATCATCAGGATCACTGTTGGAAGATGGTGATGCAGTGGTGGTTGGTGGAGTGGCGGCAGCAGCTGACTGAGCAGGCGAGGGAGATGAATCAGCTGCTGACTGAGTAGGTGAGGGAGATGAATCAGCTGCTGACTGAGCAGGTGAGGGAGATGAATCAGCTGCTGACTGAGCAGGTGAGGGAGATGAATCAGCTGCTGACTGAGCAGGTGAGGGAGATGAATCAGCTGCTGACTGAGCAGGTGAGGGAGATGAATCAGCTGCTGACTGAGCAGGTGAGGGAGATGAATCAGCTGGTTCTTTCTTGATAAACATTGTGATTGGTAGGTGTTTCCTCTTGGCTTTGAGGTCTTTCAACATTTCCTGGTAGGGGAACCAATACCTGGTTGATTTCTCAGACAATCTTAATTATAGCACTGACACTAGGCAGTCTTTTAGGGGCCATTTCACACAGAAACTTCCCAGCCTGCTTACTCAGAAACATAAAGTAACATCACTTGTGGATAATAATGATAATAATAATAATAATAATAATAATAATAATAATAGCTGGTCTTTCGCTTCTCAAAAGTGCCAGTTCTTTTAAAGAATCCACAAGCGCTTGAAACATTACAAAGTCAAAGACTTGAGAATAAAAAGAAATACTGCGCTACAGTAAAGGAACACTTTATATTTCTTTTGGTTATTGTAGTACTCATTACAGAATAATTTTATGAGGAACAAAAAATAGAATACTGTACATTGTTATTGTCACCAAAAAAAAAGAAGTCTCTGGAATTCTGCCCTGGTTCACCACGCCTTCCTTGTTGGCCATACATTACTGTACTGTTTTTCTTATGTGTACAGTATGGTATATTACTTCTTACTAATTATTTCATGTGCATTTATAATTACAGTACAGTACCTCTTATAGACATTAGTACATTATTTACAGTTCCACAACTTTTGTAATGTTTTAGAATGTAATACTGCTGAAAGCCCTGTTGCAACCATCAGCATTGAGACGTCTGTAGCAAGACGTAGGGTATCACTCACTGATGGGAGTTCGTCCATTCACACAGTTGGCAGCTTCTCCAAACATTACCATATAGTGATTCATGATTTTCGTTGGTACCCCCATTATTTGTTGTTCAAATATATATATGTGCGCGTGTGTGCGTGGGCTGGTGAAATCAGGGCCGGATTTACCTACTTGTGGGCCCCAGGCCAAACTTGTCAGTGGGCCCCAAAATTTATAGAAATGTTTGCATGTTTCAATATATATATATATATATATATATATATATATATATATATATATACACACACACACACACACACACACACACTGAACCCTCACTTTACGCGGTCAATTGAACCCACAGAGGCCCGCGTAAAGTGAACAACATAGCAAATTGGATTAAATGAAATAGAGACCGGCTGACCCCCAAACTCCACTTTTTCGGACACAATACCTATGTTCTAGTAAAAATAACATCTTAATTTTATGATGGTACATGCACACAATTAATACTTAAGAGAAATAGAGAAATACAGTCGCCAAGTTAATGTCCATTCAAATAATGGACTCAACTCCCCCCCTCTTCTCACACTCCTGGCTCTTCCCTCTCTGAAAAATGTATGGGGGAAAACCACTAGATTTTAAGGTATAGTAATAAATAATACCTCAAACTAAAGTTAGGATAATATAATTGACATTGCTGGATTCCTTGTAAGACCAGGAATATTTTGAATATAAATGTTATATATTTTGCACAAAAGATAACATATTTACTCAGAGTAAACAAAATACTTAAAGTAGATCTAAAATTTGTATGTCTAATGCAAAATCTATGATGTTTATATTCAAAATGATCATCAAATTGTAAGAATTCCAGCAATGTAAATTATATTCTGGCCGGGTAATTTGTATGAATTTTATGAGCTAAAACAAATATCTTCAATAAATAAACAAAATATACTTACCGAAATACTATCTGTCAATCAAAATACCCCACCTCCGCCCCTCTTCCCACCTGCTCCCTGGGTCCCTCCCTCCCTCCCTCCCTACCCCTCACCCCCACCTTCCCTCCCTACCAGAGAAATGATTGGGTTATAACAGTATATTTACATTTTTAGTAATAAATAATACCTCAGACTAAAGTTAGGATAATATAATTGACATTGCTGGATTCCTTGCAAGACCAGGAATATTTTGAATATACACTTCATATATTTTGCACAAAAGATAACTTATTTACTCTGAGTAAACAAAATACTTGCATTAGATCTAAAATTTGTATGTCTAATGCAAAATCTATTATGCTTATACAGGTAGTCGTCGACTTACGACCTATGCGACTTACGTCTGTTCGACTTTACGACCGGCGGTACGACAGTTTTGGCCCCAGCCCCAGTGTAAATAATAAACCAATTGTACTGTAGTATGCAGTGATTTACTTAAACCTGACGACCGTAACAATAATGAACAAAGAAAATGTTGATAAAATATGACTTAAAGATGATTATATTATCATTACACATTACAGTATAATATACGTAAGGTAATTATAACATAGGCCGACTTACGACCAGATCAACTTACGACCGGTCGGCCGTAACCAATCTAGGTCGTAAGTCGACGACTACCTGTATTCAAAATGATCATCAAATTGTAAGAATTCCAGCAATGTAAATTATATTCTGGCCGGATAATTTGTATGAATTTTATGAGCTAAATGAAAAAATTATACTTCACCCGCGTACATGAGTAGATGCACCGCGTAAAGTGGGAATTCCGGTTCTGGCAGGGTACGGCGTAAATGTAGAAACGCGTAAAGTGAAACCGCGTAAAGCGAGGGTTCACTGTATATATATATATTGTACAGTGGTCCCTCGGTTAACGAGCACAATCCGTTCCAGCAGGCTGCTCGTTAACCGAAACCATTGTTTCAATGGGTTTTTGGGTAATTGGTTCCAGCTCACCGAAAACTGCCTAAATTCAACAAAAATGTTAGAAATTGACACTTACTTTGAAGTGTGTATGTAGAAGGCTCCTGGATGATGATGCTGATGTGAATTTGAAGTGGGAGGTGGAGGAGGAGAAGGGAGAAGAGGAGGAGAAGGGAGAAGAGAAGGAAGTGGAGTTGGAGGAGAAGCATTTTACTGCTTCTTGGAAAGTGAGTCACCTTCCATGAAAATGTCAGGAACCTCTGGACTGACAGATTCTCCACCATGAACATCCTTTCTCCTTCTTGAAGTGGAAGGCTGAGGGCTAGCATCTTGTTCCCTCTGCCTTTTACTGAAGAAAGTGTCAATTGTGGTATGTGGGGCATCTCTCCTCCTCACCATTAACTTATGTTTAAAGAAGGAGACCATTGTGTCCTCAACATGACACAAAGTTAGTTCAGATTTTTCCACATCTGGGTGCTTTGAAGCCAGTTTCCTGAACTTCTCCCAGTAGTAAATAACATCTTTCAACTCTGAAGTTGACATATGGTCATCACTTTCATTTTCCTCCTTGCCATTGTCAACCTCTAACATCTCATCCAGTTGCTTCAAGTCTTCAGGAGTAAGTTCCTCCTCACGAGACATCACAAGCTATTCGACATCATCCTCCTCCACTTCAAGGCCCAATGACTGACCAATAGACACAATCTCCTCGTTCAACTCTGTTTCTTCCTCAAATCCCTGAAAATCATGGACTACTGATGGCCACAGTGCTTTGCATGAAGAATTGAGGGATCTAGTGGAGACTTCTTGCCATGATGACGCAATCAATTTTACAGCCTCCAGGATGTTGAATTGTGTCTTCCAGAACTGTGCCATTGTTAGTTCAGGATCAGTGGAAGTTGTCTGATGACACCTCCTGAACATTTTCTTCATGTACAACTTCTTGAAGTTGCTGTATCACATTCTGGTCTATTGGCTGTATGATTG
Organism: Homarus gammarus; assembly: GCA_958450375.1. NCBI lineage: Eukaryota > Metazoa > Arthropoda > Malacostraca > Decapoda > Nephropidae > Homarus > Homarus gammarus. The sequence goes on along the minus strand of CAUDMG010002955.1, from coordinate 1,148,952 downwards.
ATGTAGTGTTGGGAGGCAAAAACAACACTTTCACAAAGTCAAATTGATACTCCAAAGTTCTGGCAAGTTCAGGGTCATGCCCAGGGGCATTATCCATGAGGAGAAGAGCCTTTAAAGGGAGTTTATTGGTGGTTAGCTAGCTCTTGACAGAAGGGCAAAACACATCAACAGCCCATTCATTACAGAGCTGTCTTGTCACCCATGCCTTACGGTTGGACTTCCAATAAACTCCAAGTTTTCCTCTTTCCACTTTTTGTTGTTTGAACACCCTGGGGTTCTCAGAGTGGTAGACAAGCATAGGCTTCGGTCGGAAATCCCCTGAAGCATTGGCACTAAGCAATAGAGTGAGACGGTCTTTCATGGGTTTATGCCCAAGTAAAGAGGCTTCATCTCTGGTGATGAATGTTCTTTTGGGCATCTTTTTCCAAAACAGCCCAGTTTTGTGCACATTGAACACTTGCTGTGGAAGATAATTTTCTTCTTCCATCAGTTCTTTAAACTCCACTAACAACTTTGCTGCCCCTTCCTTATCAGCACTAGCAGCCTCACCATGCCCAATAACACTGAAAATACCACTTCTTTTCTTAAATTTTTCGAACCAGTCTTTGCTGGCCTTAAAATCTTCAAATTCTGTTCCTGAAGAACCAGGTTGATCTGTCTTTAAATGTTCGTATATCTCCTTGGCTCTTTCACAAATAAATTCAGTAGAAACTGAATCACCTTTCATCTGTTTTTCCCTAATCCAGAGGAGAAGTAACCTCGCAGTTTCTGCAATTAGGGATCCACTTTTAAACGCTCTTGCAGATTTGTCTCTCACTTTCATTTTAAATTTTTCTTTCTGTGCAAGAATTGTCGACACAGTTGATGTCCACATGCCATATTCTTTGCATAGCATATTTGTTCTAATGCCTTCTTCATGTTTTTTATAATTTCCTGCTTAGTTTTGATTGAAATTGCTTTTCTTGATCTCTTAGGCCCCATGCTGGATTCAAACAATCTCAACACATGATATTTTAAGTTTAAACTTGCTGTAAATAAAGAATATTTTCTTTAGAATAACACTGCACTGCACTAATGACCAATAATTTGCTTGGAAACACAGAACAAAAGCATTTAGTTGAAGAGTCTCAAGCAAGATGTTACCTCCACTGAAAAGACAGAGACTAATGCTTGTTTGGTGTGTTGCCAGGCTGGATGGCACGCATAAAACTAGTTTCATTACCTTCAATTATGTTCAATAATTGTTAAAATGACTGAAAAATTTAATGTTAAACTTTTAAAATTATCCCACTTTCCACTGTAATACGTACGTCATTTCAGCAAAATTATTACATTTCCATATTCTCAGAAATAAAATACAGTAGTAGTTTTGCTGAAACGTAATGTATTTCAATGGAAATTAGGATAAACTGCACGAAAACAAAAGACTTTACCTAACCTTCCGAAGTTCAAGATTTGTTACTCGTTTTTTTAATAGTTTTCGGTTAAAATACTCTTATATTAGTGATATTCTATTCATACTGTGCTTGATATAATACATTCACGGAAATGTAATATTTTTGCAACTACAATGCTGATGTCAACACAAGCGTGGTTACAGCGAGACTGACTGACTGAGGGAGCGCGGGAATGCAGGGTGGCGTGGCGGGCGATGTGTGTGTGTGTGTGTGTGTGTGTGTGTGTGTGGTGTGGTGTGGCGGGCAGTGTGTGGTGTCGCGCGCAATTTTAGTGTATATTCCTCCGGCGGCAATCCGCGTATTTGCAAATCCGTGTATGTTAAACCCGAGTTTCCAATGGCCAAATGTCATCAAATATTTTATAATATCATAATACAGGTTGACAACCCTTTATCCGAAGTTCCAAAAACCGAAAAGCTCTGAAAACCGAAAGTTTTTTTGTGGAGCAATTTTTTTTTTTGTATTAGCCCACCCGGGCACAGATCACTGACCCACATCGGGGCCTGGGGGGTGAAAATGTAATAATAATAGTAATAATAATTATAATAATAATAATAATGATAATGATAATACGGTATTAATAATAATTATTCATAGTAAATAAAATTTTTAATAAAAATAATAATAATAACAATACTGTAATAATAAAATAAAATACAGTTGTACCCCACTTAACGCGGTCAATAGAACCCAGAGGGTCCCGCGTTAAGTGAACAACAGAACATATGGGATTAATTCCAATAGAAACCAGCCCGACCCCCAAACTCCACTTTTTGATGACACATAACTATGTTATAGTAAAAATTTTATCTTAACTTTATGATGGTATGAAAAAACAAGTAATATAGAAGAGGTTAGGTTAGGAAAAATAAAGGTTAACATAGGAAAAATAAAGGTTAGGTTAGAGAAACTAAAAGTTAGGTGGAACACTTACGGTAGTAGAAGAGATGGGTCGGCGTACGGGGATGGAGGCTGGTTCCGAGGCAGAGGGCAGATTACTGGCCCTCAGGTGAATCACCATTACTAGGTGAATCACCATCACTGTCACTTACAGTTGTCAGGGCTTCCCTGACAAATCCCTCAAAGTCAACTTCACTGTCACTATCACTGGCTTGGGCTGGCTGTGGTGGGTTGCGGGCGAAGAACTCGGTTATGCTTTTTTGACGGCTGGCGTTTATGTTGTCTTGGTACACCGTGATGTACGGCTCCATAGCCTGCACCAGCCGGGTATGGAAGACTTCATAGCAGTCATCGTCATTGTCGCGGGAAAGGACGGACTTCATTTTCTCCGCAAACTCTATGGCACACTTAATATCACTATGACTTAAACTGTGTTCTTCGGAGAATGACGCACCTTCTTCCTCCTCTTCACTGACGTGTTCTTCTTCCAACATCTCGTCGGCAGTCACTTCAGGATCTCTGATCACCTCCAGGATGTCTTCGTTGGTGGTCTCGGAGAAGCCTTCAGCTGTAATATTGAGCGCAGCTTCTCTGGCAAGGTCCACTGCTACTACAACAGTCTGAGCCTCACCAGTCACCGGTTCACTCCTCCTCTCACCTGGTATGCCATGCAACACATGTCTCCATGCGTGACGAATCGTAGCAATAGTCAGCAGATCCCATGCCTCCACCAAGAAGTCTACAGCTTGTTTAACGTTAAACTTCTTCCAAAATTGTTTGACGAGAAGTTCTTGAGTCACCACCTCTTGTTCCTTGTCCTCGTCGCTTTTGCTCTCGCTGTCGGTGTCACCCAGCATACGCAATTCATCCTTGGTGTTGGTAGAGTCGTTCAGGAGCTTGAACTTCTTTGCAGAGTACGCAGCTTTCACATTGCAAATCAACTCCTGGTCCATGGGCTGGATTAATGACGTAGTGTTGGGAGGAAGGAAGACCACTTTTACGTTGGGGTGATGATCCATAAGTAGGGGCGAGTGTCCAGGTGCGTTGTCAAGGAGCAACAAAATATTGAATGAAACATTCTGTTGCTCGCAGAATTTCTTCACGTCAGGAACAAAACAGTTGTCAAACCAGAAGAGGGACAGAGAAGAGGACATCCACGCCTTACGTGCGGTTAGCCAGTGGACATTAAGCTTGTTCATGTCCATATTCTTGTAGGCGTGCGGCTTGCGGGCTGTGTGAATCACCGATAACTTTGGTTTACAGGTACCGGAGGCATTGGTTGTAAACAGGACGGTGATGCGTTCCTTTTGCATCTTCCGGCCCCGAATCTTGCTGGCATTCTTTACAACAAAGGTCTTGGACGGTAGCTTTTTCCAGAAAAGGCCAGATTCGTCCATGTTAAACACCTGGTCGTCACTGTATTGTCCTTCCTCCATAATCTCACGTAAGAACGGAGGAAAATCTCTAGCCGCCACACGGTCAGCACTCGCTTCCTCACCACCAATGTTGATGTTGGTGATCTTGTTCCTCTTCTTAAACCTATGCAGCCAACCAGAGGAAGCATTGAAGGGTTTGGCCTCTGCAATTCCCAGCTTATGTGACACTGCTGCGTATAGCTCACGTGCGTGCTCCTGCACTGAGTGCGTGTCCACCGCCATGTTGCGTCGCGCCTGACGAATCAAATAGTTCACCAGCAAATTTTCCACTTTTGCCAGCACCCTGTTCTGGCAATACCTGATCGATGAAGCACCTGCAGACTTTGTGATTTTCATGTGCTCTTTGATCTTGGCTGCATCCTTCTTGATCGTGCGAATCGTAGATTCGTTGACGCCATGCTTGCGCGCGAGATCAATTTGCCATGTTCCTTTCTCCAAATCTTAAACAATTTGGTACTTCACCTCGTAGCTTAAGGAACGTCGTGTCTTCTTTGGCTTAGTGCCGCTGGGTCCAGGTAAGGAAAGGTCTCTCTCTGGTGGCGGTGGTGGTCCGGCGGAAGCCATTTTATGGAACAATGGATGCGCGTTTACATGGTGTGGCCTTGAGGGATGAAACTGCCACGGCTAGGTCAAGCGTCGTCTTTCCTCCCTCCCTCCCTCCCCCGGGTGGGCACGTCATAATACTTTAAGCCAATTACAGCAAGCAGCAGAGGGGGGTAGGGATGTATGGCCAATCACAGTCCGATACGTCATATGACGTCAGTGATAACGCAACAAAGACACACACTGCGCAACCTTACCGCGCGGCTTGCCCAAGCGGAGGGAGGAGGAGGAGGGAGAGGCGAGCACAGGCAAGCAGGCTGGCGCGTGGGGCAAATCTAAAAATAGCGTCTCGAGCCGGACACTCACCGCGTATATGTGGAAAAAATCCGTGTTAAGTGAAAGTTCGCTTCTGGCGAGGCACCGCGTATATGAAAAAACGCGTTAAGTGAAACCGCGTTAGGCAGGGTACAACTGTACATACATACATACATACATACATACATACATTCATACATATGTATATTTTATGAAAATCCACAATGAAAACGTGGATAAGATAAATCTTGATAAAATCACACGGGAAAATGGAAACAACGGAGTACCTTTGCTTTCGTCTTTATTCAAGATATCTTCAAAGAAATGTTTTGTCTTTTGTGTTCTTTTTGTTGTCTCTGTGTAGACAGGCTCAGCAAAAGCCCTAGCCTGATCTTCTATTTCATCAAACTGACCCTGTCTCATTTCTGAGACGAAGGAGATCAAACTCTCATACAGTTTCACAACTGACAGAAGTGATAAGTTGGTAGCATTAAACCTTGTTAAGATTTTATACCATATTACAGTAAGAAGTGCTGTTTCAAATGCTTCCATTTGTCTTATGAGGCCTTCACCTTCAAGCTTTGTAGCCACAGTTTGTCTACTGTCAGAACATATGTTCTCCAGTGCTGACTTTATCTCAAGGTAATGTAAAAACACTGCTTTAACAGCATCAGCCCTCGCACTCCAGCGAGTTTCTGAAAGGGATTTCACTACAATCCCTTCAGCAGGTAGTGCAGCTTTCAAGTGTTCCCATCTATATGTGGAGGCTGAGAAGAAGTTGTATAAGGCTTGCAAAAATCTGGAATATAAAACAGACCCAAGGCAACTGCTGGCAGCTGATGTTCCTACAAGGTTCAAGGAGTGAACTGCACAAGGGACATAATATGCCAGGGGATTCATAGCCTTTATTCTGGCCTGGAGACCAGTGTAAATGCCTGACATATTGACAGCATTGTCATAACTCTGCCCTCTCATGTCACTCAAATCAAGACCGACATCTTTAATTAGCTGTACAACAGTTGAGGCGATGCTCTCTGCACCATGGTCATGTATGTCTATGAACTTTAGAAATCGCTCAACAGGTTTGCCATCAGGTTTGACATAACGAACCATGAATGTAAGTTGGTCAGTCTGACTAACATCCGGTGTGGAATCTACACTAACTGAATAATATTTGGCTGTTTCACTTCACTTATGATAATTGAGTGAATTTCTTCAGCCATCAGATTGACCATTTCCTCACAAATCTTTTTTGAGAGATATGAAGTCTTTCCACTACCTACAGCACCATGCTTCTCCAGATGCTGTGCAAGAAAAGGGTCAAATTTTGCCAGGAGTTACAGTACTCCAAGGTAATTCCCATTGTTGCTAGAGCCTATTCTTTCATCACTACCTCTGAGAGGAAGACCTCGTGATTTTAAAAATTTTAGTGTTTCAACTATGCGCAATAGAACTTCTTTCCGGTATTTTCTGTCCAATTCTACTTGCAAAGCCAAAGTGGAATCAATTTGCCTTGCTGTAATTGCCCTCACCCCCCCAAGTAGTAACTGAGATTTTATGCTCTTTGCTACTTTCATGTTCAGCAACTCTACCCTGGCAGTTTTTCCAGTCGCTAAACCCACAAGTAAACAATGAGACTTGCTTGCTGAATAGCTTGCATGGAACACAAAATACATCTCCAGTTTTTGGAGAATACACAAGCCATTCCCTTTTAACTTTTTCATCATTTGACATTTGACGTGTAAACAAGGATTTGGGCACATATCGAACTCTTTCCTTTTCACCCACATTTTCACTTCTTGCAGATCTTGAGAAGTCACCTTGTTCACAATTTAGATCAAGAGGATGGTTTAGTAAATACTCAATCAGTTTATCATCAATTGTCAGCCAGTCAGCTGGATCACTTGATACACACAGATCAACACTGACACCTTGGTCCACAGAATGTTTCTTATAAGTCAACTGAGATGAATCGGATGAAGCTTCAGTCACAGGCGGAACTTCCATTGCTGCAGGTGCTGATTTACTTAATCTCTGTGACTGTGACTCAGCTGACCTCGCTTCGTCATCTGAATCATGAAAGTGAACATCTACTGTGTCATCCCCTGGGAGTTTACTGTCACTGGTTCTTGGCTCTGAATCTCCTTTTGGTTTAAAAAAAATGTTGTCAGCTTTGGAACTGATTGCAGTTGTGCACCTTTGGCTGCTTTTAACTTTCTCTTTTGTGAGCCACTCATATATTTTTTCAGGGACGACATATTTATCTCATGAGAATCCCCAAGAATAATCTGTAAGCAAAAATATAGTGTAAGTCTATAAGAGATACCAATATCACAAAAACACACGTAATATAACACTGAAGTCCATTTAATGCAACATGTAAAATATCATTAGTAAATAATGAGTGCCGCTACACAATATAAAACATCACTGAGCTGAGGCTGAGAAGATACTGACTGGCTGAGCTGTCAGCAAACCAACGGTAACCCTGACACGTACTGAAGGTGAAATGATCCTGTCCTTCACACGTCAAGGCGCTGAAGGTTTCTTGAACTTTACTCTCTCTCTCTTTCTCTCTCTCCGCAGTACAGGTTGTACCTCTCTAGTCTGGCAACCTCGGGACCTGACCGGTGCCGGATCATGGAAATTGCCGGACAACGGAAATTCACCCTTTTCCTGGTTAGATAGTGACTTGTGCTTATGCTTGGAAGCACTAGCACCACAAATCTGCATCATGGTCTCTTTGAAGACATATTGAAGGGTTAAATGTCGTATAGTAGCTTCTCAAATTTCACGAGTTTTTAATTCTTAACGTATTTATTGGAACACAAAAAAATAAATAAATACAAATTTTGACGGCGGAAATTTGAATTTTGACAGGTTTGAACGGCCCGCCAACGTGCAGACGACGTGCATAATCGTGTAAACAGCGTCATTTCTCTTATGTACAAAAGATTCATTATTGTTTATTACTGAATGTCTTTTTTATTGAATTATTGTTTGTGTGCAAAATGAGCAATACAATTCATTAATAATACGTAGAATATTAAAACTCACGAGGAAATGACACAGCATTGTTTTCGTTGATTACATAACCAGTGACTGGCTGGTTCTACATATAAAACTGAAGAAAATAAGACCTTGGCTGTAGCTCTAGTAAAATTAATATGGTTGTTTTAAGTAATGTTATTTAATGTTAATAAATGGAACAATAGAAGTAGCTAATGATAATGGTAAAGAAAAAAGAGAGATCGCATATGTAAGTGCGCACACGTGAAAACATATCGTTATTACTTTACTAAGAATATGAAAGCAACACCTATTTACTGTTCATATATATTTTAATTAATGTTTCTGAATTTGTTTTTATTGAATTAATGTATGTGTGTGCAAAATTAACAATACAATTTATTAATAATACGTGGAATATTAGAGGAGACGAGACCGCTGCCGGCATTGTTTATATTAAAGCTTACGATACCAGTGACTGATTGGTTCTACTTATAAAACTGAAGAAAATAAGACCCTGATTTTAGCTGTAGTAAAATTAATGTAAAAAAATTATTATGGTTGCTTGAAGTACCTGTAATGTTATTTAATGCTAATAAATGGAACAATATAAGTAGCTAACCATTAATGGTAAAAAAAAAAAGTGAGACTGCGCGTATGTAAGTGCGCACATGTGAAAACATATCGTTATTACTCAACATAAGAATATGAAAGCAACACTTATTTACTGCTCATATATATTGAAGGGTTAAATGTTGTACTCTGTATAGACAAGCAGAGAGAGAGAGAGAGAGCAGCCGAACTGCCGGATGTAAACAAACCTTAATTTCCCGCGGCTTTTTTTTTTTTTTTTTATGGGGATTAGCCCACCCAGGCATAGGTCACTGACCCACATTGGGGCCTGAGGGGCAAAAATTTAATACTCCTGTAATAATAATAATTCAGATAAGTAAAAAAAAAAGAAAAAAAGAAAAAGCTGCCTATCTACCTATTGGACAAACTAAAATCGTTCCGGACCACAGAATGCCGGAATAGAGTGGTACAACCTGTATATATGTATGTATAGATAGATAGATCGATGGTGGGACACGGACATTTAAAAAATGTATATATATTTTTTTTTATTATCTTATTTTATCTTATTTTCTTCATTTTACTATAGGGCCTAGTCCGTGGCCCACCTGAGAACCACCCCATGGCCCACCTGTAGGCCATGGCCCACCAGTTGAAGACTACTGCGGGCCTATAATTATTGTTCAGGGGCCCCATACTCCGGGCCCTATACTTATTGTACAGGGGCCCTTATGGTTGTGAATATGTTATATAATGAAATACTCGGTGTACACTTGAAACAAGGTTATACGCTGGCACTCTGCGCGACAAATTAGTTTCAGTGGTCCCCCAGATACCGGTGGGCCCTAGGCCAATGGCCTACTTGGCCTATTGGTAAATCCGGCCCTGGGTGAAATGCATCTAGCGTGGTAGCATTATGTTAGTGTTAAGGTGCAAGCACTGCTTTCTCCCTCTTGCTTTCAGTTGCTGTCGCTGGCTAGCTCTCGTGGCGATCAGGGAAGCAACTTCCCCTGCCAGTACACAGCCTCTTCACCATCAAGACTCCTGCTGTGCCTCCTCGTGGCAACACACGGTAACTGGGTGCCTTGTAGGCCCAGGCTAGATCAGCAGGGGATCTTGGAGTAGCAGTGGGCCCCTAGAGGGACAACGTATAGGTCCATTGGCATGTGGACACGTCCTGGCGCTTACCAACCACTGCCCCGCTGCCTTGCGGATTAACCTTGGCAGGTATAGGCTACGGGAGTAAACCCTGAATGAAAAATCTGCGGTGGAGCCCTGCATCAGGCAGACACACTTACAGAGCTCCAACAAGACCCCAGCGGCGACCACCATGGAAACCCAACGACTACACCAGCGGACGAAGGCAATGCCTGATTGACAGGCTTCTAAGACGAAATCCAACAAACTGGGTTATTGGCAGTCCATTACAACTCTCCCTCTCCCCTGTCATTGCAACACTTGCACGACCGGATCAGGAAAAGGGAGAGCCAAGATGCGTGATTGCAGCCTGCACTCCTGCCTCACCACACAAATCAACTGACGTGCAGCCATACCTCTCATCATCAAAACACCTCGACCCCCAAAAGTCCAATGGTGACGGATGAGTGGCGACGGGGACAGGTAGAGATGACTGCCGGGAGTCTCTAGTCACATCTCTGCACATGGGCGGCACAGATAAGATGGTCGTTTATGCACTGGGATCTAGGCAGCAGTACAATCCGGTCCTGTCTCTGAGACTGAGCAGCCCTTTAGGGAAGCCACTCTGTTCACCCCACATGGGGAGGGGGTTAGAAAAGGTGCCCTAAACATAGCCTGCCTAAAAACCCAACCTGACTGGGCAACTGCACCCATTAAGGTCATCTTTTTGCAGTTGAAAACAGAACCAAAATCACAGATCCAAGCAAAAACAAACCATACAACCTCTTATGGTCGCTGCATTGAATGCCAGGACCCTTCTGGATACTGGCACAAGTGCGAGTCCTGAGAGAAGAACTGTCCTTGTGGCAAAAGAGCTGGCTAGGTATAACATCAACATAGCAGTCATCAGTGAGTCCCGGCTCCCAGGTGAGGGCCAACTCACAGAATAGGAGGCTGGTTACACCTTCTGGAAGGGTAAGCCTGCTGCGGAGAGAAACCGCATTTATGGATGGCTTTGCCATCCGCCAACGCATTCTACACAGACTAACTGGAATGCCTATTGGGATCAACGCGCGCCTCCTGACACTCAGAGTCCCACTGAATCACTCACGTCATGCCTTCTTACTTAGTGCATTTGCCCCAACATTGGATGCAGAGGATGACATCAAGGAGGCCTTTTACTCCGACCTTGACAGAGTGCTAATCCACAATCCAAACACTGGCATCTCATTGTCAGAGAAAGAGATTGCTGAGATGTCCTCATCACCTGTGCCATGCGTGGCTCAGACCACTGTGACACTGATCATCGACTTCTCACATCCAAGCTCTCACTCAGGTCGCCCCAAAACGGTGAAGGCAGCAAGCCTCCTAAAGAGGTTTTAATACTAAGCGTCTGGAGGATCCAGCGGTAGCACATGCTTTCAGAGAGCAGCTTGAACATGGGCTTATAAACAACCCAACAGCAAATAATGTGAATCCCAGTGCCGAATATGATGCTGTTCTCCTCGACTTACAACATATCCGACTTACGACAACCCAGACATATGACCGCCTTGGTCGTATAAAATATTTTTCACATTATGTATTTTAGAGTCCCGAAACGTTTGGTTGCTATGTGACCCCGTACGATAGCGTGGGCTGGGCCGCCTCGTGGTGTACAGCATCCACGCCATAACCCGCTCAGTTTGGTGTTTGGCCGTCGTCGTTGTTAGTGATCGCGCTGTGTACTGACAAAATGTTTGTTTCTAATTCCCTTTAAAATGGCTGGCAAGCGTAAAAGTGAGAGTTCTCGTGGTGCTGAAAAGAAAAAAGAGACAGTCAATTTCTTTTGAGATGAAATTTAAAAAAATAATGCAATATGAAAATGGAAAAATGGTAGCAATCATTTTACCCGACCTTGGCTTCTCTCACTAGATGATATAAAAAATTTTGAAGGACAAGGAACGAATTCGTGAGGTAGTGAAAGGATCAGCACCTATGAAGGGAATAATAATAATGAAAAAAAGACAAGGTTCTCTTCATGAGATGGAAAAATTACTTGTGTTGTGGATGGAAGATCAGCTGCAAAAGTGTGTACCCTTAAGCCTTCTAACAATACAGGCTGAGACAAGAAGCCTTTTCGAAAGCCTGAAGGAGCAGGCAGGAGATGAGTGTGACCAAAACTTCACAGCAAGTCATGGGTGGTTCCAAAGGTTTAAGAAACGTTACAGTTTGCACAGTGTAAAGGTGAGTGGAGAGGCAGCAAGAGCTGATGTGGGTGCTGCCGAAGCTTTTAAGGAGGAGCTAAATCGTGATTGTGGTGGTTCTAGAGAAGTGATTGTGGTGGTGCTGGAGAAGTGATTATTGTGGTGTTGGGGTAAGGATTGTGGTGGTGTTGTGGTAAGGATTGTGGTGGTGCTGGGGAAGTGATTGTGGTGGTGGTGCAGGAGAAGTGATTGTGGTGGTGGTGATGCTGGAGAAGTGATTGTGGTGGTGGTGGTGCAAGAGAAGTGATTATGGTGAATGTGGTGGTGCTAGAGAAGTGATTGTGGTGATGTTGGTGCTGGAGAAGTGATTGTGGTGGTGGTGGTGCAGGAGAAGTGATTGTGGTGGTGGTGCAGGAGAAGTGATTGTGGTGGTGGTGCAGGAGAAGTGATTGTGGTGGTGGTGCAGAAGTGATTGTGGTGGTGGTGCAGAAGTGATTGTGGTGGTGCTGGAGAAGTGATTGTGGTGGTGCAGGAGAAGTGATTGTGGTGGTGGTGGTGCAGGGGAAGTGATTGTGGTGGTGCTGGAGAAGTGATTGTGGTGGTGCTGGTGCTGGAGAAGTGATTGTGGTGGTGGTGGTGCTGGAGAAGTGATTGTGGTGGTGGTGGTGGTGCTGGAGAAGTGATTGTGGTGGTGGTGCTGGAGAAGTGGTTGGGGTGGTGGTGGTGCAGGAGAAGTGATTGTGGTGGTGGTGGTGCTGGAGAAGTGATTGTGGTGGTGGTGCTGGTGCTGGAGAAGTGATTGTGGTGGTGGTGGTGCTGGAGAAGTGATTGTGGTGGTGGTGCTGGAGAAGTGATTGTGGTGGTGGTGGTGCAGAAGTGATTGTGGTGGTGGTGGTGCTGGAGAAGTGATTGTGGTGGTGGTGGTGGTGGTGGAGAAGTGATTATAGTGGTGGTGGTGCTGGAGAAGTGATTGTGGTGGTGGTGCTGGAGAAGTGATTGTGGTGGTGGTGGTGGTGCTGGAGAAGTGATTGTGGTGGTGGTGCTGGAGAAGTGATTGTGGTGGTGGTGGAGAAGTGATTGTGGTGGTGGTGGTGCTGGAGAAGTGATTGTGGTGGTGGTGGTGCTTGAGAAGTGTTTGTGGTGGTGGTGGTGCTGGAGAAGTGATTGTGGTGGTGCTGGAGAAGTGATTGTGGTGGTGGTGGTGCTGGAGAAGTGATTGTGGTGGTGGTGGTGGTGCAGGAGAAGTGATTGTGGTGGTGGTGGTGCTGGAGAAGTGATTGTGGTGGTGGTGCAGGAGAAGTGATTGTGGTGGTGGTGCTGGAGAAGTGATTGTGGTGGTGGTGGTGCAGGAGAAGTGATTGTGGTGGTGCTGGAGAAGTGATTGTGGTGGTGGTGCTGGAGAAGTGATTGTGGTGGTGGTGGTGCTGGAGAAGTGATTGTGGTGGTGGTGCTGGAGAAGTGATTGTGGTGGTGGTGCAGGAGAAGTGATTGTGGTGGTGGTGCAGGAGAAGTGATTGTGGTGGTGGTGGTGCAGGAGAAGTGATTGTGGTGGTGGTGGTGCTTGAGAAGTGATTGTGGTGGTGGTGGTGCTTGAGAAGTGATTGTGGTGGTGGTGCTGGAGAAGTGATTGTGGTGGTGCTGGAGAAGTGATTGTGGTGGTGCTGGAGAAGTGATTGTGGTGGTGGTGGTGCTGGAGAAGTGATTGTGGTGGTGGTGGTGCAGGAGAAGTGATTGTGGTGGTGGTGGTGGAGAAGTGGTGGTGCAGAAGTGATTGTGGTGGTGGTGCAGGAGAAGTGATTGTGGTGGTGGTGCTGGAGAAGTGATTGGTGCTGGGGAAGTGATTGTGGTGGTGGTGCTGGAGAAGTGATTGTGGTGGTGGTGCTGGAGAAGTGATTGTGGTGGTGGTGGTGCTGGAGAAGTGATTGTGGTGGTGGTGCTGGCGAAGTGATTGTGGTGGTGCTGGCGAAGTGATTGTGGTGGTGGTGCTGGGGAAGTGATTGTGGTGGTGGTGCTGGAGAAGTGATTGTGGTGGTGCTAGGGAAGTGATTGTGGTGGTGGTGCTAGGGAAGTGATTGTGGTGGTGGTGCTGGCAAAGTGATTGTGGTGGTGGTGCTGGAGAAGTGATTGTGGTGGTGGTGCTGGCAAAGTGATTGTGGTGGTGCTGGCGAAGTGATTGTGGTGGTGGTGCTGGGGAAGTGATTGTGGTGGTGGTGCTGGAGAAGTGATTGTGGTGGTGCTAGAGAAGTGATTGTGGTGGTGGTGCTAGGGAAGTGATTGTGGTGGTGGTGCTGGCAAAGTGATTGTGGTGGTGGTGCTGGAGAAGTGAATTGTGGTGGTGGTGCTGGAGAAGTGATTGTGGTGGTGGTGCTAGGGAAGTGATTGTGGTGGTGGTGCTGGCAAAGTGATTGTGGTGGTGCTAGAGAAGTGATTGTGGTGGTGTTGGGGAAAGGATTGTGGTGGTGGTGCTGGAAAAGTGATTGTGGTGGTGGTGGTGCTGGAAAAGTGATTGTGGTGGTGGTGGTGCTAGAGAAGTGATTGTGGTGGTGCTGGAGAAGTGATTGTGGTGGTGCTAGAGAAGTGATTGTGGTGGTGTTGGGGAAAGGATTGTGGTGGTGGTGCTGGAAAAGTGATTGTGGTGGTGGTGGTGCTGGAAAAGTGATTGTGGTGGTGGTGGTGCTAGAGAAGTGATTGTGGTGGTGGTGGTGGTGCTGGAGAAGTGTTTGTGGTGGTGGTGGTGCTTGAGAAGTGATTGTGGTGGTGGTGGTGCTAGAGAAGTGATTGTGGTGGTGGTGGTGGTGCTGGAGAAGTGTTTGTGGTGGTGGTGGTGCTTGAGAAGTGATTGTGGTGGTGGTGGTGCTGGAGAAGTGATTGTGTTGGTGGTTCTGGAAAAGTGATTGTGGTGGTGGTGGTGGTGCTGGGGAAGTGATTGTGGTGGTGCTAGAGAAGTGATTGTGGTGGTGGTGGTGCTGGGGAAGTGATTGTGGCGAAGATGACAAAGTAAAGTTAAATTTGACGGGCAGTGCGGCGTGGTGTGATGTTGGGGGTCATTGTCCCTCCTCACATAACTGTTTGGCCTTAATTATTAATGTGCCTTTCAACTGATTGGTGAATGTTGTGTCAGTTGTATTTGGACAAAAATATGCAGTACTCAAAATCAATTTCCTTCTTTATTCTATGAATGATGATGATGATGACTGAGCGTGGCTCGGTTATGTTGTTGTGAAGTGGGCTGGCCTGGCTGGATCACGTTGTCCACGCTGCACCGCTCCACAACAATAGCATACGACCCTCGTCTTTGGCAAGATAATTTTTGTATTTTTTAAATACTGTAATATTTTTCCAGGATTCATGTCATATGGGAGAAGTAACCAGTAATAGCTCATGAGCCTGGTACATATCATCACATGGTGCAATCATTCGGAAATTTTATTTGAATGCCTGGAACAGATATATTTCAAGGAATTTCTCTAAATGCTAAAATTTTATTTTCTGGGTAATGAAAAGTTCTGGGGAGTCGAAGATTCCAGCTAATGAGGAGATTACTGTATCTACCTGAAATTATGAGTTGAAAATTAACCATAACATAGCTCACAACTTGGCCTGGTAGCAAGAAAGCTGGAGGGATGTGGCTACAGTAATGGGTCTAACTTTGTAACAGTGCCACAAGTGATGCTAACAGATGCAAACAAAAAGAAAATTATCTGTAAATCTCCTTTGTAGATTTAAAGCAGGATATATTGTGAATGAGGTTCTGTTCTTCATGTAGCAACATAAAGTAAAAATCTTGGGGTAGGGTAGGCAAGCCCAGGAAAAAGGAGCTTACTGGTAAGGTTAGACTACCACAAGTATGTACCGGGTAGTTATCGTTCACTGTAAATTACCTATGGAAATGCGTGAATTTTAACCCCTCAAAAAAATTACGTGTATATAGTTCGACCCTGATTTTTGTATAAAAATTGGATTTTAAAAACTTGCACTATACTGTACTATAGTACTGTACAGTATGGTAATTCAGAGAGAAACTTTCACACTTAATGGAACGTTTTAAAGATTATTACATCTTTTATAAATAAGGATTAATGGTGTCAGTATTAGTCATGTAAAATGTCTTGAACTTATTTGGTGGCACAACAAATAAGGAACACTTTCAGTTCTGTACAGATTAATTGGTGAAATAGTTGTTTAAAGTGACTCAAATGGGTGAGGAAGTTGTTCATTGGGAAGCATTGTATAGTTGCTCAGTAGCTTAGATTCAGTACCTGCCATTAAACAATAAATATTGGATTAGGGTGCAGAGAGGAGCCTTTAGTGAATGTTATTTGTAGCAGGCCCCACACTTCTTTCACACAGTACTTCTATCCTCTTAGTTTGTAATGGAAGTTAACTCCTAAAGTTTAGACAGTTAGGTTAACAGTTTACTCCTTACAGCTGAACTGCGTTAGGATGTACATTATACAGTACAGTACTGATATTTGTATCTTTGATTTCCAGAAACAATACACAAGATGTGGACGGGGTAGAAACATCATCACAAGCAAGAGAATGCATTCAGGGGCAGCAAATTGAAATGAGAGAAGGTAGAAATTTTATACAATGTGGAAAGAATTTAAAGTGTCAAAGTGTTGCCTCAGTAGAATCTCAGAATAGAACTCTCATCCAGTCAAAAGAACAAGATTTGCACATTTTCTCTGATCCCAAAAAATTGAATATTCCTGGTGCCATTGTAGGACCTCCACCTACTGTGGGCCTAGATGAGTCAACTGTAATTGTATCCAAGTCTTCAGGAACCTTAGGTAACCAATCAGAACATAGGGATTGCTCTGCACTAGCCGATAATTCAGAGAGTGTTATTAGTTCTATTATTGACAGACAGACTGTTAACATAAATGACAACATTATGGACATTACAGTCTCTAGCTCAACAACAGTAGATCGTATAGAAACTGAAAAGTCAGAACATAAAAGTAGTTCATTATCCTCTGAACCTAACACTCAGGGGGAACATGACAAAAGAACAGAACAAATGAAGAACAGTGACACATCTATAGCACAGACAATATTGAATTCCATTTCTAAAAACGGCTATCACATCCAAGAAGAAGAGGGACAGTTGGACTCCTCACACAGTTCCTCTCTGTCTCTGGAGCAAATAAATAACACAGACCACCCCACCCAAAACATGTTTAAGAGTGACAGTGGAGGGGAAAAATTTGACAATGAAGTATGTGAACTGAATGCCCTGGAATTAAAAAAGATGCAGTTGGTGAAGAAAGTGAAGATGTTGGTAACTCAAAAAAATAATCTCAATTTGCAGAGAGATACTGTTATGAATAATTTCTCTGGTGACACTGCCAAACTTGCCCACATACTGAAGGAAAATTCTCACCTTTCAAACAGAATATCTAGTCATATTCTCAAGTTTAATGCCGAGATCAAATTTACCAATAAAAAAATTTGTGATTTGGAAAATAGCAGTTGGGAAAAACCATCTTTACTCAAAGACTCTTGTATGGATAAGAAAAAGACAAATGCATCTTCACATTCTGCATTACTTTCATCAAAACTGGAGACTGAACCAACAGTCAACTTATCAAATTATCATTCTCTACACAAGCATGAGACTAAAGATATTAGTAAAGATCAGGAATCACATGTCTCAATGCAGAAAAAGTCTACCAGTAAGGTCAAAGACAGTGAGATTCATACAAAACCTAATGAAATTTGCTCTCAGACAGATTCAAGGATGCCAGTAATGACACAGAAAAGGAAGGTTTTTCAGCAGGAAGAAGGTGATAATACAGAGATGTGTGATGAGAGCCTGAGGCAGACACAACATGCCTATAGTGCGAGGGACACTAGTACTGCAAGAAAGGACTCTTACCAGGAAAATATAAAAGCTACAAAAACAAAGGGTGCTACATCAGAGTCATCAAATACTCTCAAAAAGAATTTGTGCCCAGAAAATGATATATCTGTGGTACTCAAGAGTTACATGTCAGATACATCTAAGGATATGAACACATATTGGTGTAAGCCATGCAACGTGTTTTTTATAAATGTATATGGATACGTGAAACACCTGGAGTCATCAAGTCATCTAGAGAAACTAAAGGTAATTATAATAATTTAGTTTTTTGTATTATAATTTGTATGAAGGAGAATTAATATTCTATGGTTATGATTTGATATCATAATATAAGTTTGCACTTCAACCTACTGTAAATGTGTAACACTACTGTATGATTTTCATTTATGTGAAATTATGTTTTCAATAACTGCTGTGCCTGGTCACTGGAATGATATGTGGATTATGACTTACTGTCTTCACTCACTGGCTTCAGTTTTATGCCTTGGCATGGCAGTAAAGGAGTGCATTGGTCTACTGGATACAGTGCTCGCCTCCTATTCCAGGGATTGGTGGTTGGATTCCTGGTCACTCCCAGTTCACCCAGCTGTAAATGGGTGCCAAAGTTTACAACTTGGGAAAGTAAATCCTGTAGAGTACAGTACCAGCCATGCTGCCTGCCTCCTTGTGTACCAGAGGCTTAGTATACAGTGTGCTGTATCCACACTGTCCCTAATGGGCAGTCATGCCCTTGTCACTCAGTCCAAACTGATTTACTGTACAGTACTACCCAAATTTTCTCAAAGACTTTTAACCATGTGTAGTCTCACACACACACACAAAGTGCCTTTTGATGAGTACTGTAATGTTCTGCAATATCTGGTCACTTTTAGGTGAGAATGGAACATATGTTTTATCTTTTACTTATGTTATTGATTATTATTTTATGATCAACTTTTGTGTTTAGTTTTCTTTAGGTAGTTAACCTTTACATTCAATGTGCATGGTGGAGCTTGTGTATCCTATGAACACATGATTGAAGTTTATGAATTTAAAAAGGCTAAATTATATTATAAAACAGAATATCCTGTAATTTTTTAGTTTCTGTATACAATAAAGCTGAGTACAGCACAGTACAGTTTTGTACTGTATTTGATCAGTTCATCAATACAATACTGTATGTAAATTGTGATTTTTAGAAATTACTGGAAAATATTGGCCATGCCAAATGGAAATGAATATGAAACAAGTGGCTTAATTGGTCCGAATTCTTATACTTTGTGTTGCAATAGGATGATGACTGCATGTGGATGGAAAAGCTTCCAAACTACAAAATGGATCAACAACAGGAAGATATTAATGAGAACCAACACACATTAGGTATGTATTTTATAATATTTTCTTTAGTACCAGCCACTTCCTGCTGCCACAAAGTAGCCAGAATCGAAAACAGTACAGATTTCTTCACCTGTCAATTGTATACAACTCATAATTGTGATTTTCATTAAGTAGGTCCAAGTAAATTTGAAGGTGCGTATTAATTTGATTGTGAAATATTTGGTATTGATCAACCAGAAGAGACCATTTATGGCTTTTAAGGCAATTTGACAAATAGCCTGGGAGATTCCTCCTGGCAGAACTCCCCTTGCTAGAGCTCTTCTTGTTCGGGTGACTGTTTCCACTCTAGAGACATGGGCACTATCCGCTCAGGTCAAGATTAGCTTGACAGAGCTCAATCCTGATCCAATATTGGCTTCCAACTTCAGCAAGACATTAGATAAAACCAATCCAAAAAGTATCAAGACCCAGGGGTTTGATAAATAGAAAACAAGCAATAACCTAAGACATGTTCGTTTATCAGGTGGGTTGGGTTGCTCTATGTCCAGTGTTTCATATTCTTTTGGATGCCTGGGGTCTCCTTACTTTTTGGACTGGCTGTGCACTGGGTGAACTCTGGAGTTGGTTCTCTAAACTCTAGCAATAAAGACAGGTTTCAAAGTTCTTTTCAGGCATTTTACTGTCAACAGATGTTACCTGAGCTTTCTTTTTTTATTTCAGGATTAACAAGACTAAAGGATTTATTTTTTTATTTTTTGTACTTTTCCACTCTTTGACAATGTAACTTGTGCCCAGGGCAATTCATTCACCGTGGGGCCCCTTTGTATTCTTAATACAGTGGTCCCTCGGTTAACGAAGTTTCGGTTAACGAATTACCTTCCATAAGAATCTTTAATTCGGTTAATGAAAAAAAAATTGATTAACGAAATCCTTACGAAAATCACGTTTTGTTTTGAATATCAGCTGATAAGCTGAGGAGGCACTCAGCCAATTCAGTAATCTCTTCTATGTTTACATTCGTTTCCATTGGAGTAAATATCAAGAAAATTGTGCTCTTTAATATTTGTGCATTTTTTATACAGTATTAAAGTTATTGGTCATTCTAAAATTTAGCCATCCAAGCTGTCTACATAATGTTTTTCAGCTATTATTTTTGGCTCGATATTCATTTATTGAAACTCATTTACATGCACACACTGTCCTAAGGTCAAAGCTGAACTGTACAGTCACCCAAAAAGTCCTGTCACGAACCCCGAGATTCAGACTTGTGAATCCGAAACAGTAGACACTGATACATTATTCTGTCCATAAATGCTTCGGATTCAAGAGGATTCAAGAGTCTGACTCTCGTGGTTCGCGACAGGACTTTTTGGGTGACTGTACATGTAATCAGAATAATGTACAAATTGATTACTAAAATTTTTGTCTAGTGCAATGCAAATTAAATTTTCCCCTGTCACTTCTATTAAATTTCATAAGCAATAAACAAAAACTCTAATCTAAAGGACATAAATTAACAGTTAAATACTTCACGCCTCAGTGCCAACTGTCAAACATGTCACTGTCACCCCTCCCCACCACCTTCCCAAGAAAGGTTTGGGGGTTTTCAGAAGGCTTTAAGTTTTAATCATATATAATATCTAAAGTTAGGAGAATATAATTTGCATTGCTGGATTCCTTGCAAGACAGCGAATAATTTGAATAAACGTCATATATTTTGCTCAAGAGATAAAATTAATCACCTGTATCACATTACAGTAGTGATTTAAGAGCTTCTAGTATATATATATATATATATATATATATATATATATATATATATATATATATATATATATATATATATATATATATATATATATATATATATATATATATATATATATATATATATATATATACACAGTAAGTCCCCAAGTTACATACATAATGGGGACCAAAAGGTTGTACTTAACTCGAAATGTACGTAACTCGATAATTTCCGCGAGTTTCTTTGGAAAATCCTGTGCTGTTTTCCAATCAGCACTCGCCGCCTCACCAGTCACTCGAACATTATGCAGCTTATTTCGCACCTTGAATCGGTTAAACCACCCATTGCTAGCATTGAATGTCACAGTATCATCAGGGTGATCTTTCTTTAGGTCATTGAAAAGACTTAGGGCTTTCTCCTGAATCATACTGAGACACAGAGGCTTACGTTTTTGTGTGCAGTCCTCGATCCACAGCGCAAGATATTTTTCCATTTCTTCCAGAACCTTCCCTCTTCTTTTAGTTATAATCGTAGATTGCATTGGCACTGCAGATTTCACATATTCCTTGATCTTTTCTTTGCCCTTATCAATTGTATTAACAGTTGACCAACTCAGGTTAAATTTGCGGGCAACATTGGTCAACTTTTCACCACTTTCAAGCAGTTTTATTATGTCCATTTTTACCTCTAGTGAGATTGCTTGACGTTTCGTAGCACTCCCACTGGCTTCACCACTCTTACGCTTTACACCAGTCATTGCACACAGAGTAAAGTGTACAAAATAGGGCAGAAATTCACAGGAGAAGTACTGTATGCACAATGACCACACTTGTTGTTTTGGTGCGTCTAGCGTGTCGTCTGCATGGTCAGTGATAGTGGCGGCGCGGTGCGGCTGGCTCGCCCGCCAAATTTAAAAATTGCTCGCCCTTTTAAGACAATATTTTTGCAATTAAAGACTTCAGAAACGATGTACGTATCGGCCGTTTGTACGTAATTCGGATGTACGTAATTCGGGGACGAACTGTATATATATATATATATATATATATATATATATATATATATATATATACAGTTCGTCCCCGAATTACGAACATCCGAATTACGTACAAACGGCCGATACGTACCTCGTTTCTGAAGTCTTTAATATATATATATATATATATATATATATATATATACAGTGACCCCTCGTTTAACGAACGCCTCAGTTAACGAAATTTCGGTTAACGAACTGCCTTCCATAAGGATCTTCAATTCGGTTAACGAACAAAAATTCGGTTAACAAATTTCTTACGAACCGACCTCAACATGTTTTCGCTTGCACTGACCGGGCAACCAACTTTAGTATCAGTCCGCCAATACATTAATCGGTTCTAGGGCTTAAATTCCTTACTATTTTAGTAAATATCAAGAAGTATATACTATTCAATAATTTTAAAAGTTTAATATTAAATTTTTTAGTCATTTTAACAATTATTGAACATAATTGAAGGTAAAGTGACTAGTTTAATGCGCGGCATCCAGCCTCTTAACACAGCAAACAGGCGTTAGTCTCTCTCTGTTTTCACTGGAGGTAACATCTTGCTTGAGACTCTCTTCAACTAAACGCTTTTTTTCTGTGTTTCCAAGCTAATTATTGGTTATTTTGAAATATATTTTATATATTGACAATATATAATGCAGTGCAGTGTTGATTTAAAGAAAATAATCTTGAAATACACCAAGAGAACTAAAATTTTATGGGCGAAATGGTGCCATGGGGTGACTTTTCTTCCACCCCAATGCCTTCTCTTCTTCCTTCTCCTCCACCCCCATTCTAATTCCCATCATCATCATCATCATCCAGGAGCCTTCTACATACACACTATACTGCCAGATTCTGGGGTCACTAACTCAAAGGGGATAACTTAACTCTAATTTTAATTTCTAAGGGTCGCTGCCACCAGACCCCTCTGGACAGCATGTAGCTCGTTAGGTAGCGTGCAGAGTGGACTAGGCATTCGGTTAGGTTTTCCATTGACCAGATCGATAAGGGTAAAGAAGGGTGAAACCATAACATGTCTAAATTGATTTCTTCCTTATAAAACATACTGGTAAAAAACATATACATGACTTGGCCTTCCTCAGAAGAACAATGAAAATGCGGTTACCCAGATGGGCCCCAGACTCTTACATTGATGGCGTGTCATCCACCTACTTATTGCATAACAATCTGTGACCACCTTACCTCGGTCAATCCTTCTTACACTATCCCTTAACACATCAGACTGCTCCACCTGTATGGAATATAGCACCGTCGGTTATCATACATAGTAGCACCATCTCAACACACCTGTTACACTCCATACCTGAAGGTATGGGACTCCTTGTGACTTTTAGGTATACACAACAGGCACCTCGTTCGCACACCGCCCTCGGTGGGTAAAGACGAGGGCTTCACCTAGAGACATACCAGCACTATTTCTACGCCTGGTATTATAGGTCGCTCCAAGTGACGGCCGCAGAGTTTCTCACGGTCTCCTTATTTGTGACTATTCATTTGGAGTGGGGTGCTGGAAATCCACATGTTCACAGTGGATTGGCATAGCGGGGAGTAGTCACCACCTGTTGTGACGCTCAAAGGGATAATGGCGGCCGGGCGGCAAGGCACTCCGACCGCATGGAACCTGAGGTGACAGTAGAACGGAGAATACTGAGGGCATTGCCCCGCCGCTCCTCATCACGTAGGCCTACAGTTTCCAATCTTTAATTTTCACTTTTGTTTCTTATGGTTCTCACCTGAACACTTTTCGGTATATTGTCACTCATGCCTTATAAACACATATTTTAATCCTAAATTACACACTAAAGTAAGGTCTTGGTTTGCTAGTTCGTGGGTAAATTCATGGGGTTATAATATCAACGCGGCACACCCGAGGCGGGTACATGACGCGCCTTGAAACAAAGGCTGAATGTTCATGGCGGGGGTGTATCAACTTCACTTAAAACTGGAAATGGGGGATCCTCCTCTCACACATTGCACTATTTGAATACAGACATAAGATTCTCTGATCACTGTACCTGTCGTGGGTATATGTCACGTGAGGATACGAGGTGTATTAAGTCCATACCAACGCATACAAGATATTTCCTTTCAAGTATAGTTTCTGGGTCACTTTCAACATCTCTCAGAGTTCTGATACATTAATCCTTTTTCCAGATCATTGTTCTCATGTATATTCATATGATATCTGTGGAAGTTATGTTCGCGACATGCTCACAGACGTAAATAGTATGACCTTCAAACCCTGATCCACACTTAGTCCTACAGTACACTAGTCCGGCTCAACTGGACTTTAACATTCATCTTATGGATACCCTGAGTTCTCCTTAATGCTATGAATACATACAATTAATATGATATAACTGTACCTGGGTACAATACAACACATGGTCTAGTAACATTGAGAAGGTGAGTTATCCTTTATCAATGTTTCCCGTTTTTCGAGGTTCTACAAGCGTGGTGCATTTGAATGTTATATAGCGTAATATGAATTAAATGGGATTTTTAGGAATGACAATGATGTGCGCAGTACAACACCTCAAAGTAAGTTAACTTTTCTACCATTTTTGTTGGATTTAGGAAATTTTCGGTGAGCTGGAACCAATTACCCAAAAACCCATTGAAACAATGGTTTCGGTTAACGAACTTTTCAGTTAACGAACGACCTTCTGGAACGGATTGAGTTCGTTAACCGAGGGGTCACTATATATATATATATATATATATATATATATATATATATATATATATATATATATATATATATATATATATATATATATATATATATATTTATTTATTTATTTCATTAGCGTTTCCCGGTCACAGTCATGGGGCTAGTGGGCCGTGGGTTCGAATCCTGGCGGGTTGAGGTGTTGATTATATACAGTATTACCCCGCCTAACGCGGTTTCACTTAGCGCGTTATACCGTATACGCGGTGCCTCGCCAGAGCTGAACTTTCACTTAACGTGGGTTTTTCCACGTATACGCGGTGAGTGTCCGGCTCGAGAGCTATTTTTAGATTCGCCTCACCCGCCACCCTGCCTGACTACCTGTTTTAGCTCATAAAATTCATACAAATTACCCAGCCAGAATATAATTTACATTGCTGGAATTCTTACAATATGATCATTTTGAATATAAACATCATAGATTTTGCATTAGACATACAAATTTTAGATATAAAGTTTATTGTGAGTAAATATGTTATTTTTTGTGCAAAATATATGACATTTGTATTCAAAATATTCCTGGGCTTACAAGGAATCCAGCAATGTCAATTATATTATCCTAACTTTAGTTTGAGGTATTATTTATTACTAAAAAGGAAATATTCTGGTTTTCCCACACATCTGGTGGGACGGTTGGTGGGGGGGAGGGACCAACCGACCATCTGTTACTGTGTGAAGAATATTTTTTTTTTTTTTATTAATTGAAGATATTTGTTTTAGCTCATAAAATTCATACAAATTACCCGGTCAGAATACAATTTACATTGCTGGAATTCTTATAATTTGATGATCATTTTGAATATAAACATCATAGATTTTGCATTACACATACAAATTTTAGATGTAATGTTTACTCTTGAGTAAATATGTTATCTTTTGTGCAAAATATATGACATTTATATTCAAAATATTCCTGGTCTTACAAGGAATCCAGCAATGTCAATTATGTTATCCTAACTTTAATCTGAGGTATTATTTAATACTAAATGTTAAAATTTAGTTTTTCACCCAACATCTCTTGAAGGGAGGATTGGTGGGGGGTGGGTTGAGACTGACCGTGCGGTTGAAAGAGGGGGGAAGGCAAGGTGGGGTACTTTGATTGACAGATAGTGTTGTGAAGAATATTTTTTTTTTTTATTAACTGAAGAGATTTGTTTTAGCTCATAAAATTCATACAAATTACCCGGCCAGAATATAATTTACATTGCTGGAATTCTTACAATTTGGTGATCATTTTGAATATAAACATCATAGATTTTGCATTAGACATACAAATTTTAGATATAAAGTTTACTCTGAGTAAATATGTTATTTTTTGTGCAAAATATATGACATTTGTATTCAAAATATTCCTGGTCTTACAAGGAATCCAGCAATGTCAATTGTATTATCTTAACTTTAGCTTGAGGTATTATTTATTAAAATTTAGTGGTTCCCCAAAAAATTTCTCAGAGAGGGAAGAGCCAGCAGTGTTGTGTGAGAAGAGGGGGAGGGAGTCCAGTCCATTATTTGAATGGACATTAACTTGGCGACTGTATTTCTCTATTTCTCTTAAGTATTAATTGTGTGCCTGTACCATCATAAAATTAAGATGTTATTTTTACTAGAACATAGGTATTGTGTCGGAAAAAGTGGAGTTTGGGGATGGGCCAGTTTCTATTGGAATTAATCCCATATGTTCTATTGTTCACTTAGCGTGGTTTTCACTTAACACCGTACCCTCTGGGTTTTATTGACCGCGTTAAGTGGGGTACAACTGTGTGTGTATATATATATATATATATATATATATATATATATATATATATATATATATATATATATATATACACCGGGATTAGCCCACTCGGGCACAGGTCACTGACCCACATTGGGGCCTGGGGGGCGATAATGTAATAATATTAATAATGATAATGCTAATAATAGTAATAAAGAACCATAAAGAAATGCAAAAATGAAAAAAAAATCAAGAGTGAGAAACAATGTACCTGTATGGGGAGCTGGTGGTAGAGCGGTACCGTTCTTGCCTCGCAAGCAAGATGTCACGGGTTCGATTCCCGGGCCGGCGGAAGTTGTTTGGACACTCTTCCTAGTCCCCTTCGTCCCTGTTCACCTAGCAGCAAAGTAGGTACCTGCTGTATGTTGAAAGTTGTGAATTCGTATTCAGGGACAAGTTGTTGGAACTTCCAATAACTTGCTTAGACATAAACCATTGACTCTTCAGGCTTTTACGCCATTAACTCATGAGACATAAGGCAAACATGAACTTGGCATGTTTCCCTGTTGGGCGCTGTAAACGCTTCTGCCCTTCACCTTACACAAGGATGTAGGGGAGTGCCCAATAAATTGAAAAAAAAAAAAAAATTTCCTGTATGCATGTTGTGTTGTCAATAGTATGAGAAACAATTGAGACCCTGCAATTGTGTGTAAATGAGGCAGGAAGTCAGATCTGCAACCTGGGACTTGGTCACAATATTTGTGATGACACATGTTCTTTGACTTTTCGATTTTTTATTCACGGTTTCTGTGCTGGTTCATATTTATTTACTAATGTGGTTAATGTTTTAAAGCAAATTCTTTTGAAATATGAATGGCAAATGAACAAAAATGAACAGAGGGTCTTAAATGAGGTAGGTTAGGGAAAGGTACTTTGAAAATGTATGTTTTATTTCCGTATACTTTATGTACAATTAACCGACCTTTTTCGGTTATCCGTCGGCCCCTTCCCCCAATATGTGGTCGGTTAATCTAGGTCTTACTGTGTGTATATACATATATATATATTTACACCGTATTTTTCGGCTTAAAAGATGCGCTTTTTATGACAAAAATATACCTCGAAAATTACCATGCGTCTTCCAGGATGCTAGTTGATGAGTTGTAGCAGAGGTTTTTTAAATCAGCCCCTTACAAAGACTGATACCTCATTACAGTACTTAACAATTACAAGGATTCTCTATACAGTACTAAAAACTGTTGATTTAACTAATATTGTTGATATATTGTGAAAAAAACAAATAATAAACCCTTGCTGCTGTGCGGTTTGTTTACTAATGGCAGTGGTGCGGCAGGGCCATCTATTGAGGAATTGCTAAAGGTTGTCTGCAGGAATGTTTGTTTCTTTATATGTAGGTTATCATATTTGGACACCTATTTACAGTAGGCTCTCATATTTGGAGACCCATTTAGACTGTAAAACCCTACAAAATTAAAATCTTCCAAATTTAAATACAACTTTGTCATCCAAGGAAAAACACACAACAACAACATTGGCTGTCCTTATATTTTCAACTTTATTACCACTGGTGGGTAGAATTTTTTTTAATTCAGAAACATTAATTAAAATATATGTGAACAGTAAATAAGTGTTGCTTTCTTATTATGTTGAGTAATGATGATATGTTTACACATGTGCTCACTTACATAAGTGATCTCACAATTTTTTACCTTTAATTGTTAGCTACTTCCATTGTTCCATTTATTAACGTTAAATAACATTACTTAAAACAACCATATTAATTTTTCTACATTAATTTTAATACAGCTACAATGGAGGACTTATTTTCTTCAGTTTTATAATTATGTAGAACCATTCAATCACTGGTTTTGCAAAAACGAGTTGTTTTTTTACATTTATTTTGTTTTTAAATAAAGATTTTCTGTTTTATATAGACGTTGATATACATGTTTACATTTGCTTACCTTCTACTGTTGGAAAATATTTCCTGTCATTGTCATACCGACAAAAACAAAAGAAAGATGTAAACACTACAGCCCCTAAGGTGTGGAGGTGACCAGGTGTATAAAATGAGTGTTGTATTAAAGATTTCACCTTCTTATACAAATTTTTTTTTAAATTGATGAAAGTGACTACTGATAAGCAGTTCTAAGTGATGATGTTCAAAGAGGTGTGTGTACTTGTGCCAAAAGGGCTGTATATCAAGCAACGGTTACACTGGTGTAGGTAGTAGGCAGCTAATGTTCCAAACAATGAGGGACTACCGTCTGGGAAGATATTGGAAGCGTAATGTATTGTCTAATGGTAGACCCTGCTGCTATGTGACCAAGTCCCAGGTTGATGATCTGACTTTCTGCAGGGTCTCAATGGTTTCTCTTACTTTGACAACACAACATACATACAGGTATAGTGTTTCTCACTCTTGATATTTTTTTTTTTCATTTTTGTATTTCTTTATTATTATTATTATTATTATTATTATTATTATTATTATTATTATTATTACATTTTCGCCCCTAGGCCCCAATGTGAGTCAGTGACCTGTGCCCAAGTGGGCTAAAACTCGTAATTTTTTTTTTTTTTTTTTTAGAATTTCATTTCCAAAATCAGGGTGCGTCTTCCACGATGCAGCGTCTTCCAAGCCGAAAAATACGGTATATATATACACAGTCATGCGCCGGTTAACGTCCTAGATACATTCTTGGAAACGTGACTTTAACCAAAATGGAGGTTGTCTGATCATCACATAAACTTTGTATTTATACTTACTTGTATGTGGAATATTATATACGTACATATACACTTTTACTCTTAAATCACTACTGTAATGTGATACAGGTGATTAATTTTTATCTCTTGTGCAAAATTCATGACGTTTATATTAAAATTATTCACTGTTTTACAAGGATTCCAGCAACGCTGGGCAGATGAGGGAGAGGGAGGGAGGGGGCGTGGGGGGAGGGGAGCGGTTTGACAGTTGGCACAGGCCCAGGTCTAACACTGTATATTTATCAGTTCTTAAGTGACTAAGCTTCTCTTTTATAAAAAGCCAGTGAAATGACCTGGGTGAATATAATTTACATTGCTGGGATTCTTGTAACATACTGATTAATTTGAATATAAACATGCTATAATTTGCACTAGACATCACAATTTTAGTACCGTAATCAAATTAGTACATGTGCACTCCAGCTTTGCACTAAGGTCATTTATTTCTTTTATGTTTCTTTTAGTACGGTGTGTGCATGTAAATGGATGAAAATAAATGAAGAAATTTATGTAAATCTACCCAAAAATACCGTTGTAAAACTTTATATTATAAAATGTACTACTGTACTGTACTGTACACTAATGTACAAAAATTTTTATCTCTTGAGCAAAATATATGACATTTATATTCAAATTATTGGCTGTCTAGCAAGGATTCCAGCAATGCAAATTATAATCTAACTTTAGTCTGAGATATTATATAAGATAAAAACTGTAAGCCTAAAACCCTGGCTGGGGGAGAGGGAGGGGGGGGGGGGGGTTGAGGTGATATGTTTGACAGTTTGAGCCAAAGGTCTCTGTGTGTTGATTTAACAGTCCTACTAAGCTTCTCTCATTTTATAATGCCAGTGAAATGACCTAGGAGAATATATAATTAACATTGCTGGGATTCTTGTAAGATACAGGTTGTACCTCTCTAGTCCGGAAACTCCTGTGGTCCAGAACGATTTTAGTTTGTCCAATAGGTAGATAGGCAGCTTTTTTTTTTTTTTTTTTTTTTTTTTTTTTTTTTTTTTTTATCTGAATTATTATTATTATTATTATTATTACAGGAGTATTAAATTTTTGCCCCTCAGGCCTCAATGTGGGTCAGTGACCTATGCCCGGGTAGGCTAATTCCCGTAAAAAAAAACAACAACAAAGCCGCAGGAAATTAAGGATTGTTTACATCCGGCAGTTCGGCTGTTCTCTCTCTCTCTCTCCTTGTCTATACAGAGTACAACATTTAATCCTTCAATATATATGAGCAGTAAATAAGTGTTGCTTTCATATTCTTATGTAGAGTAATGACGATATGTTTTCACATGTGCGCACTTACATACGCGCAGTCTCACTTTTTTTTTTACCATTAATGGTTAGCTACTTATATTGTTCCATTTATTAGCATTAAATAACATTACAGGTACTTCAAACAACCATAATAATTTTTTTACATTAATTTTACTACAGCCACAATCAGGGTCTTATTTTCTTCAGTTTTATATGTAGAACCAATCAGTTACTGGTTTTGTAAGCTTTAACATAAACAATGCCGGCAGCCGTCTCGTCTTCTCTTGTGTTTTAATATTCCACATATTATTAATATATTGTATTGTTAATTTTGCACACACAAACATTAATTCAGTAAAAACAAATTCAGAAACATTAATTAAAATATATATGAACAGTAAATAAGTTTTTATTTATTTATTTATTTTTTGTGTTCCAATAAAATACGTTGAATTAAAAACTCGCGAAATTTGAAAAGCTACTATACGACATTTAACCCTTCAATATGTCTTCAAAGAGACCATGATGCAGAGAAAGTGGTGCTAGTGCTTCCAGGCATAAGCACAAGTCACTATCTATCCAGGAAAAGGGTGAATTTCCGTTGTCCGGCTCCAGTCAGGTCCCGAGGTTGCCGGACTAGAGAGGTACAACCTGTACTGATTAATTTGAATATAAACATGCTGTATTTTGCACTAGACATAACAATTTTAGTACCGTAATCAAATTAGTACATGTACACTCCAGCTTTGCACTAAGGTCATTTATTTCTTTTACGTTTCTTTTAGTGCGGTGTGTGCATGTAAATGGATGAAAATAAATGAAGAAATTTATGTAAATCTACTCAAAAATACAGTTGAAAAACTTTTTATTATGAAATGTACTACAGTATTGTACACTAATGTACTGTACTACAATTTTTATATCTTGAGCAAAATATATGACATTTATGTTCAAATTATTGGCTGTCTTGCAAGGATTCCAGCAATGCAAATTATAGTCTCCTGACTTTAGTCTGAGATATTATATATAATAAACACCTTAAAGCATAAAGTGGGAAGATGGGGGAGGGGGGGTGAGGTGACAGAGTGTTTGGTGTTTGTTTATTTATTTGAGATAAGATTTGACAGTTGATGCTGAAGGCCTGCGTGTTTATTTATCATTACTTAAGAGTGACTAAGCTCTTCTCATAATTTGCCACCCAAACGACCTGGGTGAATATAACTTACATTGCTGGGATTCTTGTAAGATAGTGATTTATTTGAATACCTGTATAAACAATCTATATTTGCAATAGACATAACAATTTAAGTACCGTAATCATTTAGTAAATGTACAGGTTTGCACGTAGGTCCATTATTAACCGAGGGACCACTGTATTGCAGTGTACTTGTACTGGACAATATTGACTAAATTCACTAGATAATGTACACAACTAATGGTTGGTAAAACTTGTCAAGTGAATGTCAAGTCTATCAGTATGAGTGGCACGTGTGAGTGCTTGTGTCCCCCATCATAGGAGTACGTTTTCTCTCGCCTCAGGACGCCTGAGTCCGTTTTCTCTTAATCTTAGAGTGCAGTTCACCAGAGACTTCGTTATTCCTTAGTAATGACATAGAATTTGAAAATGCAACCCCAATTGCAGCTGGGGTTGCAATTGTTGAGGCAACTAGATATGTCTGATTACAGCAAATGTGTTATTGTCAATTTGTAGGTGAAAGATTTTATCCTCAATAGATGTAGGTTAATATTACACCTGGAGGCAAATGCTTACTAAAGCCAGTTTGGGAAGGATCATCGTGTCTCCGTCAGGGGGTCGTGGAGTGGTGGTCCAGCAGGCATCACAAGTGCTTTTGGGGGGGGGGGGGGGGGGCACAGACGTATATGTGTTCGGACGTTGTTCGGTTGGATGTTAACCGGCGCATGACTGTGTGTATATATACTGTACATACATATACACACGCACACACACAATGCAGTGTTAGGGAGTTGCTGTGTGGTGAGGAGCTTGTTGAGAGGAAGTCTTGTCTGTTTGAGAGAGCTGAGTAGAATCCTCTACACAGCGAGGCTGGAGGTATATATACACAAGTCCGCTGGAAGTGAACGTCGCTGCTGGCCGATCACCGCGCAGTCAGACAGCTAGGCTTTGCTGAGAAACTCGCTGTAGGATTGGCTGGTCAGCAACAGTTGTAAGGGAGAATATTCACTCCAACATCTTTCTTATACAGTGGTCCCTCGGTTAACGAACACAGTTCGTTCCAGAAGGTTGTTTGTTAACCGAATCCATTGTTTCAATGGGATATTGGGTAATTGGTTCCAGCTCACAGAAAAGTACATACAAAGTAAAAAAAAATGCAGTAAAGTACACTTACTTTGATGTGTGTATGTAGAAGGTTCCTGGTTGATGATGGGAAATAGAAGTGGGGGTCGAGGAGAAGGGAGAAGAGAAGGAAGTGAGGATGGAGGAGAAATCACCTTTTAGGGGACCCATGCTTGATGCCGTCATTTAACCAATAAAATTTTAAGTTCACAAGGTGTAATTCAAGATTATTTTATTTAAATTAACACTGCACTGCACTATATATTATCAATATGTTAACTAATTTTCAGAATGACCAATAATTTCAATGAAAAATGCAAAAATATTGAAGACTCCTACAAAATAGATGTTCACTCAACTGTTTTCAAAGCCCAACTGACGCCTTGTGGTTGAGTCAAGCTGCTGATGGGCGCACAACAAACTAGTTCCCTGTATTGTACTGCATATATTATCAATATGTTAAATAAATGTTGAAATGACTAATAATTTTAATATAAAAATGCAGAAATATTAAAGCGCACAACTTTATTGATATTTTCTCCACTGGAAACTAATGTAAACATAGAACAGATTACTGAATTGGCAGACTAGTGCATCAGCTGATCAGCTGGTGCTCACAACAAAACGTGATGTTCGTAAGGATTTCATTAATCAAATTTTTTTTCGTTAACCGAGTTGAAGATTCTTATGGAAGGTAAATTTATTAACCGAACCGTTCGTTAACCGAGGGACCACTGTATTTCCCCATTTGACAATCTTCGCATGTAAAAGTCTTCTGAAAAGTGTCAGTTTTCACCATTTTTGGGAAACACATAATTTTCAAGAGATATCATAACAGGTCCCTTTTCTACCAAAATATCAATTGTCGTAGTGTCCAGTAAATGTGGCCAGTTGGCTGGATCACATAGATCTTCATCATCATGACCGTTAACATAGGTAGAGCTGTCCATTTTAACAGCCTTAGTATTTTTTCAGTACTCTCCTCTTCCTCAGCTTGAACATGACCCACACTATCACCATCACAGTCGCTCAGGTCCTTTTATGCACTAGTTTCTGGTGTTTCTGAAACACATATTTTTCTAGGGAACCTTTCATTGACATTTCGATTTCTTTTCTTTTCCTTTTCTTTTGCCTTTTCTCTGCACCCAAGATGTATGTTCTGTCTCTATCTCTATCCCTGCTGGCCATGGTATAATAAAAAATGAGGGTTGTGTACTACAGTAAAATGATGTATATCAACAATTTCACAAAACACAAATCACAGACAACTGGAGATTCAGAGTTTAGACAACACTAACAGGTGACCGCTGTCAGCGTCTTCACTCCTCTTCGACAGAGAGCACAGTAAAGAATGACATTGTTCTCGGTCCGGGTGGTAAGATGGGGTGGCTTAATCTTACCTTAGACCTCATGTCAGCAGATGAATTGCCTAACTGTGCTGGTCACTAATCCTTCAGGTGGTCTCCTGAATCTGGGTGGTAAGGTGAGGTCAGCCTAACCTGGTCACTGATTCTGTTGTTGGGTGAGGTAAGGGCCGCGGGACCCCCACTAGCGCGGGGCCCGGTGCGGTCACACCGGTTGCCATACCCTCGGGACGGCTCTGCTTCTGCCACACGGTCGCATATACGCAAATGCACTTTGGTTATGGGATGGCTCGTGTTTTGTGACTGATGCCTATATACCTTCTTGTTTATGTTGATGTATCGGATAGGTTGGTACTTCTGACTATAGAAAGTCCTTCTCGTTTGATGTTCTTAGACAAAAGTTTATCAAAGAATACCACCAATAATATTTTGAATGACTTCAGGCATTCATGTACAATGTACCGTACTGTGCAATAATCTCCTCATCCGACCCTCGCAACTCCCAGTAGCTGTTTTTTTTTTTTTTTTTTTTTTTTTTTTTTTTTTTTTTTTTTTCTTAGCCTGAGAAATTTCTGGAGAAACATCTTTATTCCAGAGATGGGAATGAATTTCGAAAGATTGCACCATGTGCATATCCAGAAATTTTTTAGAAAATCTTCGTTTACATTTATTCAAGAGATCAGGGTCCCTGCTCTATGGGCATAAACATCCTCCTGGATAAAGAAGGTTTCACCTGGGGTGTTCTGCTGAACAAGTCTCACAGGTCACTTGTCTGTCCCATTTGGCTACAAAATGGTATTTCATACTTATGAAATTCTTGAAGGCAGAAAACCTAATATCTTTAGAAACTTCACAAGATTCTCAGACTTTATAGAGAAATTTCAAGATAATGGTACAAAACTGTGTGTAATGTACTATGATGCAGACAAAGTGAGTGGGTACTGTACTCTTAATTTTAACACCTGGGCAATCATTAATTTTTATTTCTTCTTTGTTAAAGATAATTCATAAATGTCTCTCTCTGATTATGTTACAATCAGTAATCACTTAGTGCCAGAGCATTTAGTTTCTTCCTCTCAGTGTTTTATCTGATTTCATAGATGTTAAATGGCCCCCAAAGATAATATGATATTTTGGATATTATAGTATTTTTAGAATTATTATTAAGATCCTTCTTCATACAGTACAGTATTAGTCAATTGTTACCTAACATTTGTCCCGTACGTCAAATATGAAAAACTTTTATATAATCCTTTCATGACATGTGTGTGGTATCATATACTACAGTATTTATTTAATGGCATCAGAATATATGAAATTCATTAATGGATGTCTGTAAATGTACTTCTAGGGGTAGAATATCTACATTCCACTAAAGTCCTCTTCTGTGAGCTGTGTGAGAGACTCATTTTGAATACAGAAGATGCTGTCCTTCACACCCAGTCCCTTCTTCATTTCACAAAGTACAAGGTTTGTCAATTTCATGTATTATGACCAAGGGAGAAACAATTAGTGATGTGTGAGATTCAGGCTAAACATTTTGGATGTGTATTTTGTTTCCAAGCTGCTTTCCTGAGGAGCATCAATTTTTTATATTTCTTATCAAGGCAAATGGGCAGTCCTGCCTATGGGACCCTTTTCTTTCTTTATTAAAGCAAAACTATAAAGTTTCCATATCTGGCAGTGATATTTCTTTAAAAAAAAAGATATCTGGCAGCAGGGGAGTAAAGTATTTGTGGATTCCTCATTTTATTGCTTGAAACATTAGTCAACACTATGCTACAAGCATGGTTGTTTCAACTCCAGATTATTAAAAAAAAATTACGCTCAAGTTCAGGTTCAATTCCATTTAGAAATATTTTGTCTTGTTCTTTGATTTTAGGGAAAGCAAACATAAACTGTATACAGTAGTCTCTCAATTTGTATTTGCACAGTGGTCTTAGATAAATATTGGGAGATACTATAGGGAGAAAAAGATTAAATGTACATATTTAATTTAGGCTGCTAACTTGTAAACAAACATCAGAAACATTGTACAGTGGAGTTGCAAAATAAAAATTCACTTCCTTAAATTTGTGGGTACTGTACTGTACTGTACTGTACTGTACTTCTGTTACCACCAACTTTTATAAATTTGGTCAAATATTTACATAAGAAATGATACAAATTGTGAAAATATCATTTCAATACTCACTGTGACTTAAAAATAGAGAATCTATAATGTAAAACTATAAAATAAGAAAAATGAAGAATGGGAAGTGAATTATATGTGGGAGAAGTGCAAGGTAAGCAGTTGGGTGGTGGACTGAGCTGCCCCCCACCGCTTGTGACAATGTGGTCCCTTTAATACAACATTAGGTAATTTCACCATAATTCCCATATTATTTAGGTTCATTTGGTATCCGGTTAATTAAACATTATAAAGTAATAAATTCTCTAAATCCCCCCCCCCCCCCCCCAAAAAAAAAAAATATTTTATATATACAGTGGGGTATGCTATAACGAACGGATCCTACGACGAATATTCCTATAACGAACGGTTTTACCTATAAAATTGAGGATGCTATAACGAACGAAACTCCTATAACGAACATTATTAAGAAAATTTTTTTTTCTTTTTTTTACTAATTTATTGTTTTTTTATTACAAGCATTAATGATACTCTTTATTTCAGGGGTTTAGATGCATATTTATGCACTTTTTTACAATTTTATATTATTTTTTTCA